>CM062266.1:18195540-18615540 GCA_031216635.1 Dissostichus eleginoides | reverse complement strand
TTTGTTGAACTCTGCCTTGTACCTTTGACATTTCAAGGATAATCTCTAGCCCAGCTAGTCATTGTTTTAATTGATGATTCATAAGGGTTTTAAGTCTATCCAAGGCTCCAAATTCCAATCAGACACCATTGTCTATGCACAAAATGAACAACTTTCCTTTCTGGAACACTGGGAAGCTGAAATAACCCCTCCCGCTTTTGATACAAGGCCCCCCAACGGTAGAGCCAGATTTGACCCATAGGCTACTTTTTGATCCTTTCTAAACTACAGTATGATTTTGGTAAGTACCAAAATGGTATGCTTCGTGGTTAAAAAACATAAACTGGACACATTCACCACATTAAAGTCAAACTGTCTGCAAACACCTGACCCAAATAAACCAGATTGGAGACCAGTCTGGAGCTGAACAGGTTAACTGCAGTGGTGCAACGTATCAACACAAGTAGGATTTTAAATGCAGGTCTTTAAGTAGCAATGCTGGAAACTAAGTTTACTTTCCAGTATTGCTACTTTTACTTAAGTAAAAAGTCTGATTACTTATTTTATCACTGGTTAATTAATTGTGATAAAAGACCAGCAATTTCATAAATGCACAAAGTGTGGCACCAGGTGAAAGAAAGAATTGAATTTACCAGGGAGGCATTAGTCCAAATACATGTATTTGGGATTTTCTCTTCTAGACGTTACAACACAGCTGCCATCCTTTAATTATCTCTTTGCCTATTGGGGTGGGACAATGCAATGGATTAATTCAGTTGAGAAAGATGTCAAAAATACTGTTCCACAGATCTTTAATAGCTATCTCGATTATTTACAAAAATAGGTACATTTTACTGCCTGGACGAAAGCATTTGTCACTTTAATCTGTTATATCTACTGGACATAAATGGCAGCAGTTAACCAAGTGTCTTTAAAACTACACACCAAAACGTACCTGTACTTGTTCAGTAATAACATCTATGCTGACACACATTATTTAATTTATGAACTTAACTTAACTGATGTAAAACATACTTATTTTAAACCAAACCCTGATCTTTTCCTTAACCTAACCAAGCATTTTTGACTCTATCCCACTCTGTGTCTAAATTATTTTTCCCGAAATCCCAAAATCAACCATCTGTTGATGTCTATTGAACTACAATGCACGTTGTAAAAACTACCCTCAACCAAGTGATGACCAAGTGTATAAATATGATGAGTTGGTGTTGTGTGAGAATGTTTTGGTATTGCAGCATTTTAATTTTAGGCTCAAAGTTGCCCTTTTGACCCACTATCAGTGTCTGTCTATACTCTGACCACTTTGGGCTGGAGCAAGATTGTGTGATTGCTAAAAAGTTATGAATGGATAATTATGGTGCCCAGGTGAGGATTCTTGGTGATCCCCTGACCTTTGCCTAGTGCCACTGTCAGGATCAAATTTATATTGATATGTTGGTGCATGATGTCTTAAAACTCAAGGTCAATTTGCGGTTGAGAGAGCATTTCTATAAGGGTAATTGTGTTATTAATAATGAGTTCAGAAATGTCCAGCCTGAGAGGGCAAATGATGCTAAATGGATAGGAAACACAAAACACTAGCTGAGATTAACCAACTTAATACGGGTCTGAGTTGAACTTAACATTTCTCACTTCGAAATCTTGGATCTAGACAGCAACTGTAGTGGCATCAGACTAAAAAAGATTCCTGCCTAATTTAAATACGAGGGATGTTTGCGGCTTATTTGATCTGATCTCAGAATATAAGGAATGTATTGAAAAGAAGAAAAAACATGAGTTATATTGTTGATCTAAATACATGGCTAATATCCTTAAATGTTCTCTCTTCTCTCGTCTTTATAGTTAACCTCCTTATGCATTATTAATGGGACTTTCAGAGCATTTATGGAGTAGTGTGACCAACAGCCACAATTCACAGTGTAAGCTATCTTGCATGTGTATGGTTATTGACTCTGTCATCATTGTGGCTTTAGATTTGCCATTGGGAGCAAATAGGAAGTGTAATTAAAACTCACTGAAAATGCTCCATTAAAATTTTAGCCAGTGATTTGCTGTTTGCACCTTTACAAATGTGTAAGGCTACAGTAGTTTTATATTGAGTACCTTTATTTGAGTTCATGTTGGTTGGGAAAGACAACTATGCAGCAGTTGTTTATACACTAAGCTAATAACAATAACAATTAACATTTCTTATAAAACATTTCACAAAGCTTGCAAATTGGGAAAAGTGACACCATAAGGGCCCTTGGAAAAATAATATAATATATCATCAATACACATTTTGCACTATTTGACTGGTTATAGTAATACACAGAAATCACAATTTTTTAAGGCTGATTTCAATAAAATACATTAAAAGCAAGTAATAAAAAGCAGATTTTTCTTTATATTAAGATGATCTGCTCTGTGCAGCCTTGTTATGTTTATGATTTTACATTTGTATTATGTATGTACAAAAAAATGGCTGTGCAATTATTACAGGTTTTGTCATCGATTTCTCCCCCAATAATCCAATGACAAAAGAGATGATGGAAATATTTTCTATAGGATCATGATTGATTTGTCTTTTAAAATAAATTATTTTATCATTACAATTATGCTTCCCTTTTAGATATATATATATATATATAGATAGATAGATAGATAGATAGATAGATAGATAGATATATGGATAGACAGATATATATATATATAGATGATAGATAGATAGATAGATAGATAGGTAGATAGATAGATAGATAGGTAGGTAGGTAGATAGATAGATAGATAGATAAATAGATAGATAGATAGATAAATAGATAGATAGATAGATAGATAGATAGATAGGTAGATAGATAGATAGATAGATAGGTAGGTAGGTAGATAGATAGATAGATAGATAAATAGATAGATAGATAGATAGGTAGATAGATAGATAGATAAATAGATAGATAGATAGATAGGTAGATAGATAGATAGATAGATAGATAGATAGATAGATAGGTAGATAGGTAGGTAGGTAGATAGGTAGGTAGGTAGGTAGGTAGGTAAGTAGATAGATAGATAGATAAGTACTTTATTGATCCCAATTTGGGAATGTTTGCGTTGCAGCAGCATAAAAAACACAAGGCAATGCACATAAGAGAAATTAAGACACAATAAATAAACAGTCCAAAATGTTTCAGAAATAGAAATAAAAATAACAATGAACGATTTTTAATCATAAATTGTTTACGTCATATGGCTCTAAAGAGCCTTCATTTTTGTTTGTCTCAATGTCAATAATGAAGGTGAGTTCTCTGTTTTTATATGTGAACCCGTCTAATTTGGTAAGTTCCCACTAGAAAAAGGAAAAAACTGTTTATGATATAAACTACCAATATCAACACAAAAAAATGTGGTTTTACATAAGGTGTTGGGTACTATTGTTAAAGACAATGCGGTTACATTTCCTGAACCTTTTTGTTGTCAAAAAGCCGATTATATAGATGTTATTTGGGAGGTCTGTGCCCATATAACTTGGATTTTGAAATATGTAATGTCTGTTTCATAAACACATTATTAATAAGGGATTTTATCACGTATATTATAGAGGAGATAAGACAGAAAGCACAGTGTACACATTAGGCTTTTTCAATAAATCCTAAAGAATATTTATCCATAACTGGCCCAGTATAGTGTGGATGAGAATGCTTTAACCTCCTGATAAAATGGGAAGGTGTTCATATATGCATGTGTAAATAGTCATAGAAAATGCTTTTCAGTCAGCCTTAATGGGATTCTATTAAAAAAGCAAATTTTATCTGAATGTTTCTCTTCGACACTACTTTATTTCCTTTATTTCTTCTCTCAGTTAGCGAGCTAATCACTCTTCTTGAAACGGTCTACTTTTTTTTTCAGCTGCTTGATGAGCGAGTCCATTCCGTGTGTAGGGGTGGCTAACAACAGAGTATTTACTAAAAGTGCCTCACAACTCGATGTTTGAGGCCAAATGGTGCGGCAATGCAAACTAACAGTTTAAAAATCCAAGCTTTGTTCGTTTTCAACTCACTCAAAAGACACACTATCCTACCTTGTGGTGATACTTCGCTTCCCGCCGCGTACCGCTCACCTCTTCGCCTCGCCGCGGTGGTAGCGGCTGCAATAACCTTGGTGTGAGCCAGGCGAGCGGCAGGAGAGAAGCGAGAGAGAAGCGAGAGAGGCTGAACGGAGCGGCGGCGGAAAACCAGCGTGAACATGGCGGACACCCTACGCTCACTCTTCGACTATCGGGAAACACACACTCTCGATAGCGACGGAGAAGGCATCAAACCGGCACCGCCACTGAGAGGGTGAGTGGGTCAATGAACCATGACAACTACACTAGAGAAAAACTGCCTAATGACAGTGTTTTCCTCCCCGATGACAGCGAGAATCGGGGGGTGTGTGCGCGCATGGAGGCTGTGTGAGGGTGTTTTGATGGAGCTAAAGTTGTAAACATACGTTATATGTTAAGAAAGTCCAATCGTAAGAACCATGGGAGAAAGACGCTTGGTTGTCTCATGCTAGCTTATGTTCCGAACGTTAATTTCATTTTATAAAAGCAGCTCCAAAGAGGCGCGTGCGCGAGTTTGCGTTCGTCTACATGTGAGCGCGCATGTATGTGTGTTTCTGACACTGAATTCACCTATTGATGGTGATTTTTGAGTGACAGGATGACACAAGTTTATATACATACTATTTTAACAACAAACACGCGAAATGTACCTTGATTTTGTTACTTTTTTCAGGTAAAACCGAGAACCGGAGAGTTTATTAACAATGTGTTATAACTTGCATTCAACTGTAAACAAAAGTTTTCAGGAACATAACTCACGATGCAACTGTTAATCATCTCAAAGTTATTCATATGTTAGATTGAACATACTGTGTGTGTGTGTGTGTGTGTGTGTGTGTGTGTGTGTGGGTGTGTGTGCGTGCGTGTCTGTGTGTTTCTGTGTCTCTCAGTGCGCGTTCGCAGTGGTGTGTAGTGTGAGCGCGCATGTGTGTGGTTGTGTGAGAGTAGGAGAGAAAAGCACACACACAGGGAGGGGGAGAGAGCGTGAGAGAGAAAGGAGCAGCTATGTGTGTGTGTGTGTGTGTGTGTGTGTGTCTCTGCCTGTGTGTGTGAGAGAGGGAGGGAGGGAGGGGAGGTGGAGTGTGTGTGTGTGTGTGTGTGTGTATGTGCCTCTGCTTGTGTGTGTGTGTTTGTCAGAGAGAGAGACAGAGGGAGGGAGGGGGAGTGGTGTGGTGTGTGTGTGTGTGTGTGTGTGTGTGTGTGAGAGAGAAACAGAGGGAGGGAGGGGGAGTTGTGTGTGTGTGTGTGTGTGTGTGTGTGAGAGTGTGTGGTGTGTGTGTGTGTGTGTGTGCTAGAGCAGAGGAAGGAGGAGGGAGTGTGTGTTTGTGTGTGTGTGTGAGAGAGGGTTGGGAGGGGGAGAGAGTGTGCGTGACAGAGACAGACACAGTGAGTGTGTGTGTGTGTGTGTGTGAGTGTGTGTGTGTGTGAGTGAGAGATGGGGAGAGGGAGGGGGAGCACAGTGTGTAAGAAGTGTGTGACAAAGAGAACAGGAGTGTGTGTGTGTGTGGTATTGAGTGAGTGAGTGTGTGTGTGTGTGTGTGTGTGTGTGTGTGTGTGTGGTTGAGAGAATAAGTAAGTGTGTGTGTTGGAGGACAGGGTGCGTTTGACAGGAAAATGTGTTTTTAAATGTGTTTTTCAGAGTGTGCGTGTGTTTGCATGCATGTATGGCTGTTATTGTGTTTGTTAGTGTGTGTAAGTGACGAAGAGAGAGAGAGAGAAATTAGAAACTAAGTGTGTGGGTGTGTGTGTGTGTGAGTGTGTGTGTGTGTGTGTGTGAAAAAAGAGGGGAATAAAGGTGTGTTTACTGTTAAGGCAGAAGAGAAAGGGGGACTGTGAAGGACATATGTGTGTGTTTGCGTGTGAAGGAGCATATCAAAAGTCTATGCATGTGTGTGTGTGTGTGTGTGTTAGAGAGAGAGAGAGACAGAGATAGAGAGGAAGTGTGTTTGAGGCACAGGGAAGGGGAGGGGAGAGTGTGTTTGCGCATACGTGTGTGTTAGGAGAGTGGGGGAGGGAATGTGAGTGTTTGTTTGTGTGTGTGTGTGTGTGTGTGTGTTTGTGTGTGTGTGTGTGTGAGAAAGAGTGAGAGGGATGGGACGAGTGTGTGTGAGCTTGAAAAACTGTGTTTATGTGTAACCAAGTTGTGTGTGGGTGTTAGTGTGTTTGAAGGAATAATAATCAAATGTATGACTGGTAAAGAGAGAGTGTGTATGTGATCGTTGGGATTGTGTAAATCGTGTGTGATGTGTCTTGTTCAAAAAAAGTAAAGAAATCATTTTTTGGGTGCAAGAGATGATGCTGTAGAAATAATGTAGAAAGTGGCGAAGGAAAGGGTGTGTATCTGTCTTTAAGAAACTGAGGTGTGTGTGTGTGTGTGTGTGTGTGTGTGTGTGTGTGTTTGTGACGAAAAGAAGGAGAGTGTGCATGTAACAGAGTGTGTATGCATCTTTGGGTAGAGAAGAGAGTAGATGGAGGGAGTGTGTTCCAGAGAGATAGAGAGGGCAAAAAGAGTGAGTGTGTGTATCTGTTTAAGAGAGTGAGAGAGGAAAAGAGAAGGGAGTGTGTGACAGAGGGTGAGTGTGTGTGTGTGTGTGTGCGTGTGTGTGTGTGTGTGTGTGTGTGTGTGTGTGTGTGAGCTTTGGAAACAGAAGGGGAGGGTGAGTGTGTGTGTCGGCGAGTGTGTGTGTGTGTCTTGGAAACTGAAAAATAAGGCTTGGTTGCTAGTGCATATGCTGTGTGTGTGTTTGTGTGTGTCTTTTCTGTTTTTGTGTATTTGTTCTGGAAGGAGAGGTGTGTGTGTGCCTGTCTGTCTCCCTGTGTGTGTGTGTGTGTGTGTGTGTATGTGTGTGTGTGCCTGTCTGTCTCCCTGTGTGTGTGTTTGTGTGTGTGTGTGTGTGTTTGTTCTGCAGTCAGTAAGAGAGGGAGGTGTGTGTGTCAAGGGGGAAGACAGACACAAGGTTTATGTGTGTGTGTGTGTGTGTGTGGCTCATAGACAAGGGCAGTGTGTTTGTGTGTGTCATACAGAGGGAAGGAGAGTGTTTATGCATCTACTTTGTTTATGAAAGAGGAAAGGACATTGTGTGTGCGTGTGTTGTCTGTGCGTGTGTTGTGTGTGTGTGTGTGTGTACGCATGCTCAAAGGAAAAGTACGTTTGTGCGTGTGTGTGCTCACTTTGTGTGGGTGGTATGGTATATGTGAGAAGAGAGAGGGCTATGGTGTGTGTTTGTATCTGTTTTATTATTAAGGATTGTGTGTGTGTGTGTGTGTGTGTGTGTGTGTGTGTGTGTGTGTGTGTGTGTGTGTAAGAGAGAGAGAAAACGTTATGCATGAAGGACGGAGTGTACGTGAGGCTTATTGAGTGAGTTTGTGCATGTGTGTCTCGTGTGAGTGAAGTAAATCAAACTTATGTTGTAGAAGCGGTTGTGTGTGTGTTTGCATCTGCGAGCACACGTAATATTTGTTTTTCTGTGGCTGAGAAAGAGTGATGTGTTTGATTGGACGTGTTTTTTTTGACTGTCTGTGTGTGTGTGTGTGTGGTGTGTGTGTGTTACAGTGAGGGGAGAATATATTGTACAATATATGCCTGAATCTGTCATGTGCAGATTGTATGTGTGCATACTTGCCTTTTATGTGCGTGTGTGTGTGCGTGTGTGTGTGTGCGTGTGTGTGCGTGTGTGCGCGTGTGTAATAGAGGGAAAAAGTGTGTGTTTTCGTGTGTGTGTGTCAGAGATGGAACATGAGACTGTGGGTTTGGTTATGTGAGAGAGAGAGAGGGAGAGAGAAACTGAGCTCTGGAGAGAGAGAGAGAGAGAGAGAGAGAGAGAGAGAGAGAGAGAGAGAGAGAGAGAGAGTGTGTGTGTGTGCACTTGAGTGAGCTTTCCTAATGTGTGTGTGCGCATGTGAGCTTTAGAGAGAGGGGGAGGGGTGTGTGTGTGCATGTGAGCTTGGCTAGAGAGAGGATATTTGTGTGTACTGTGTGTGTGTGTGTGTGTGTGTGTGTATGTGTACTGTGTGTGTGTGTACTGTGTGTGTGTTTGTGAGTGAGTGTGTGCGCTTGCGTGCCTGTAAGCCTGGGAGGGAGGGGTGTGTGTGTGAGCGCCTGTTTGCGTGCCTGTGTGTGTATAGCTGTGTGTACGTGTGAGTGTGTGTAAGTGTGTAATTGTGTGTGCTAGTACATGCATGTGGGCCAGATAGGGGGAGGGGTGTGTGTGTGTGTGTGTGTGTAATTGTGTGTGTGTGTGTGTGTGTATGTGTGTGTGTTGTGTGCAGATGTGGACTGTACAAGCTGTGTGTGTGTGTGAGACTGTGTGTGTGTGACTGTGTGTGTGACTGTGTGTGACTGTGTGTGTGCGACTGTGTGTGTGACTGTGCGTGTGTGTGTGTGTGGTGTGTGTGTGTGTAGGGGGGTGTGTGTGTGTGTGTGTGTGTGACTGTGTGTCCTCACGCATTTGTGGGTTTGAGTATGGACTTGTTTGTGTATTTGTGCATGCATGTGGGTTTGCGGGAGGGGGCTGTGTGTGTGTGTGTGTGTGTGTGTGTGTGTGTGTATGTGTGTGTTGGAGTGAAGAAGGGAGAGAAATGTGCAGGGGTGAGAAGAAAGGGAGAATCGATCGGTGTGTGTGTGTGTGTGTGTGTGTGTGTGTGTGTGTGTGTGTGTGTGTGAGAGACAGGAATGGAGGAGAGACTGAGGGGTCAGCTGCTCACTGGAGAAGTGGAGGTGAGACGGATCTGGTTTGCAAGAAAGTTCCCAGAAACTCAGTGAACCAGAACTGAATACACAGACTCTCTCAGAAGAACCAAAAATAATCCGGCAGAATATAAACGCAGAGGAAAGCGTGTTTGTCTGGGAGAAGCCGGCGACTGGAGGATCAAGTGCATCTCAGGCTGTAGTGAGGCCTGTGTGTGAGCGAGGGGGGGCATCGTGGACAACTGTTGAACGTTTAAAACTGCTCCACAATGTGACGTTTCCACAGGTGTTTGAGGTATAATTCAGATCAAATGAAATCAAACTCGAAATCGAACAATTTTCCTACACAAAAGGTCCTTAGACTCAAAAAACTTAAACAATAAACAGATGAAAAAAACAACACTAACACTACCATCCCAGGCAATACAGAGTAACACATGACCATATGATTAAAAACACATAATACCAACACAAGTCAATAAAGATTCACTCATTGATCTTCTATCACCTTTCACTAATGTCATGCATTTCTTTCTCCAAATGACTGATGAGAAGCAAGTTGTAATGGGAAACTAACAATGTGTAACTAGTCTTAAAACATTGTACAAAGGTGATAGACGTGGGTTTCATTGGCCAAGCTTGTTTTGCCAAATTATTGGTAGCTCAAAGTTTAAAGCTGCAAAGATTAGAGTTAATCAATTACTTGTCAACTATTCATTTAATCACCCAAATATTGATGGGAGAATAACAAAAGAATAAAAAGGTGAATATTTACTTGTTATTTTATGCCTAAATGAGAGTAAGCTGTATTTCTTGACTTGTGGACCAACTAGTCTTGTACTTTAAGAATAACTGATTGAACACAAAACTGATCATTTAATGAAGACAATAATTGACGGATTAATCAAAAATAAAATGAATTGTTAGTTCTCACCATATCAATATTTATTTTTTTCATAGGTAACACTTTTTCTTTTTCTCAATTAAATTATTTTTAACATTATCATTATATCGATTTCAACCATATTGCCTAGCCATAGCTTTGAGTACACAGAACGAAAAATGAAGCAAATTTGTCTTTACTTCAATGCAGTATACAGTATTGCAGTGTGTAAGTGTGTGAGTGTGTGTGGTTGGGGGAAGTTGGCAGTTGAAGATATTATCAACGTCATATCAGTCAGACAGTTGGGCTATTATTATTATTACTATTATTATTGTTGTTATGATAATGTAACGTTTACAGTGATGTAATGCTGAATAACACATGCCCAGTTCGGTGAAGGAGACCGTTCAGTTGATTGAGAAAGTGTTCTTCACATACAAAGTGATGTTACACAGCACTGATTCTGAAGTCAAAGATCTTTCAGGATTAGACACACACTTTGTTATGCTTCATATGTTTCAACGCTTTTTTTTCAGTGATTTAAAAAAGCTTCCTCATGATCTCTGATAACTATACTGTTTGGTTTTGGAAGCCATGATTTGTCTGTTTGGTGCGGCAGTAAAATAATGAAAGAAATGTGGGCACAGCTGCAGCTGCACACACACACACACACACACACACACACACACACACACACACACACGTACACACACACACACACACACACACACACACACACACAGACATGCGCGCAAAGTATCACGAGTCCAGAGGAGAGAGAGTGGATCGATCCAAAGACAGTGGGTCTGGTTGACATCTCCGCTCCTCCCTCTGCTCTCCCCCCCCCCGTCTCTCTTTTTCTTCTCTTCTGCTCCCTTTTCCAGTATTTCTCCCTCTGTCTGTTCTGTCTCTTTTCTGCGGCTTCACTTTTTTCTTTCCCTTTTTTCTTCTTTCCTTTCTTCCTCTCCTCTTTTTTTCTCTCCCTTGTCTACACGCACACGCACACACACACACACGCACACACACACGCACGCACACACACACACACACACACACACACGGAGTAATGAACACCTCAAAATCCAAGGCACGATCTTGCTATGGCCTAGTTTTAAGAGCTTCCAATGTCATGCGAGTAAAAAATAGACTTGCGGAAAACAATATTGAGATCGGCGGTAATAGAGCGGGATCAGTCGGGCTCCTCCGAGCGTGGCGGTTTTGGCATGGCTTTAGTCTGAAGACGATAATCTCGCCGGCTGGCCTGTTTTCGGTGCACAGGTGGCTGCGTTTGAGCTCTCTGGGGTAAAGACACACTCCTTAGTGGTGATCCAGGGGTCAGAGCACTCCGCTGTAAACACTGGAGAGATCACAGAACATTAACATGGTCGGTGTTGTCTTTATGAAGTTGTTGTTGTTTACAGAATCATCATATCAAGCTGGATTTAGTCCGTTTAGTTTTGATTCGTTCAATGTTCAACATTTCTGAAACTGTTTATCCGTGAAAAGGGGAGAGTGTGTGGCATAGTATTTTTCCTTTAAAAATACATCATTTTCATTGGCTGTGATTCTCAACCATGAAGCATTACAAACCATTGTTTAACTTTATAAGATAAGGAACTTTTTTATAAGGAATATTTTATTCTTTTCATTCCCCTATTCCTCAGTGGTTCCTCGGAGGTGTGTGGCGCAGTGGATAGAGCCTTGGTCTGGGGATCAGGTTCAAACCCCACTGCAGTCAGCATGTCGTTGTGTCCCTGGGCAAGACACTTCACCCCAAATTGCTCCTGTGGGGATTGCCCACAGTATTGAGTATGTAAGTCGCTTTGGATAAAAGCGTCTAACAAGTAACATGTAATGTAATGTAATGGTTGAGATAGTAAAGGTGGTATTTCTTGTGTGTTTATATCCTCCTTCCGCATTTTTGATCGTAGGTTTATGTCACAACTCTAGCTATTTTTAACTGTATTTAATTGTAGCTGAGTTCGTGAATTGCTACTCGATAACATTTTAATATTTGAAAAATGTGTTGAGTAAGAGTGAATTACATTAGTTTAGTTAAAGCTTTAAAATTAAATAGTTTCGGGATCAGCACCAAATCAGTTTGATTGGTACAAGTAATCAAAAATTGAAATAATTTTCATCCTAATTTATATTCTGGTGGTTGTTTTATTTTACTTCTGTTGACACGGTTTATGTGATGTTGTTTCTTCTTCTCTTGGGCAATGTGGTGAAAACGTTCAAAATGTGATATTATTTCTTAGTGTCCACATGCGACAGTATTTACATTCACCAACAGATATTTAATATCTCAGCGAAATGAATGTGAATACCAATAAGAGTTTCTCCTAATAAGTTGAGAGGAGTTGGGGGTTATCCCCTTATTTAAAAAATATCAATTTTATGGATTTTTATTTAACATTCAATTGGACTTTTTGCGCAGCGCTCTTTTTACCTCCACATTAACCTGGTGTGTGGTGAGGAAAGATGGCAAATTACAAATCAGTCAGAATAATCTCTTTTGCTGGGCTCCTCCTGCTCAATCAGTGCAGATCTTCTAAATCTCAGACCCACTACAGTAGATTTCTTCCGTGCTCCACTCAAACACAATAAAGTGCAGTTTGAATAATCATTGTCCAGCTGCTCAGTCTTTGTTTACCTGTTTTTTCCTGCATTTCCTTCGCTAAATGGAAGGGCTAAATGCAGTTTGTATTGATCCATTAGGTGGCCATCAGCTTATTGATCCCGCTCTGACCTGATCGAAGTTTGGCCAGTGTGTCGATTGATTAAATGATAATTGCGTGTGTGTGTGTGTGTGTTCTCTGCAGGCGAGGCTGTGGGAGGAAAAGGAAAGGACTCCCATGAAAGTCTTTCTTACACACACCGAGGAAGAGTGTGTGCCTGAACGCAGCTTCAGCCCAGGTGTGTATTTCTGTGTGTTGGCTTGCCATATACTTCTTGCCTTTGTGTGTGTGTGTGTGTGTGTGTGTGTGTGTGTGTGTGTGTGTGTGTGTGAGAAGCTGTGTGTGTGTGTGAAGCTGTGTGTGTGTGTGTGAGGCTGTGTGATTGGTATGGGGGTGGAACGTGTGCAAGTGAGTGTGACCTACTTTTGTGTCTGTGTGTGTGTGTGTGAGTGTGTGTGTGTGCGCTTGCCTATGTATGTGCTTCAATGTTCCTCTGTGTGTTCTTCAGGAGATGAGGTGATGACCTTTGTGTGAGAGTGTGTGTGTGTGTGTGTGTGTGTGTGTCCAAGCATACTTGTATTTAATCCTTTTATACTGACTGTTGCTCTCAGGTGATCGTAAAGAAGCAGCAGAGAACCCACGGCTGGACGGGCCTTTCTACAACACAGAGCTTGCTCCTCACCACTGGTCAGTACACAATTGTGTCGTTTTTTGGGCAGAATAAATAAATGTTATTTAATTTATTTAGAGATAGAAAAAAGCTGATGACCAAATTACCTGCTTCTCGTGGCCGATACTAAGATAACTAAGGCTAACATGTTTGAACAAAAATGGATGATTTGCTAGTCTGTATTACCTCTATACTTTTTTGTAAAGGTCATAGAAAACTTGAATTGCAAATTGCAGCCTTATTTTCTTCCTCTGAAACTATGAAAAAATGCTCAGTGGTAACAACATTAGTTGTTACGTTCGATCTTCTTCTCTTTGTTTATTTGTTGTTACTTTTTACTGATGCATATCACCACCTATTGTACCTAGTGTGCAGACGCTGCACTAAACAGTATGTGTTGTTTTTGTTGACAAAAAGGATGTGTCTATAGGCTTCTTCTTTTATTTCGCTTTTAGACTTAGGAAGAAAAAGCTTTGTCTGAGAGCAGCACTTCTGAATCTTTCCTCATCACTCTCCAAATCTGTTGGTTTTCATATAATCAGGCTGATTTAAAAAAATGCAGTTAAATATATGAAAATGTCGGATAGTAAAATGAGCAGCACTGTGAGGGCGAGGAAATCCCTGCCCTGCAGCTCTGGCAGGAGCTGGTGTGTGGATTCTCACTGATAGATTTACACTTCATCAGAGGATCCCCACAGAAAAGAATAACAATAATGCTGTTGTTCTTCTTCATATACCTTGATTAAGAAGCACCATTGCATCAGGTTGTTAAAAATAATGTAAGAGCGATGGATATTAAAGCCACTACCAACCCATAACGATGGTTAATTACTACATCAATCACATCACCAGGACTGCCTTTTTCCACCTCAAAAACATTGCCCGTCTCCGCCCATCACTCTCCTCCTCTGCTGCTGAAACCCTGATTCATGCATTCATCACATCACGACTCGACTACTGCAATGGCATCCTCTACGCGGCATACCATCCAACCTCCTCAATACACTCCAACATATCCAGAACTCTGCTGCCCGCCTCCTCACCCACACCCGCTCCCGAGACCACATCACTCCCGTCCTCCAGAACCTCCACTGGCTCCCCGTCCGTCAAATAATCGACTTCAAAGTCCTCCTCATAATTCACAAAGCCCTCAACAATCAGGCCCCCCCCCCTACCTCACAGACCTGCTACACCACCACACCCCTTCCCGCTGCCTCCGCTCATCAGAAGCCAACCTCCTATCCATCCCCATCCGCATCAATCACCGGACCTGGGTGGACAGAGCCTTCTCCGTCGCTGCCCCCTCCCTCTGGAACTCACTCCCACAACCCATCAGAGAATGCACTGACCTCACCACCTTCAAAAAACTCACAAAAACTCACCTCTTCAATCTGGCTTTTAATGTGTGATTGTTTTTGTGTTGCTTGATTTTAATTTGACTTTAACTATATTTATTTGTCGTGCTTTTCTTTTCACTATCTTTGTAAAGCGACTTTGAGCACCTGTAAAAGCGCTAATAAAATAAATCTATTATTATTATTATAATTCATTCTTTTTCTGAATAAGTTATGAATCATTCATGCAAAAAAAGATTTAAAAAAAAACAACTCCACATTTTCCAGATCCCAATGTCAAATCTCCTTAACAAGAATAGGAAGAAGTGTAAAAAGCTAAACAAATATCTTTGAATTTACAATAAATTATAACAGAAAAGAAAAAAACACTAGGATAAATAAATAACCTTTTTGTCAGATTAATGAATCCAACAATGAATGAATAAAAAAACCACTGCGTTAGATTGTCTGATGAAGGTGGTGAATCTAACCTTTCTCCTCACCTCCAGCTCTCCATCAGCTCAGACTCATGATAAAGTCTCCTCCGGACTCCGGACCGGCTCCTGCTCTGCGTCTACCCCAGCTGCTGCGGCCTCCTCTGCCCCCCCCGCACCAGCCCCCTCTCTGTCCCCCGCGTCCACGGCCCCGGCAGCACCCACCGCCTCTGCTCCGGCCCCAACAACCAGCCCGTACCCCCCCTCTCCTAACTGCCGCATCCGAGAGGTCCACTGTGGCAGCCAGGTGCGTCTGGTGGTCATTGCCATCCGAGACATCACCAAGGGGGAGGAGATCACTGTGGACTATAGCCTGACGGAGTGGGGGGAGAACCTGGTACGTGCCTTTGAAAACTGATACACACACAACCACATGTCTCTGAAATGTCACAACACAACAAAGTAGAATTTTAAACCTGCTGTTTTGTGACGTGTCGTGCATTTAGATTGTTCTTGCTGATAGATTAAGATATATGTAGACAACCTGAAAAACCCTCTGATATTTCCTGTGCAATTTAATTTCATCAAAAATCAAGTGTTGAAATTGAAAAGCAAACCTGACTCACCATTTTACACAAATGGAAGCCTCAATAGACCTGAACACAATCCATCCACAAGACATTATGTTTCTGATTAAGCAGAGCTACATGTAAACTCTCGCACTTATTTAAATTTGTTCTAAATCTTACCTAAACTTAAACCTATTGGTTAACTAATTTGAAGCTCAACTCTAAACTTTTGTTAATTCTGATCCAAAACCTGCAACTTCGGCCAAGAAATAATCTCACTTTTGTTCACCTGTCCGTCCTTGTCTACTACATCAAGTATAAAAATACATTTTATACACTCCATATGTCATATAACTTCAGGTACACAACCGTATGTGCTTTCACACACTGCTGATCAGCTTCACACACACACACACACAACACACACACACACACACACACACACACCACACACACACACACACACACACACACACACAGACAGCTGCACACACTAAGCAAGGCATGGGGTTACCATGGTGATGGTTGAGCTCCACTTCTAACTCCACCTATAGTGCTTTAGCAACAGTAACCATGGTTATACCAAGACATCTGCTCCTTTATGGACCTCACTTCATCGGATCAATTTTCTCAACAAAATGATGATAAGAGAATCCGTTTAAGGAAAGGAAATTGACAGCAGAGGTTGAGGTGAGGCCTCGGTTGCTCACAGCCATATAATTATATGTTAAAGTTGGAGCAGACATGTTTTTTGGTTTGATCCATCAGTATGGACTAAATGGTGATTATACACAGTAATGGTTGTAGGATAATGACGCTATCAGAGTTCACATTGTTTCCCTAAAACATTTCTGTCTGCCAGCTGGTAATATAGCACTTTGTTTTCCACCTGAGGCCGCTATCCCCTAGCCCCTCACGGTATCAGTGCAGTAACTACCTCAAGTAGTGGAAATGGAGCAACTGAGGAAAATAAAATGTGTCCTGACAACGTCATATGCTTATTTGAATATTGTTTAGTCCTAAAAATATGATTTGGCTGCAGGCAGAGGAGCTGTGGACTGTGATTACTCTGAGCGCATTAGGAGTAAAACATAATATAATATATTTGAAGTAAATCTTGGCTTTTTCCTCTAATGGTCTGAAAGTTGCTAAATGTGTCGCTAAATCAATAGGCTCTGAAAAAAAACTGAAAGCAGTCAGGTTCACTTTATGACAGCTTCACCAACAATAATACCACATAGAAACACTAGGGGGCGGAAAGTGACAACGTTTCAATGTATTCCAACCTCAAGCAATGTGTTTAGCTCACACAGTGTTTGAGAATATCCAATCTTTTCCTGTTTGTTTGGTTTGTCAGCGAGTTTGAGTCCTTATGGTCCTCTGTGCTGATGACCTGCAGTGGACGGGTGTCGTCCTGCTCTCTGATTGACAGCTGAGGCTGATAGCAACAGTAACTAACAGTGTGCTGGTTTTAACGTGACTGATTTGTGTCCCACAGAGTTTCCGTGGTCCTGCGTCTCCAGCACAACACGAGTGTATCTCCGACAGTGAGAATAACAATAATATCAAAAAGGTAGGAGAAAACACACTTTTCCCTAAAAGCACAGTTCGACTGACAAAACATCCGTTTTTACTAATTTAAGAAGTGACAACTAGACAATGAACACTATTAATTGTACACAACCTGCTCCCTTCTAAACAGTAGACAAAGTTAGTGATCAGCTGGTGAACATAATGAGCTTTTAACTAGTTCCCCATATTCATGATATTCAGATAATGATCATGTCATTGTAGCAAAGTAGCCAAAAATAAATATAATTTTAAGACACAACTTCAACTTGAGATATTTGGTTGCTTTGGAAACTTTTCCATCTTCATCAGAAAATAAAATCTGTGATTGTCACTCTATTAAAACAGCGGTATTTGGAGGTCAACTAAACTACATTTATTTCTGTTTGCAAAGAATCAACCTACACTGTTTAAGAGACTATTTTAAATATAGTGAATACATGCATTGCATTTGATAATGGATTATGCTATGCAGTAAGCTTCTCACAACTATTACTCCCTATCACTGTGCTGTAAAAAGCAGAACTGATTCTGAACAAACTGAATATTAGTGAGTAAATGTAGATGCGGTTGTAATGCGCCACAGTGCCTGCAGGATGCCACCTGTCTGGATGTGGGTGGACAACACTAATGTTGGACTCAACATAATCATTATAATAAAGTTTTACTCCCCCTGTTCTGGATAATTGTTTTATTATGTGTAATAATGATTCAACATATCATCAGCTTTAACTCATTATAGTAAAGCAGCATACAGTACACATGCACATGCTGCGCCGACAAATGCAATAAACACCACTGATTCTCTAGCCGGTGATTCATTTTGCTTATTGCTTTAAAATGAAACAACTCTCCCGACTGTGCATCTAATTACACTGATCCAGTTTGTAGCATGGTGGGTAGTTAGTTTAAAGGTCCCAGTGGTTTACATTGACCACTGTGGGAATCAGGGACCAGACTTCAGGAACACAAATCTGGATTCAAAAAAGAAAAAGAAAATATATTGAAAAAGTATTTTATGATATATTTTGTATTATGTTAATTTTTGCATTGAACACACTATGAATACTTTAAAGGTCACCTATTATGCAAAACCCACTTTTTCATGTTTAGGTCTGTGTAAAGAGATTCTGAAAGTTTCAGGAAAAAAGATTCTCTCACTTTTTGTCCTGATCCATTTCTATAAAAACCTGTCTGAAAATGAGCTGATCAGATTTTGGCCTCTTTATGATGTCATAACAAGTGTTTGGCTTGTGTAACCATTAGCCAACAACCAACCAAGGTAACCCCCCGCCCCCACCTTATCACCTGAATCTCCTCCTAGAGCACCATTGTGTTCTTTTTAACCAAATATCTCGCATAAATATCTGGGAGTTGGGAGTGGCTCCTTATTTTCATCTAAAGTAACAGACAGAGAATCAGCACTTTTGAAACAGGGCTGAAACAGAGGGGATTATGGGATGCTACAATGCACGATCTGTTTGGTATTTCGAGCCAAACACTTCAGAGACATGTTTGTATATATCTGAGACCTATGATATATTGATGAAAAACAGTATAATAGGGGACCTTTAAAAATCACCTCCGGACATCAGGTGACATGTTCTTTTTTTCACTTCCCTTTCTCTCTGTCTCACTTCCAGGAGGAGGAGCCTCTCTCCGTGTCAGCCCAGCATCGGCAGCAGCAGCAGGAGTATGTCACCCCCTCATGGTCCCTCTCCCCCTCCTCCTCCCCCATCTCCCACTCTGACGCCAGTGACTCAGACTCTGCAGAAGAAGACAACGCCAGCCCCCGCGGCCGGGCACAACAGCGGCGCAAGAAGCGGCGCAACACCCCTTCAAAGAAAAAGACCCCCCATCGGACACTAGCCGGGCGGTCTTCGCTGGCTTCGCCCAACAGCATTCCTCCTCACAATCGCCCGCTTTCTTCATCCCACCCTCCAGCGCAGTCCTCCCCTCCCTCCTCCTCTTCTGCTAAGCCTGTGTTCAAAACTCCGGCTCCACATGGCTCTATCACCAAAGGCATCAGCAGCGCAACAGCCCCCAGAGGCGTGTCCATAGACGCCATGCGGCAAACCTGCGAGCACTGCGGACGTCACTTCCGCTCCCTGGGTCGCCACTTGGATAAACACCATGCCCACCAACCAGAAGTGTGCTCCGCCCTCGTGGAGCGCTACACACAAATGCCCCGTCTGCATCCACAGAGCACAAACCCTCCCACCGCTCACACACACTCTCCGCAGGACTCAAAGTCGCCACAGAGCGAAAGACAGAGTTCAGAACTTCCGCAGATTGGCGCCCAGGACCTCTCCATGCCTCCGCCCACTCTCACAGCAGCTAACCAATCCCCTGCCTCCTCTGGGAGAAACTCCACCCCTCCGGTGCTGACTCCTCCACAAGGACAGAGCGCCGTGCTGGTGTCCGTGCTGAAAAGAAGCCCCCCCCCTGTGGCTGTGACGCAGTCCAGGAGGGGATCAACGGGGATGATGGAGACGGAAAGACAGGGGGAGGAGGGAGAGATAGAGGAGGAGGAAGATGAAGATGATGTGGAGGTCGTGGAGATAAAGAGGCCCAAGGAGGAGGAGGAAGATCTTGAGGTGGTGTGCCCTCAGCACTTCATCAGCAATTGGCCAAAGAGATGGAGCCACCAAAAGAAGAGGAGGAGGAGGAGGAAGAAGAGGAGGAGAATGGAGTGATGGAGGTGGAAGATGAAAGTGGGACAGACGAGAAGGACAAGGATTTGATGAGGTAACTTTACGACTTTTCCTGCTTTGTGAGCAAATCTGTAGGATGATTATTTTATAATACATCACTTTGTTTACAAAATGAATTGTCCAACCAACAGTCCAAAACCCAAAGAAATATATTTTACTCTCATGTTTTACAAAAAAAATCAAATTCTCAAATTTCACATGCTTAAACAAGTGATCCACATGTTGGTTTATAAAGGTTATCATTTAATTATTAGAACAGTTGCAGATAATGTCATCAAAATAGTCATCAAAATAATTGTTATTTGCACAGATATCATCTAATATTTCCCCTCTAATACTTGCCGGACTGTTGTTACATGTTAGCTCGTACTTTAAAACATTGACACAGTTAGACTGTAGGATACTGTAACAAACCATTAAGTTGTTCCAAGTTATTTGAACTAACACTATAAGAATGAATAACTAACCTCATGTTCACCACCTCTCTTCCTCCAGTGGTTCGGGGCGTCACCACATGCTGCCCCTCCTCTCGTCCTTGTCCTCTCTGGTGCTGTACCTCCGGCGGCTGCAGCACTCTGCCTTCCTGTCCCTGTCCCGGCAGCTGCAGTCGGCCGAGGCCTGGCGCCTGCTGTGCCACTCCAGCCTGGCTCTGCTCATCCTGTACAACCGCCGGCGTGAGTGTGAGGTCTCCAAGCTTTCCATCACAGAATACCGCGCTCGCATCACTCCCCAGTGCCCGGTTCCTGTCCCACCGGGGGCCCCTCCTGCTCTCACTCCCTTAGAGGCCTCCCTGTCCCCCTTCGAGCGTCTGGTGCTTCCCCACCTCCCCAGAGTCGGGGTCCAGGGTAAACGAGGAAGAGTCCAGCCCCTCATCCTCCCGCCTCACTGCGAGCCCTGCCTGGAGCTCCTCCTGCAGACGCGGCAGGATGTGGGAGTCGACCCCGCAAACCCGTATGTCTTCGCCAGGCCGTACCACTCCCCTGCCACGCCGCTGCGAGGCACCGACCTCCTCCGCAGCCTAGCCCGCTCGAGTGGCACCCGCAACCCCCGAGCCCTGACCCAGACCAGGGTCCGCCGGCAGGTCGCCATCCTGACGCAGCTGCTGCTCCTGGGAGAAGGAGAGGAGCCCGGGCAGCCTGGAGGCAGCGCTGTGGAGAGGCTGGAGCACTTCCTGGAGAGGGAGTACCATGTGACACAGAACTGTGCTGGAATTGGACAAGACCCAGGCCTGATGGGCAGAGTGGGCAGAGTGGTGCTCTGCGGAGAGAGAGATGGAGTTCTCTTCAGAGGAATGAGCCTGAACCACATCTGCCTGGAACTGGACGGTGAGTTTTTCTAATTGAATGTGTCTGTTTCTGTTGTCCAAAACACGCTGTCTCTTCCCTTCCTTCATGGTGTCAAACATCCCCCGGCTGGAAGAGGATTGCAAACTTTCTTCCAGTTTTGAAGGATGTTTTTCTGTGTGTTGACAAGCTGTTTGTTAAGGAAGAAGCAGAGCAGTGACAGATTTTTCTTCTACCTTCTCGCCTCCTCTCCAGTAATGTCAGGAAACTCTGCAGACTCGTACTCGGAGGGAGAGTCTGAAGGGGAGCAGACGAAGGAGAAGCCCGAGGCACCCCCCCCTGCCCCTGCCCCTGCTCCTGCTCCCACCCCTACACCTACCCTGCTGTATGTCAGGAAGGGCAAGAACAACGGGCGGGTGGGCCGACCTAAGAAGCTGAAGAACAGCCTGCCAGCCCTTCCATCTGCTCCACCTTCCTCCACACACCACAGCCGGGACTCAGGACAGCCCAAATCAGGTTTGTTAAGGTTTTAATAATAGGTGTAGTTGCCAAATAATGATTTACCAAAACAAAGGAATGTAAATAAGTATAAAGTGCATGTGAGATTTAAATGTACACTGCATTTATGTCCAAATAACCCCAAAATAGACTCAATAAAAATTATAATGTTGAAAAAAGTGGAAAAGAATAGAATAATATATTTGTGTGTGGAAAAAAGTAATACAAATATAGTTTTTATGACACATTATCCTTTGACTTTTGACTCTATGACTTTTTAAATGACATATTATACTATAACAATGCTAAGTCATAAATAAAACTATAGCGTATAGTAGTTAAATTAACTTTAAATGGTTAGCTGGTTGATCTAGTTAAACCAAATCTACGAAACATCTGAACTCAAGGTCAAGTGGCCATGGTATGCAAGTCATAAAACACTGTGAGGTGTCTCTGTAAAAAAGACTGATGATAATGTGTATTAGGAAACTATGCAGGAATCTAAAAAGCAGATCTTAAAGTTATATATATATAGACTGTGAGCAGTGGTGGGGGTCAATGAGAGGTATCACTTGCATCGTGTAAAATGACAGAAGCTGTTGACACACATGTTCAAGTTTCCTCTCATCTCTCCTGTGTAGGAAAGCGAGGCGTCCTGAAGCGTCCCTGGTCAGAGGCGGAGCGGGCTGCGGTCGAGGAGCACCTCACCCAGAACATCACGGATCTCCGGGTCCCCGCGAAAGCTGACTGCGAGCGCTGCCTGCAGCAGTGCCCCTTGCTGGTCAGCAACCACCGCGACTGGAGGGCCATCAAGTTCTACTGCCACAATCGCATTCAGCTGCTGAAGAAAAACCAGCGTCGGGAAATCGAGCCCCTGGCCCTCATTGTCTGCTGAGAGGAGAGAGGGTTCGGGGAGGCATCAGAGCAGATTCTCAAATGGTACCCTGCTCCCCAGGAAATGCACTAGTCTTGAGAGGACGGTCCTAAAAGTTTCACTTCTCGTAGCCTGGTATGGTTCTGACACGGCTTTTTCATTTGACACATGATGGCGTTTTTTTTATTTGAGCCACACAAGAACAGAAATCTGAATTCACTTTTTTTGCTGCTCTACTTTAAGGTCTTAAAAAATGACACTAGAGTCTTCACAATGCTCCTCGTTTGAGGGACTTGTCAAAAGCGGAGCACTGTGACGGGTCCCGTTTGAGACTTGCGTTGGGGGACTTCAGAGACCATGAAACTTGCTCGTGATTTGTTGTACATGGACAATTTCTTTATCTCCTTCCAAAACGCATACACTAAAATGAAATGTAATCAAAGGAGGTAGTGGAGCCTCACAGTGTTGCTGAACGTCGTGAAGTAGCATTAGTGTTCATGCGCTCGGAGACGTTAATAGGACAAATGGCCCGTGCTGGGGCCACATGTTTCTTAATAGTGACTATATAACTAGAGTAGGCAATACTACTGCTAAGACTAACCAGATCTTCTTATACAACTGACTGTAGTTCTGACAATGGTTTTATTATATTTGGACCATCATTTACATGTAAGGTACTTGTGGAGGAATGAGTTGCTGTATTGCAGTTTTTATGAAGTTTAAATTTAAAGTGGAACGCAGAGTTTCATTAGAGACAATTAAACGGCCGCAGAATGTTGTGAAGTTACTTTTGGATACCTAAGATGTTTTGTTCAAATACAAAGTCCAGGAACATGAGGACTGTTTGGAAACCTGTTGCGCTCGACTCATTTTCCCCAGAGGAACAGTTGTTTCTTGTTTCCTTTTTGTTTTTGTCTTTTTTCTGCCTGTTGCACATTTGTTATTCAAAGCAGTAAAAAAGGTGCTATAGGCCAATAAGCTGGATATCACTTTATATGTAGAGAGGAGATTTCCCATGGTTGTGTTAGAAGTTTATTAATAAGTGGGCATTTATCACAGAAGTGATTGTTCTGTCTCCACGTTTATTGCATTGTCTGTGATGTCCTTTCCATCGGTTATAGCTCCTCCTGTCCTGTCCCAGCAACACTACACGGTTTGCAGCTCCACCACATTTTTGGTTTATCTTCTGTGTCGCTTAAAATCTGCTTCCCATCGGATTAAACCTCCATGAAATCTGAAGACAGATACTTGAAGTTATTTAAACCTTTTGCAGACTTGTTTATGTTCTTTCTTGCTCTAGCCTTGCCAGTTACATTGTACATAACAAATATATTATCATTATGCTAACTGGTTGTTCGTGCTAGACGATGTAGCTTTTTCATTTCTGAGTTATTGCTATATGTAAATAAGCCTGTTTGTAAATAATCCTCAGAGAAACAAAGAAAAAACACAATGTATGACATGCCTTGGTTAATGTGTTATGTTTTTTCTTTTTTTATAAGTCTTATAAAAATGTAAAGCTCTAAGTTTTGTGCTGTGGTTCTTTTTTTCCATTGCATTTATACACAGTTCAGTTTGAAATGCTGTAGTGACTTGTATTGAATCACTTACATGTTTATAATTAATTTGACTGAAAAGATGCTATTCATGACCAGAAACACATTATGTACAGTTTTTATATCCCACATGCAGTTCACTGTAAAGCCACTTGGTGGAGGTGTTGGTTCATAAACCATGAACAGTTTTAAGAAGAAAAAAACAAAGACGTTCTGAGAATACAAATTCCTGGTAAAGTGGTGCATGTTCAAGTTGATAAATAATATGTTCCTGTGCTGGATGTGATTCATATAGATCACTGTGAATCATCCATAGATATTCTCTCTGAGAAAGCAGCACAACGTTATTCAACTTTATGTTGCTACTTTGTAGAGGACTTTTATCAGACGTCCCAGCTCAGTGTCCTTCGGATGAGATTCAATTGAAATAGATCAAGTGATGTAGGATAAAATACGAGTTTTAATTATTCCCCACGGTCAAACATACTTGTTACAGCAGCTTAAGAGTATAAAAAACAAAATCAAAGGGAATAACGTTACAAATTAAAAAGGGAAACGATAAAAAAAAGAAGCCATTTGCCTATAAACTAATTCCACTCATAAGAAACAAGACAACAATAAAAACAACAGCTATAAACAGGGGTGCACATAACTGGTACGCAGGTACGCATGCGCGGAAACAATCTGAAATGCGTACCGTCACTTGTGTCACAAAGCGCATTTGCGTACCGACGTACTTGTGAAGCTTTTCCAGAAGGCAGTTAGATCACCGGACGACAGAGTCGGTCTCCGTGTGCACAGACAGGGCTGCTGTTAACGTCGGTCTGTACAACGGAATTGTGCCAAAATTACGCCGGCTGCGGAGGGAGAATCCCCCTCTTCACTGGAGAACTGCGCTAGAACAGATAATCACAACGTTCACGCTCTGTGGTCACGAAGTTGATCATCTCAACAGTCCCCTCCAACAGGGGTCACTGTTGAAACGGACAAAGTTGAAGGGCTGGCGACAAATCTTACCGTAGCATATTTGTTTCAAAGCCTATGACTCATACTATGTGGTTAACTTTCAAAGATGATTTCATTGCATGCGCTGAAAATCAATAAATTAAATGTTCCAGGATTGGAAGTGACTTTAAGTCACAGCAATTCAGAGAATGTTGGCAATTTCCCTCTCAGTGGAAGTAGACTCTTCAGGCAACAGCAGTGCTTTAAGATAATTCCCCAATGTCGACATGGCATCATGTTCACAGTTATTTATACAATTCACACAGATAAAAATGTTATGCTCTAGAATAAAAGTCAGTGGACCAGGTTTTAAAGATGTATCCTCTGGGAATCATGGACGTCTATTTCAGATTTTGACTACCTACCTGATGGATAGTCAAAAGGTCAAGGGGTCACCAAAGTCAAAATAATGCATTGATTGGGCATCATGGATATGTGCCTTTCATTTAATAACAATCCATCAAATATTTGTAGAGGTATTTCATTGTGAACCTTCTGGCACTGCCCTCCTTGAAGCACTCTGTTAGGGGGTTCACACTATCTAAATGTTTCCAAAATGGCAGCTAACTTTATTAAAATAATCTTTACTTTCAAATGTGCAAGTCTGTCAGAAGTTATAAAAGACAAGTAGGTTTTTCAAAAACATGTTTCCTAGGGAGGCAAAACATTAACTATTTTACCCATACCTTCTATTCTTTGGTTAAAAGATAATGGCAACTCCTTAAAACAGGCACATTGCCTGTAGTCACTTTTCGATGGTACCTTTCTTTGTTCTTCCCTGTTTTATGAGAGCAAGTTCAAACATGTTATTGTCCAAACAATCAATAGCTGCTGATGTGTTTGTGTCTTGTGGAATTTGTTTGGCACCTTGATTATGGCAAGCCAATTTAGCTTTTATTCATTTCAACAAATCTATTCTTACTAGTAATAATGTTTATTTCTGATATCAAAAATTGAATTTTAACTAGTTAGATTGCACATTTTTGGTATCAGAAATTCAATTGTAACTAGTTGTAATGTGTATTGAATTGTTACTAGTTATAATTACATTTTTATTTATAACTAGTAACAATTGAATTCTTGATATCAAAAAAAGGATTTTGAACTAGTTCAAATTGTATTTCTGATATCAACAATTGAATTACTGATATCAGAAATGGGAATTTGAACTAGTTCAAATTCCAACTCCCATTGAAATGAATGAGAAAAACGATGCAAATCTCACAAGTTAAAATCGCATTTCTGATATCAGAAATACACATTACAACTAGTTACAATTAATTTCTGATATCAGAAATAAACATTATTACTAGTAAGAATTGAATTTTTGATATCCTCCAGAAATGAATAAAAGCTAAATTGGCTTGCCATACACGTCTGGTGTTGTCTCCGGACATGTGAGGCAAGGCAAGCTGGTTTAGAAAAGGGATCGATAGAACGTGATCAAACTACTATTTGAAGATCATGTAGCTCGTTTTGAAACTGTGCAGTGCTTGTGTGTCAAGTAGCCTGGGCAAAGGTGTTGCATTTCATCCCACCAACTTCGCACACAACACTGCTGTTCAGTGTGATGGGTAGCAGGGCCGTCCCTCCCTACAGGCCGATCATGCAGGCTGCATGGGGCCTCTCATTGCGCAGGGGGCCTCGCGCAGGGGGCTTCGGCTTATGATCTCGGCTTGTGCGCAGTTCTCAGCGCAGTTCTCCGCGCGGTTCTCCGCGCACCCCCGACCCCCCCCCCCCCCCCTGACACGCGAAAGGTGACAAGGGGAGCACGTCTGTAACCCGACACCGTTGCAATGAATCGACTTCTGACAAATCTCAGCTTTGATACGGCCACTAGTGCAGGTGAAGAGATGTCGGCGAAAAGACAGTTTCAGTCCGAGATGCAGTTATTTCCAGCATTCTTTATTTACCATTCATTCAAGTATTTTATGCCTGTTATCTGCTGATGTGGAAGAAGAGTGATAAACTGTCTGTCTAGTTGGCTTATATAACAGTTAAAGTTTACAGCCTAAAAAACCATGGAGACTTTTTTCCCCTTTTATTCATTTTTATGTCAATTTGCACATTTCATGGTGATGCTCAGCCTCTCTTCCTTTGGCAGGAAATGCAGACGTATTCACCTGTAAACGCATACTGAACGACATACATGCACATTTACCATTTACCTCACTGTATAAAAAAGTAACTGTGTTGATAATAATAATAAACAGGAATTATATTTGCAAAGTACTTTGTTTCCAAACATTTTTTTTTCACTTCTGTCGGTTGGGGGGGGGGGCCTCATCTCACAATGTCGCTTGGGGCCCCAAGTTGGCCAGGGACGGCCCTGACGGGTAGGCTACAATAAACCCTCCAATTGTGGGTTTTCAATTAGACTCCTTTAGCTAGACCTAGGCAACATTTATTTTTTGTGCCCGGTTCTGTCACCTTTACCTTAGCTTTCTTGTGGAGAGAAAGATGAAAAGATCAATATCACTCTCATGTCAGTAAATATGAAGACACACAGCAAGCAGCCGGTTAGCTTAGCTTAGCATTAAGACAAACATGGGAAAACAGCTAGCCTTGCCTTGCAGAAAAGTGATACAATCTACTTACTAACAACTCTTTAGCTCACTAACTAACACATTATATCCTGATTGTTTAATATGTACAAAAAACAAAGAAGTAAATATGACATTTAATGTTGAACAAGGGTTGTGTACCATCGCGACAGAGCCAAGTTAGCTGTTTCCTACTGTTGCATAATTTATGCTAAACTAAGCTCACATGCTTCATTATTTACTGCACATAAAAAGGGTGGTATTTATCGAACTCCTGGCTAGAAAAATAATAGGTTTACTTCCTAAAATGTTTCCATCAAGGTTGCCTGGAGTTACTTTACTTTCAACTTGGCCTCCTGCTCTTAATTAAATGTGTTTACTGGCTGTGGTTATTATCTTATCATATCAATCTTGGTAGTTGATTAAAAGAGAAATGTTCATCCTTTTCCCTCCACATTTAATAACTGTTTATCGCAGGCTTGTTCCCCCAGGATGATCAGACACATTGTTTTTGATTTCACCTCATACAACAATAATTGTCATTGTCATTGTGATGACTAAATCTACATTACAAATCATGGTTTTCTATTCAAAACCATGACAATGATGAATGGATAGCTGCAGTGCAATTCGACAATAAGCTCAGCTGGACGAAGAAATACTTTAATTAGTAAGTCCTTCTTGCTGTGCTCTGTGTGCTACAGTGACAGGGACCCTGTTTTATAACTTGCCTAATATGCAGAATTTATTTATATTTTTGGATTTTCTGAACCACCAGGACTGCCCTTCAGCAAGGTTTCTCATCTTTGGTCCAGAGTCTCAGGAGCTTAAGAGCGGCTTTGCTCAACTGACTGACTGCAGGCTCTGAATAAATTATTGTTGCCTCAGATTCATTTCATGCCTTAGGTGGATGTGGACAGCTATTTACTGTATGCACCTCGGTCTACTCATGTCAGTTAATCAAGAGATATCATCTTATTGTTACATTCCTTGATTATTTTAGTTACACACACACACACACACACACACACACACACACACACACACACACACACACACACACACACACACACACACACACAACACACACACACACACACACACACTTTCACTACCTTGGCGTTTTTTACCTTTTCATTCCCGTTTATATGTAAATTATTGCTGTTATATGTTCTGTTCTGATATTCAGTGCACAATTCAACCTTTGGAAAAGCATAGATTCATTGTCTTATTTAAAAATGTGGAGGGGAATATATATATTTTTGGTGGTTTGTCTCGTAGGTTTGACTAACTGTTTGGCCAAGATGAATGTTGGTATTGGAGACTGTATGAAGAGGTTAGAAAATTTGCTTGCTTGTTAGCAATACAAACAATAACTGTAAGAAGTTGTTTGGCTACAGGCAAAGTCTCGCCAATGATTTTATTTCAAACCATAAAAATAACTTGAATAGGCTGTTACGTACTGTGTTGGACTGCACTCAGCCAGCTGTATTTTTCTAAAGGTTGATCCCATGTCATACTGACATTCTGGCTACCTGATTTCACATTTACAGGCAAGCAGCAGCGTCCCGGAAGTAGCTGCAGCAATAGCAGCAGCAAGCAATGCATAGAGAGATATCTGGCAGGTTAAATAGAGTGGCATATTAAGGAGACTCTGTTTGGTTGGTTGTAGAGTGGCAAGGGGCGTTATGTATGAATGCAGCATAAGTGCTCGAGTTGACTGCCTGAACTAGCTCGCAGGCTTCGCCCCATTTATAGCATCATTCAAGAAATAAGTCAAAGGTTTCATTGAATTTGTCTAAATCTGAAGACTCTTGGACTTTTTGAATCACTGATTGACACTTTTCTAGATTATACAACTAATTTATCATGCAAAAAAAAAAAATCAACGGTATAACCATTGACAAAAATAACCCCTATTAGTTGCACCCCTAAAAGTAACCACAGTTCAATACCATTGCTTTCTGCTTTCATGTCAAACAGGGACTGCAGCACATTAGAGGACTGAGTCACGGCTCAGTGACTCACAGTCTGGAGGAGTGAGCCGTCTGAGTAAACAGGGTCTGAAGCGCAAGGAGGCTTTCAGCGCAGCTTTGTGTCTATTATGTTAATATAAAGTTAATGAATTTCCCCCATTTCCCTATTTAGAAAAGGCAGACAGCATTTCATGAAATTAAATCAGATGTAAGACAGTTTTTGTTGTGTCAAAAATAGGCTGAATTTAGCAACACTGTGCAAACATATTCATAAGTTAATGAATTGTCGAGTCCATTGTAAATAAATGTATCTTCAATTATTATTAAATGCATTTGGAACTTATAAATAACAGTGCATTTGACATTTATGTTAAAGTAGCAATCGCCCAATGTAAAAAAGTACTGAATTAAAATATTTCTTACTAAAAATGAGAGAGTATTATAATCTACATCCATTTGAAATCTAAAAGCTTGTCAGACGGCTGAGAAGTTCACTATGTTTTTGGATGGTCTTTCATGCTTTGATGCTGCTGATTTCAGAGAAGAAGCTCTAAAAGTACCTAACAACAGACAGAAGCACTTAGAGTGAAAAACTACAGAGATACATAAATACGTAACTTTATAACCTGCATTTCTGTTCTTTTGTTTTACTGATCAGCCTCCTGGTCCAAGAGGTAATACATTTTACATTTGTAAACTTTATCTTAAGAAGATAAAGAAAAATAGCTTAAATTGAAGAACAACAAAGCATTAAGCCTTCTCTTACCATTAGCATTAACCCGCTTTCTAGGAAGAGCCAAATACACACGGTGCAGCCCCTGGTCTCTCATCCCCCTGAAGACCCTCTTTGTCTGCGTCTTATTGTGAATTTTGCATTCACGACACAGACTGTATTCACCCTCTTGCTTGATTAACTAGCAGCCAATGATGTTGCCTGCAGTTTAATTGCTATATGAAACACATTTAATATTGTGAAAACTTCCCAGAGCTATTCAGTGGAAAAGCATTAGCTCAGCTCTGATACATTGTGATTACATTTTTTGTTTATGGTGAAATCCCAGCTAGCGGGGAACGTTCTCACAACTTTGGCTAACATTACCTACAGGTTCTAATAATGTTTTAAAGAAACGTTTTAATCTGATGTTCAAAGAACCTTTTCAGGATGTTTATTATTTCAAATAATGTTCCTATAAGGTTTAAGGTTAACTAAGACATAACGTTTTAACTGCAACATTCAAAGGATGTTTTGAGGATGTTATTAAGGCCTGAGATGACAGAAGTTTTTTTTATAAAACGTTCCTTTAATGTGATATGTTAACAAAGGTGGAACGTTTTGCCTGCAATATTCTAAGGATGTGTTTTGGACGTTGTTGGGGTAACACATTACATATGTTCTTTTAAAAAACATTCCCTCAATGTTACATGGTAACAAAAGAAGAACATTTTCAAAGCAACATTCGGATAATGTTTTCAGGAGGTTATTCTTTTTTTATAAAACGTTCCTGTGATGGAAAATATTAACACGGTCATGGTCAACGTCCAAACAAACTTTTTGCATTTGTTTGAAAAGAATGTTTTAAAAAATCTGATGTCACCATATTTTCCTTTTGAAAAAAACTAACAAGCACGTAATTCATGATAAACTGTAAGCAGATATTGCATGTTTGCGGTGGCATGTGTGAGTTCCCAGCTAGACATTTTTGGTTCTCAAAAGATTCTGAGAATGTTACCATTCATTGTTCTAGGAATGTTTTCAGCGGGAAGTTTTCTTTTGGTTCCCAGAATGTTCTTCTGAAAGGTAGGATAACGTTCTCTAAAAATATTTTTAAAATGCTTGGTAATAACCTTCTTAAGATGTTTTTGATAACATTGTTAGAACATTATGCCCTACTATTCTTAAAACGTTTTCAGCGTTCAGTTTTAGTTTGGTTCCCAGAATGTTCTTCTGAAAGGTAGGATAACGTTCTCTAAAAATATTCTTAAAATGTTTGGTGATAACCTTCTTAAGATGTTTTTGATAACCTTCTTAAAACCCTTTAACTGCCAGCGCCACCATTTGGTAGAGCACATTTTGTGTCTTGATATCTTGTTGAAAAAAAAAAAAGAAGTTCAACTCCATCTGATTCAGCCAGCTCTAGCTTCTGGTTGACGTGTTATGCACAAAACAACCTCTAGATGTCACTGTGGTTCGAGCAGAAAGCCCTTCAGCTAGCTTCCACTGAGAAAGTTGGCAATGCTAAAAATCACTGCTGAAGAAATATCTCTTTTTGGTCAACTTTTGTAAGGTAACCATATCCTTTTTGACATATTTTAGTGTCAGAGTACTGACTGAATATATTTAGATAACTTGATGCACAAAAAAAGTTTTAACAAGGGTGTAATTAATTTTTTGAAAATATGCTCAACCAATCGGTCGAATTGGCTTTTTATGGTGAACTAGCAATATGACTTTTTCAGAGTTTCAGAGATGTTTTCCAATAAAATATGGTAAATAAATGGCTAGATTCATGGTAATATTACTAAATCTAGTACTGCCTTATGAGTCTCAGAGTGATAATAATTTATATAGCACCTTTCATGCATGGCATTCAGCCCAAAGTTGCACACAGATGAGCAAGTTAGGCCAACATAGGATATAGACATTTGCTGTTAGGCCAGTGGTTTCCTGTTAGGCCAATTCAGCAAATACAGTAAGATGAGCAAGTCTTTTTTTTATTATGAAAAACACTTACATTACTTTTTTACATTTTTTATTTTTTACAATTATAATTTATTATCTTTTATGAATATATCTGGTTGTATATATTGCTCATTTTCCAAGAAGAAACAAATGTATTTCAGTTTGTGTTTTATTTGAGTTTGATGCGTACAAATACTGTACTGTATATGATGATTCTTGAAAATGCACTTTTACCATAAAAGGCCAGCTCGACCAGTTGGTAGAGGCTCATAAAAACAAAACTGTGTGGTCAGTCAAAAAAAGAAAAAATTGTTTGTGGTTATTTGTGGCCCATTTGATAAAAAAATGCAAACAAATAATTTTTCCATAGCTTTTTTCTTGGTCTGGCAGTTAAAGGGTTAAGATGTTTTTGATAACATTGTTAGAACATTATGCCCTACTGTTCTTAAAACGTTTTCAGCGGGACGTTTTATTTTGGTTCCCAGAATGTTCTTCTGAAAGGTAGGATAACGTTTTTTAAAAACATTCTTAACATTTTTGGTGATAACTTTCTTAAGATGTATGAGCGCATTGAGACGAATTTGCATGCCAATGTTCACTCACATGCACTTATAATCACACTAAGGTATGTAGGCCCACAGTATTCATAATATCATATGTCTAAAATATCAGAAAATAATCACACTTTTTTCTGACTATAAAGGTTGTCTCGTATGTAGGTTCTAACTGTTAGATAAGCTATCTGGCCGTGTGTGGTTTGTGAGGGCTGCGTATAAACAGTGTCCGCTGTTTATGCATATTGGATAAAAATCGTAATTGCACCCTTTAGATTTGAGACCGACAGACATATAGAAGAACGGACCGACTGTCTCTCCCGTCCCTGAAACCCCTGTTAGTGTTTGTATGTGTTTGTTTCTACTGTGTGTCTCTCTCTCCCCCCCTGCCTGCTGGTCTGCTCTACACGGCTGGGAGCAATCTCCAATCAACCACACCTGCAACCTGCTCATCAGCCACACTATGAAATTCTGCAGCCTGCACTCATTCCCTGCCGGATTGTTGCCGTGAACGGTTTGTTGCGTGCCGCTCTAGCTTTTTGCCAGCATATTCTTTGACAACTTTGCCTGCTTTTGCCTCACACTCATTTTATGTCTCTCCCAGGAGGAATCCAAGGCCTTCCACACTCCCAAGACCAGCCAGGCCTCTCTACCCACCCTGGAACAACTGTTTCCCACTGCCGCCATAACCAACCTCCACTCCCAGCTCCCCTTTTTAATAAACAAATGTTACTTTCACCAGCTGATTCCGAGTCTGATTCTGGGTCCCCTCCAGTACATGTGACACCGACAGTGACTTGTACTAGCTGTCGTACAAAAAAAAAAGAAAAGACTTCTGATAAATCGGAACGATAAAGCACGTTATCCTACTCTAAAATAATAACATTCTGGCAACATAAAAAAATCTAACTTGCAGCTGAAAACGTTTTAAGAATAGTAGGGCATAATGTTCTAACAATGTTATCAAAAACATTTAAAAAAGGTTATTACTATCAAGCATTTTAAGAATGTTTTTAGAGAAAGTTATCCAACCTTTCAGAAGAACATTCTGGGAACAACAAAATAAAACGTCCAGCTGAAAACGTTTTAAGAATAGTAGGGCATAATGTTCAAACAATGTTATCAAAAAAATCTTAAGAAGGTTATCAAAAACATCTTAAAGTTATCACCAAACATTTTAAGAATGTTTTTAGAGAACGTTATCCTACCTTTCAGAAGAACATTCTGGGAACCAAAAGAAAACTTCCCGCTAAAAAACATTCCTAGAACAGTGAATGGTAACATTCTCAGAATGTTTTCAGAACCAAAAGTTTCTAGCTGGGATGTCTTCCTCACGCAAGCACGCACGCACGCACACACACACATACTGTTAACCTATATTATATAAGTGCAAGAATAACCTTATGGTGGCAAAGTCCATAGGGGACTTGGCTTGGCAACTGGAAGGTCACCAGTTCAAGTCCCGGAAAGACCAAGTGTTACCGAGATGTCCCTGAGCAAGGCACCGTTCCCTACACTGCTTCCCGGGCGCCGTACATAATGGCAGCCCACTGCTCCTAACACTAGGATGGGTCAAATGCAGAGAAACCGTTTCGTTACATAGTACCTGTACTACATAATGACAATAAGTTCAATCTTCAATCTTCAATCTTATCAAATTACAACTTTAAAAAATAGAAGTTTCCTCGTTATATAACCAAAAACAACTTTTATAGCTTGTTGCTCGTTTGAATCTTGTGAAACTTTTATTAATTAAAGACAAGTAAAAGAAAGGTGCATCTTGATGGCATGAATGATTCATGAAAATGTGTACAGATCCTTTCTCTAATAAAACGGCTATTATACCTATAAACCCAAAAAATCTGTTGTTGTTTGGACATGCAACTGCATACAACATTTATTAGTGAAGGAGGTGCCGGTTGGTGTCATTTTGAAGATTTTGATATTGAACCTCTCATCTAATGCCCCTGTTATTCCTTTGAGTGAAATAGCATTACAAGCTATTTTCTAAATTTAAATTATCAATTGTTCTGGATACATGTGACTTACAGTGGCTTTGACTTAAATTCAGTGTCTTTCACAAACGTTTGCAGGTTAAAAGCTGTTACACCATGAAGTGGAATACTGTCTTACAGTATGTTGGATAGAAAATGGCTTTTCAATCCCAATAATACATATATTATCCCTTACTATGGTGATTGCTAGATGGAGGCAATCTACCAGTGTTGTGAAACTTATGAATGTATGTCGATTATGCTGTCACATCTCCAGATATGCAGGCAAAGAAGAATTATGTATTTTAAATCCAAGTCTTACTCTAATAACGTTTGTATGTGCAAAGAGTGACAAGGAATAGGTTATATAAGGAAAAAAGCTTGAATGACTTTCAAATGGAGAAATAAATAAGATAAAGGCACTGTACTTTTTTAAGGGTTAGAATTAATTTGTAATATGTGGGGAAGTAATGGGTGGATGTTTTGACTGAGATTCACCAGGTGCCTCACTGATTAAATGTTAAACCATTCATCAACCATTTCCACTTCAAAGCTAAAAATTACATAAATGTACCTCGTCATTGCCTCATCAAATAATTATGTTGCAGCTTTGTTGGTTGATCTCACATCGAGGTGTGATCGTGCCTTTGAAATAGCTTTCACTGGATCAACTAGTGCAGGGGTGCCCAACCTTTTTTGAACCAAGAGCTACTTTTAAAGTTGCCAGTCTGCCGAGATCTACCAGTCCAAATAGAGAGGGGGGGGGGTCTGGGGTGCTAGCGAACTGTCAACTGGGGGGGAGCCTCGCTGCGGGGAAACGGCGGACCTCTGTCGGTGCAACTTCAATGATTCCTTTTAAAAACATAAAAAATTAAGGGCGGTGACGGCCGTCAGCGAATCGAGCCGGCCCTTGACGACCGGCTGTTCTGTGATTCTCCAGATTCTCCAGATGGCCAGTCCAAGGAGGGTGGAAAATACATACCAGAAGTAAAAAAAGACGTGCAACGGGACGGTGTTCCCACGGGAAACAAAACTTAAAATATTAAATGAAACAATCTCATCTCTTAAAATTCACAACTTATTATGAATTAACATTCCCAAACTTATAATTATGTATTCACATGTTTAACTCTGTTACATATCATATGCACGCAACGAACAGAAGAGCGTAGGGCAGAATTAGGAGGGAATTCCGTCTCGTAGCGTGTGTGCACCGTTTTGAAATGCCGCTCTATATTACCCTTCTTCGGTAAAGCCACGCTCGCATTGCAGATGAGACAGATGGACCTTGAATTGGAATAAACAAAAAAAGAATCATCCTCCCACTCGGAGTGAAAATGATATATTTTGGGCTTTTTTGCTTCTGCCATAATTGCGGTCTTGTGTGTGTGCGGACTGTCACTCCTGTTGACACCATAGACTGTATATATAAAGTTGACACGGACAACGTCAGCTAACTAGTGCCCACTGCCCACCAGCCCAACCCCGACACATGAGGTCACGCCAATCACAAAGCTTTGATGCGTTCAAGTGCATTATTCTGGCACAGGAATATTATGTTATAGGACATTAACGATAAAACAGAATATTGTTGTTCTATTTTTAGACACATCTCGCGATCGACTGGGAATCTCCCCGCGATCGACCAGTCGAACTAGTGGTAAGAGGCCCTCAAAAATGACACTCAGAGGCACTTTCCAATCGAATGGCCCCTTCATAATTAGGGCCTTCCAAAGCAATTTACTAAAAAGCATTACTCAGTTTTATGATGTGACAACACTAGAGCAAAGGTTTGGATAAGTTTAGGCACTAAACAATTTGGTTAAGTTATAGTATATCTTACATTTTTTTAAATAGGAAAACCATCAGCGCCGACAGGTGTTCAAATCTGATGTTTGTTTACCCATCCCTCCCAACCGACCTCCATATGTGGAGTTTGTAGCTCAACATCAACATCATCTGTCATAATTATTGAAAGCTGCTAGAGAAATGTTCTCACGTGTTGTTTTGGGACACTGAAAGACTTCTCGTATTGTTCTTTTCGAGACAACAGTACAGTCTCTACTACTGGATCAAAGTTTTTAATATTTGCAGTTTGTAACTTTGTTAAAGCTGTTATAATATATATTTTAGTATGACAAACAATGGAAATATTGACTACGTGTCATGTGAATGGATGACTCTCAAAGATGAACCTGCAGAGGGACTACAGATTGAAGCGAGCTCATAAAATAATTCTGGCATATTAACATTGAGGTAAAAACTGAAATGTTGATAAATGTGTCAACCTTTACTGTTTTGGTTCACTCTCATGTTATTATTTGTGAAGCTGCGTTAGCTGTTTTCAGCAAAAATGTCTAACAACCCCACTGTATATTATCTGGCCAGCATTAAAGGGCAGGCAAACCAAGTTAGCAACCAGCTAGTGAGCATAGTGGAGAATTTTGGAGCTAAAGGGACAGATAAAAAGTATGAGTAAGAGTTTGGATGTTATTATTATTATCTTCCACTCGTAAGGACCCTCATTTACATGCCTCACTCCAATTTGCAGTAATTCTAACCTTAATCTCTAAAATTGGCTTGTCCCTTTGGGGAATGTGAGGAATAAAACATCTAAATGGACAAAATAACCTTGCAGTCCTTACAATTTGAAGAACATATTTTTCCATTAGCAGCTTTTGTACAGTCTTGTGTAACGGCTGACAGAGCAGCAGAAGAACATTAAGTGCACTTTATTGTTGTGGCAACCACATAAGAATGTAGTCATGTGTTGTGGTCTTATTATAGCACATCTCCACCTATACAAATGCACACGTTTTCATTAACCTGTCCAGCCCGAGAGCCCGAGGGCTGCGGGTTTTTTCTTCACGAAACTGTGTCTCAGGGCTTCTTAATATTTAAAAACCTATGAATGTGTCATACCAGATTAACGGGAAGAAACTCAGCTAACTGACGATACGAACCATTTTTACCAAAACAAAACACAAGTCTCATAAGAAACGTCTAAATGACCCCTGAGCGAAAAAATGCTAATGCACTTGGCACAGAACTCAAGGTAAAGATACCCTTATTACTTATCGTAACTGCACATACAAGATATCCGATTAAAGCTGAGATTCCACAGATTATATAGGTATTAGTATCATCACTGAGCGATCAGAACTCGCGACAGGGGAAGCAAACACAGACATCACAACACGTAGCATTACGGAGCAAACACGGGAGATCGTCTCACCTTAGCTGTTATTCTGATCAAAAGTCGTGTTCAATGGCATTAAAACGATAAAAACGCTGCTGAGGGTTAATCCATAGGTTAATCCAATGTGTGTGTCACTTTTAAAAAAAATTGATAATCCATAATTCCATTTTTATGTAAAAATCGGAGAATAAATATTAGCTGCTAATGGTAGCCACCAGTTATCGCAGCTTCCGGTTTTGGCTACGCATCACTCTCACTCCTTATTTGGTAACGTGTGTGTATGTGGAACCTCCCCTCGATTGCATTGGCTCTAGCGGTTAAAAAGAGATGTCAATCATCAAAATCGACCAAGGGGGGCCAGAGATAGGTCAAATCCACCCAAATGACCCCAGAAGTGTTTTCTTTTTGCTAAATCTCTCTAAAAAGGTCAAATTTAACTTATTTTGCATCAATCTTGATACAGGGTACTTATTATATGTTATAGGTTGGATTCCTAAAGCTTTTAGTCTACCATCCCATCATTCAAGGGTGGTTTTCACTATAAGTAATTTTTTTTTTTGGACGGACACTATAATTTACATTTTTTTACTGTGTTCAATCTGAATTTACTTTAAAATAAAAACATCTATATTGATTCTGACACTTCTACATCCAACTCACAGATGTAACCTTGCTTTGAGAAAAAGATTATTAATTTACACCTTTTAGAAGGGAAGATATGGTCATTTGTTCTGGGAATGTCATTTTCGAGCCTGAGACCTGAAAAACAGGCTCAGGGCTTAAACTATTCTTTCACCAGCGAAGCCCACATTTTGCTAAATTCATAGTCCAAATGTACAACTTGTTCTAAGACAAGAAGTCAGGTATTCAAAGCTTTTGTGATGGAGGACAGAGTGAGCCCTTTTGTTCACATGTTTTTCATTTCATGACTTGAGCTAGCAGTTAAAAAACCCTTTAAAGCCAGCATATGTTAATCAGAGAACACGCGTTTGATTTTCTGTCGATGGATTTGGGGAAGGGGTTAAGGCATAGATGTTCTCCAAATCACACAAGATACTGAAACATCTGAGAAAAAAATATTTCGACCTGTCTTCCTGCAGCTACACTAATAACATTAAATCAAGCTAACTATTCATCAAATGACACATAGATAAAAACTCAAAATTAAAAGTTGAATTTGCTAAAATAAAATGATAATCTTAATTTAAATTATCTCTTCATTTCATTCAAATCTTCTAAGGAATGGAGACATTGCTCTAAGACGATACACAAAGTAAGACACATAAAAACACTTATATTTCACTTAAGATTTGTGAATCTGTTTTATTCAACATTTTATATTTAATAGCCATTGTCAATTTCAGAAACTAGTTTCTTGAAAGAACAGCTCAAATGTTAATGAGGAGAAACTAAAAGATTGCTTTGTTTGATGGAGTTTTTCAACCTAATTCGGTGCAATGCATGGTGACACTGATTATCTTCAACTACAGAGAAAAGTGGTTTGGTATTTACTTTTCTTGAATGTCACGCTGTCTAAATAAAAAGATTTATACGAATCAACTGGAACTAACTGACACTGAAGTAATTAGTCACACACTCAACCTTCCATTGGAAATAGTAATTTGCAGGAAACCTTCCACAATGAATGGTTCTAATTTTCTAGAAAATTATGAAAAACCTTTGACAAATGCACCAACAAAATGTCTAACAATGTGTAAGACCATAATGTATAACTGGTATTATTGCATGCGCTCTGTACTGTCTGCCTTTGAATTTGTGTTAATTCAGCGCTATTATGTTTAGATGTACCTTTGTCTCCTTACTACATAAATGCCTAAACAGGAGAACCTTTAATGCTAATTTGGCATTAACTCCCCAAGATAAATGAGGGTGCAGAAGCCCCCCCGCAGGGAGAGACTGCCTGCATGCAGGTGAGTGATTAGTTATTCTGGTTCACCACAACCTTTACAAGGACAGATCTTTGAGTCTGACCTTCTGCTTTTTGAAGGTATTTCTGCATACTGGCACTTTATCATTACTAGCTAGTTAACACAAGTATCCTTAGTAATTCTTCAATCTTTCATGCTTGGGATTCACTATTAGATACAGTTATGATTTTACAGGTGTCATAAAAAACAGTTGCTCAAAAACACCATGCCTCTGATTTACAGAAAATTCAGGTTGCTATAATAATAATAATAATAATAATATAGATTTCAGTTATATAGCACACTTTAAAAACAACGTCATCTCAAGTTGCTTCACAATGCTATGAGGAGAAAATAAAATAAAAATAAAAAGTGATCTAAGTAGCATATTGAATAAAATATGGTAATATAAAAAAGGTGAAGAGCATAAAAGGTTAGAATAAAGAGCTATCTATTTGCATTGCATGGCAGCTTTATTCTTGCAACAACAAACAAAATATGAAGAAATATATTGGCTTCAAGTGATGCAGCCTGATGAACCAAACTAATTGTGTTTCACATCCCGCCTCATAGACATCACATTAACACTCAGCTTGTGACTATTTTTCCTGTACATAATTGCACATGTCCTCTAAACTAAATACTGTTTTACAGCACCACTCTTCATTGTTAAAACAGATATTCAGTATTTCATATTTGTATTCTCAATTGTCCCATTGTATTTATGTTACATCACTGTTGCAGTTGTTTTGTGATTAGTTTAGAACCAAACATGCAAAAAAACACCTTGGCATCAAACCTGATTCTGATTAAATGCAAATGTAACCCTGACAAATATTCTGCGTAGGGGTTGAGTTATGAAGATCAGTTTCAAGCCAAGAAGTTTACAGACACTTTGCATGTTTTCTTGTAGGTACAATTAGATGAATGAATGGCATTTTTCTGCCTGTTACTCTTACTAAACAGAACACTTTAGGCACTCTCTAATTGCAATAAAACACTGATTATTACCATAATTCGGTTGACATCAACATTTTCTTATAAGGACAAGAGTCAGTGTTAATGTTATAGTAATGCGTTCACCGAGTCCAAAGAAATGATATATTAAAATAGAAAACATTTCAAGCAGTTTTTCTCAGGCCATTAAAGATCTGTGATGGAAGGACACACAGTCCTGTGATAATAAACACATTCGAGTTACTCTTATTTAAGACTTTTCTTTTCATGTTACTTTCTACTGCTTATATTTCAAAGGGAAACATCATTACATTTATTTGAGAGCTTAGGTTAATTTACACATCAAGAGGTTTGCATAAAAAAAGCTTATTAAATGTGTTTTTTAATACATAAATGACAATGAAGAAGAAGAATATATACTTTATTAATCCCTTACAGGGAAATGTCTTTCCCCACTCTGTTGTGTTTACACACCTTACACACACAGGATATACATGCAGAAACACAGAGGATATACATGCACACACAACCACATGCAGATAGGAGAAGTGGCAGAGCAGAGAGGCTGCCAGGTACCCGGCGCCAAGGGAGCAGTTTTGAGGTTAGGTGCCTTGCTCAAGGGCACCTCGGCAGTGGCCTTGGAGGTGAACTGGCACCTCTCCAGCTACCAGCTCACTCCATATTATGTTTTTGGTCCAATCGGGACGTGAACCAGCGAACCTTTGGTTCCAAGACCAAGTCCCACTGAGCCAATGCCGCCTCAATGTATTGTTAAATGTGTCACCTAAGACACCTAGGAATGTTGGGATTGGCGTTCATCACCATTTTCAATGTTCCTTCAAACCAAACAATTGAATTGATTAAAGGAGGAAATTCAGATTATTCTACAAGTGGGGTTGTATGAATGTATCCATAGTCTGTGTGTCACCTCCAGCTCGGCATTCTCCAGTTTCTTGAGTTACCAACACAGGAGCAAACAATGTGATGCTGTGGACGGGGGCAACAGCAGCACATTTACCTCAACACTTCTGAACTATTCCTTTAACATTTCAAGCAGCTTGTTTCTTAGTAACCTCAGTAAAGGTAAGGATTTGTGCAGGAAAAAAAGGATTTTCCTCTGAAAACTTTTAAATTTTTTAATTAAATCCCTTAATTAAGTGTAATTCCAACAATGTGAGCATTCATTGACACAAATAATATAACCTTCATTATTATGTGTGAAAGCTTAAGTGCATCAGAGAGTTGTGTAGTCGCATCGTATGCTGCGCAACATCTTGCTCAAGAACATTATTGGACTAAAAAGGAGACATTCAAAAAGGGCATTTCAATCATCAAGGAGAATGCTACAAATTAGAGGCCAAAAACTGAAAATGATAGAGGTGCCTGTCAAAGAAACCTTGAGCAGGAATCAGTGGCGGTTCTAGACCAATTTGACTGGGGGGGCCAAGCTGGGGCCAGTTCTTTTCTGAGTGGGGCACAATAAATGCAGGACCAAAAAGACAAAGACAGTATGAAGTAATTGTGCATAAGAAAACAATGCAATACAGTTATTGGTATTTGTTTCATGTTTAATGTTTGCTTGCGTTAAAAAACAAAAAAATAAACATATTTGTAAAGTGGGGGCTATTGAGGGCTTGCGAGCTACCGGTAGCTCGCGATCGACGTGTTGGAGACCCCTGCTCTAATGGGTAGAATTAGCAACGCCAGAAATACATAAAAAAAAAAAAATGTGTTTCTAAATCTAAAAACAACAATAGCCTATTAGAACTTATTTAAACCACAGTTTCAATTATCTCAAGCTTATTTTCATTCATTGTAGTATTTTGATAGTATGATTTATTTTTTAATTAATGTTATTCAATCAAGCCTCAAACTGATGGCACTTGTCCCTTTAGCCTGTTTTAAATTGAAGTTGTCTGAGGTCCTTACCACCAGCTGCTCTTGCAGTAATAAGTAGTGTACCTTTCTTACTGTCCCAAATGTGCGCAATGTAGTGACTGCTTTTCGCCTTTTTCTTTACTTAGGTTTTCTGTATTTTTAGGTTTTCTGTATTTTTATGTCTGTGTTATGTGTAAGAACGTGTAAAGTTGCTGCCTTCTTGGCCAAGTCAGCATTGTAAATGAGATTTTGTCTCAATGTTTTCATCTGGTTAAATAAAGGTTAAATCAAAATTAAAAAATATTTTTTATATTTCAGATTCCCCCGCGTACCACTAGCGGGAGCTGGCGTACCACCAGTGGCACGCGTACCACAGGTTGAGAACCACTGGTCTAGTCAATTACCCGACACAACTTTACATTTCTGCTAACAGAGACAGGTCTGGACTCATGGTTCAGAATATACGAGGAGAACAGGTAAGCATTTGCTTTTGAGGTCAAGTATACATAGACAGTATTACAACATTAAAAAGACACATTCATTTATTACGATGCTTCACCAAAAACATGAATGAACATGGGAAAGTTTACATCAATATATACTCATAATATGACACCTTTCATGTATAAACAAAACATCAAGTAATGTGGGTACAACTGTGAAAACTCTCATGAATCTTGTGTACATTTAGCTAACAGTGTGAGGGTTTAAATACCTGCCCCCGTGTTTTATTTCATTCATGAGAGCGGTGCTACATTGATACAGTCTTCCACCATCTCAAACAGGACGTGGTGTGGGCTGGTACGTTGGGATATCTCTCTGGCCGTCTCCCCGCTGCCGCTGCGCAGCTCCGGCCTCAGGTGTAGCTGAGATAGCAGGAGCTCCAACGTGTTGGGGGAGTCTGTCATGAGGGGGGTGGTGTCGGAGGCGGCCAGGTGGAGCGCGGTGAGCCCTCCGTTGGTCTGGGCGTTCAGTTCGGCTCCATGTTTCAGGAGAAAACTCGCCACTTTGACGCGGCTCCAGCGGCAGGCGCTATGGAGGGGCGTCCAGCCGTCGTGGGTGCGAGGGTTCACCTTTGACCCCGCGGCGATTAAAGCAGAGACAGCGTCAACATGGCCGCTGTACGCTGCTCGGTGCAGGGGAGTGTATCCATCCTCATCACAGCTGTGCACCACCAACGGATCAGCAGTTACCACCCTTCGGATTGTGGAAACCTGTGAGAAAATGCAGAAACAGAGGTTTTTAGGAAACTAGAAATTGCTTCGAATAGTCTCATGAAAGATGTATTCTGTCTGAAAATGAGCTGATCAGATTTTGGGCACTTTATGATGTCATAACGATTTTTTTGGCATGTGTAACGATTAGCCAATAACCAACCAAGGTAACCCCCCCCCACGTTATCACCTGAATCTCCTCCTAGAGCACCATTGTGTTTTTTTTAACCAAATATCTCGCAGATGGGCGTTGGGAGTGGCTCCTTATTTTCATCTAAAGTAATAGACAGAGAATCAGCACTTTTTTTATTGGGTTTTCAGACAAAAATGCTAGTGGAGCACGCTCAGGTACTGCGGAGCACATAAAGCTTAGCAGACTCTTCACGCTAACGAAGGATCATTTCTTCTTCAGGGCATGGAAGGTTACACAGTAAGCAGTCTACTGTCCCGCAGCTGCTGCCTCTCTGTTGGACACATTACTCACGAGACGTTGTAAAACAAAAAATGAGTGGGGGGCGAACGCACTAACCACTCCGCCAACGCCACAGTCACCCCCGTCGTGCGGGCCGGATGAGAATGTCTGGGGGGCCAGATGTGGCCCGCGGGCCGCCAGTTGATGGTCACTGTCCTACAGTGTCAAACCCTACCGGGCACGTTTCAGAAGCGGAGCGTCTTGCGTGCCGGCTCGCAGTTTTTGTTGATTTGGGCATATTTCCTGGACAGGCTACTTTGTACAGACAAAGTTAATAATAATTGTAATATTCCAGTTGTAAATGACATGAATCAAAGATGTGTTGCTGTATTTTAGTGGTAAAAATGCATTCATCGTCATAATTATTCAATATATATAATTTACACAGTGCCTGTAAACCGGAGGAGAACGTTGGCATTTCTCCTCCTACTTCAAAGACTACGGAGGGATAGGGTCTGCAAAATTAGTTTATCTTGGGGATTGACTGGATGCTCTGACCGGTCCACTTCCTGCCCGGTGCTATGCAACACCTCGCGCCGCGTCGAAAATAGACCAGCCGCCTATTTTTAGCGGAGCCCAGCGCCGAGACGCTTCTGGGACACTTCTGGGACGCTTCTGGGATGCTTCTGAGACGCTTCTAGCCGTAACGCGGGGCGTCTGGTGGAATAGCATCCATTGACTAGAGTGGCAGCGATCGCCGTGAACGCCGCGGCGCAGCCGTAAGCCGTAACGTGGCCGTAACGTGGCTGTAACGCGGCGCAGACGAACCTGGTGGAATCTAGGGGTAAGAGTTTGTCAGTCCGGGAAAGTATCAACAGTCATTTTATCAGTATATGCAAAAAATTGTCCCCATGTCTTCTTAAAACTAGCAGACGACCCTATCAGCGTACATCTAATTTTTTCCATATTAACAAAGAAAAATATATCTCTAATCCAGTCCTGATGGGCAAGTGAAGCTGGGGATTTCCACTTGAGTATAATCAAGCGTCTAGCTAAGAAGGTAACAAAAGCTACAAAGTTCTTCTTATAATTTGGCATTGCAGGCCTAATGATGACTCCAAATAGGGCAATGATTGCAGAAGGCTTGACAGAGACAGAGATAACCTGTGATATTGTATTGAATATTTCAGACCAAAAGTTATGCAGAGAGGGGCAAGTCCAAAACATATGGATGTAGGTAGCTGGAGATTGATGGCATCTATCGCAGACAGGATCAACACCGTCATATATTTTGGATAACCTGACCGTAGTTAAGTGATAGCGGTGAAGAACCTTACACTGAAGCAATCCATGCCTAGCAGAGATGGAGGAGGAGTGAACCCATCTCAGACACTCATTCCAAACATCTTCTTCAGTTTCAAATTGTAAATCACCCTCCCATTGTGTTTTAATAGTGTGCAGTGAGACAGGGTTTAGAGCAGGGGTGGGCAAACTTTTTGGCTTGGGGGCCACTATGAGTTTTAAAATTTGACAGACGGGCCGGGCCAGTAGCAGATCGGTGAAAAAATATTTAGCTGTCCACTCCTCATTAAACACTCGGCACTCATTGTCGACTTTTCTTTTCTTTGGTCCACTCATTGTTACAGATGCAGGTTCAAAGGTGAATTAGGTTCAAAGGTGAATTATTGCGTCATCGTTTGCGTCATGACGTAACCGTTTACGTGCCTTCTTATGACCCACACTGCGCTTACGTCGCTGATTTTCTCCGCAACACTGCTCACAACAACATCAATAGAGGACTGCGTCGGGTAGTTTTTAATCATACGAAGCCAGATTAAATTAAAGAACTACTTCTCCAACCTTATACCTTTCTCCAGAGTGCCGTGGTGCATTGTTTATTAATGTGGTTTAGTGGCATTACCGCCCGCTGCAGTGCTGCTCGTGCACCGGAGTTTATTCTACTGTTAACTCACACGGCAGCGGCCGCTTTAAAGTATTCACTGTCCGACTGTCCGACCTCTCTGAAGAACCAGCACCTTACCGTGGTGGAGAGGTTTGTGTGCCCTGATGAACCTGGGGGCTGTGTTGTCTGGAACCTTGTGTTCCTGGTAGGGTCTCCCATGGCAAATTGGTCTCAGGCAAGGGGCCAGACTAAGATTGGTTCAAAGACTTCATGAAAGACGAACTTAGAAGTGAGGATACCCGGCCCGGAGGAAGCCCGGGGTCCCCTTCTGGAGCCAGGCCCAGGAGGAGGACTCGTCGGCGAGCGTCTGGTGGCCGGGCTTGCCATGGAGCCCGGCCGGGCACAGCCCGAAAAGGCAACATGGGCAACACCTCCGCTTCTCCGTCCCGCGGGCCCACCACCTACGGGAAACAGCGATGGGGTCGGGTGCACTGCCAGAAGGGTGGCAGTGAAAGCAGAGGGTCTCGACGGACCAGACCCGGGCGACAGAAGCTGGCTTTGGGGACGTGGAATGTCACCTCTCTGGGGGGGAAGGAGCCGGAGCTTGTGCGGGAGGTGGAGCGTTACCAGTTGGATCTGGTTGGGCTCACCTCTACGCACAGCGTCGGCTCTGGAACCTTACTTCTGGATAGGGGTTGGACTCTATTCTTCTCCGGAGTTGCTCAAGGTGTGAGGCGCCGGGCGGGTGTGGGGATACTCACAAGCCCCGGTTGGGTGCTTCGTTGTTGGAGTTTACCCCAGTGGACGAGAGGGTCGCCTCCCTACGCCTGCGGGTTATGGGGGGGAAAACTCTGACTGTTGTGTGTGCTTATGCACCAAACAGCAGTTCAGAGTATACGGCCTTCTTGGAGACCCTGGAAAGAGTCCTGTATGGGGCTCCTGAAGGGGACTCTTTAATCTTGCTGGGAGACTTCAACGCACATGTGGGCAATGATGGAGACACTTGGAGGGGCGTGATTGGGAGGAACGGCCCCCCTGATCTGAACCGGAGTGGTGGTTTGTTACTGGACTTCTGTGCTAGTCATGGATTGGCCATAACAAACACCATGTTCAAACATAAGGATGCTCATAAGTGTACGTGGTACCAGAGCACCCTAGGCAGAAGGTCCATGATCGATTTCGTTATCGTATCATCACCTGAGGCCGTATGTTTTGGACACTCGGGTAAAGAGAGGGGCGGAGTTGTCAACTGATCACCATCTGGTGGTGAGTTGGGTCGAGTGGCGGGGGAAGCCTCTGGACAGACCTGGTAAGCCCAAACGTGTAGTTCGGGTGAACTGGGAACGTCTGGAGGAGGCCCAAGTTCAGGAGGCCTTCAACGCACACCTCCGGCGGAGCTTTTCGGGCATTCCTGTGGAGGTTGGGGACATTGAACCAGAGTGGGCGGTGTTCAAAGCCTCTATTGCCGAAGCCGCGGCAGGGAGCTGTGGTCTCAAGGTCTTAGGTGCCTCAAGGGGCGGTAACCCTCGAACCTCCTGGTGGACACCGGTGGTCAGGGAAGCCGTCCGACTGAAGAAGGAGGCCTTCAGGGATTTGTTATCCCGGGGGACTCCCGAGGCAGTTGCAAGGTACCGACGGGCCCGAAGGGCAGCAGCCTCAGCCGTGGCCGAGGCAAAGCAGCGGGTGTGGGAGAAGTTCGGAGAAGCCATGGAAAAGGACTTTCGGGCGGCACCAAAGTTGTTCTGGAAAACTGTCCGACACCTCAGGAGGGGGAAGCAGGGAACCATCCAAGCTGTGTACAGTAAGGATGGGACGTTGTTGACCTCAACTGATGGAGTGTTAGGGCGTTGGAAGGAACACTTTGAGGAACTCCTGAACCCGACAACTCCGCCCTCTATGTTAGAGGCAGAGCTGGAGTATGACGGGGGATCAACACCAATCTCCCGGGGGGAGGTCACTGAGGTCGTCAAACGACTCCACAGTGGCAAAGCCCCGGGGGTGGATGAGATCCGCCCAGAAATGCTGAAGGCTCTGGGTGTTGAGGGACTGTCATGGTTGACACGTCTCATCAATGTTGCGTGGAAGTCGGAAACAGTACCGAAGGAGTGGCAGACCGGGGTGGTGGTTCCCCTTTTCAAAAAAGGGGATCAGAGGGTGTGCCAATTATAGAGGCATCACACTACTCAGCCTCCCCGGGAAAGTTTACTCTAAGGTACTTGAAAGGAGGGTCAGGCCGATTGTCGAACCTCAGATTGAGGAGGAACAATGCGGATTCCGTCCTGGTCGTGGAACGACGGATCAGCTTTTTACTCTCGCAAGGATCCTGGAGGGGGCCTGGGAGTATGCTTATCCGGTCTACATGTGTTTTGTAGACTTGGAGAAGGCGTATGACCGAGTTCCCAGGGAGTTACTGTGGGAGGTGCTGCAGGAGTATGGGGTGAGGGGGTCTCTACTCAGGGCCATCCAATCTCTGTACTCCCAAAGCGAGAGCTGTGTCCGGGTCCTCGGCAGTAAGTCGGACCCATTTCCGGTGAGGGTTGGCCTCCGCCAGGGCTGCGCTTTGTCACCGATCCTGTTTGTAATATACATGGATAGGATTTCGAGGCGTAGTCGTGGGGGGGGGGTCTGCAGTTCGGTGGACTAAGGATTGCACCACTGCTTTTTGCAGATGATGTGGTTCTAATGGCTTCATCGGTCTGCGACCTGCAGCACTCACTGGATCGGTTCGCAACCGAGTGTGAAGCGGCTGGGATGAGGATCAGCACCTCCAAATCTGAGGCCATGGTTCTCAGCAGGAAACCGATGGACTGTCCACTCCAAGTAGGGAATGAGTCCTTACCCCAAGTGAAGGAGTTCAAGTATCTCGGGGTCTTGTTCTCGAGTGAGGGAACAATGGAGCGTGAGATGGGCCGGAGAATCGGAGCAGCGGGAGCGGTACTGCAGTCGCTTTACCGCACCGTTGTGACGAAAAGAGAGCTGAGCCAGAAGGCAAAGCTCTCTGTCTACCGGGCCATTTTCGTCCTACCCTCACCTATGGTCATGAAGGATGGGTCATGACCGAAAGAACGAGATCGCGGATACAAGCGGCCGAGATGGGTTTTCTCCGCAGGGTGGCTGGCGTCTCCCTTAGGGATAAGGTGAGAAGTTCAGTCATCCGGGAGGGACTCGGAGTTGAACCGCTCCTCCTTCGCGTCGAAAGGAGCCAGTTGAGGTGGTTCGGGCACCTAGTAAGGATGCCACCTGGGCGCCTCCCTAGGGAGGTGTTCCAGGCACGTCCAGCTGGGAAGAGACCAAGGGGTAGACCTAGGACCAGGTGGAGGGATTATATCTCTTCGCTGGCCTGGGAGCGCCTTGGGATCCCCCAGTCAGAGCTGGTTGATGTGGCCAGGGAAAAGAAAGTTTGGGGCTCTCTGCTGGAACTGCTACCCCCGCGACCCGACCACGGATAAGCGGGAGAAGATGGATGGATGGATGGACTGTCCGACTGTCACACAAGCAGCTGATACATATCCCCCATCTCCATCAGTGAATGTGTTTGAGTATGAATTGACGCTGTTTGGCATCACAACGCCGTTATGAAAGTTTCTCTGGCATTCTACAGGTGATGTTAGCATAGCAACCGAAGCTAATCAGACTATCTTGACTACTTGTTGCCATCATATTGTGGCATAAGCCTTTTTCTACACGCATATTTTACCGGCGTAGTTTTCGTCATGATTTTACTTGTGATGGCCACATGTAGCCCATGTATTGATTCCATCCGATAGCTGCAATAATACAAAACAACAGGAAAACGTCTGCCTCTTCACAATGGTCAATAACAGTGAACGGATGGTCATTAAAGTAAGGTAAAATAAACAGAATCACACTAAGCCTGGTTAGTGTTGCCTGACTTTATATAAGTGTTTTTTATAAGTGTGTGGTCGCGTTCTAGCCACTTTGCTCAGCGCTACTGCTTGTTACAACTTGTATTCGCTCTACTCGCCATGAACTGTTATTGCTCAGGTTAATCTCGACCTCCTCCAATGTAAGCGTCACGTATTTAGTTCTTAGATCTGGCCGGGTTGCCGACTCCAGCAAAGGTCAATTGTGTCTAGAGTGCGCCATCTAGTGGGATCAGCTGAAATGCCGGGTATTGCAGGAAAAAGGCAAAAATAAATGCGGTCTTGACTACAATTTGGTCAATTTTGTACCGATATTCGGCGGGCCGGATTAAAAAGCCCAACGGGCCGTATATGGCCCGCGGGCCTTAGTTTGCCCATGCCTGGTTTAGAGAGTGGATGAGACCATACAAAACAGAGATATTGCCTTTCATAGTTGGTAGTGGAGTCAAAAAGGGGCCGACAATAGCAGCTGCTGGTAGGTAAAATGAGCAAAAACATTTATTTTCTTTTTTATCCTAATACAGTCCATTTTGAACATAATGAATTTTGAGTAAACGAGGTTAGGGCAGATTTGGTCCGCCCCAAAGTGAAGCTTTCTTTAAATATCCACAGGGTGCTTATTGTTCCTCATGGACCTTGAGAGGTTTCAGGGTTAATTAAATGTGTTCGCTCTATGTTAACCACTCTCGTCGTGCCATGTATTTCCTTTGCAAAGGACAGTACACTCTGTATACAAATATGTTCTATTTCTGACTTTAACAAAAGGTTTTAAAAGTTCTTATTTTTTCCTTAGATGTTTTCAAAATGTGCACACCCTTGTGCAGATGTACAGAATGTATCATCAACAGATGTAGTACAGAACTTGCTGTACATAAATACATGCTTTTGTTAGAAACCAATAATAAAATATATTATACTTTAAGATAAAAAAAACAACAACAAACAAACATTGTAGGTGTTGCAATTTTGTCATTAGAGTGCAATAATTATTAACAGCAAATCATTTTTTTGAAGGTCTGGGGGAGCGAAATTAAAAGAAAATATCTTAAAAAAACAGGCATCTAAACCTCAGCTGAAAGAGCGTGCAAAAGGATGTTTAAAGTTAAATCAACCACTTTAATGTGTTCAGAACTTTCACAAATTCAAAATACAAATGGAAAGGTGAACCAGGAAAATCTAAACCCAGCTCACAGCTGCAGTCAGAACCACTTATTTTAATTACTTTTTACCACCTGGATCTTTCTACAACAATCATTTTTCAATCAAAGCCGTAATCCACGCTCTGCTTCCAGCTGATTTATATGATCATATCCAACTAGGGTTTGGACAATTGTTCCGACAAAAAAAACAAAAAACATTGCAAAGTGCCTCTGCCTTGTTTTAAAGGCTGATTACCCCAAAGAAATGTCCTTCTCAGACCTCCAGACTCTTCTAGCTGATCTATTATATACCATAACCCACTCAGTCATTACATCCACATAACGCCTACAGATGATTATTAATCAAATATGTCAATCCTACAGTATCTAAGCAATATTGATAGAGGTTTTGATCAAAAATATCTTCATACGAGTTTCTTTTCATATTGCTCCACCCATTTTGAAAGTGTCACATTGGGCTTTGAGAATTTGAGAGGTTTATCATCCAGCACTACATGGATGATTTCCAACTACTTTTTTCAAAAAAAATTATCTAATAAGCACAACATAAGACACAAGAAAGTGTTTGCTTTTGAATTCTGTGAAAACACTAATAAATGTTATTTTTTGGCAGAAGTCTGTCTCTTTAGCAACATTATTTAAATAATCAGCTAACAAGAAATACTTGACTGTGAAAGGCCTACTTAGAAAACTGCCCGTCTCACACAAATACATGTATTAGACTCCAATTGCTTTTCATTAACATAATAAAGGGAAGCAGGCACACAAACAACAACATACTCAGTGTATTAAATAATGACATGTGGTGTACATACTGTGTCTTTGCTCAGAACAGTTTAGAGAAAGCTAGTTAGGTTGAGTGAGGGAGGTGTGTGGATACAGACTGCATTTTCACACAAAATGCTGACAAGATACAAATCTGTCAGGCTTTAATGTTTATATGGTATAAACTTTGAGACAATATCCGAGCTTTCGCCACTTTTCATGTTAGTTTTCATTTTGAATCTCTTAAACTACTATAGATATTTCAGTGAAAGTGGAAATAATGTAAAAAGCCCTGAGCGGGAGGCTGAACAAATGTATCCATTATCTTTCACATCATAATTTTAACTGTAATTTCTCTGAGACCTTTTGAGTTCCCTTGGCCCTTTGAAAGAAAACTGCGATGGTACTAACAGGTGAGGGGCCTAATTGCTATAATTACTTACTCTTCTTAAGTGATCACTTACTGCATTCCTGTGAGATTGACCTCCCGGACTCCCGAATAAATATTCTTTCTCAATTAAATTCAACTCCAGTCACTTATTTCCTGACACAGCAGCTCAGTGTTTCGCAGTCAGAAGTTATTGAGTTTAAAAAGCATCAGTCGTGACGGAGACCTCTCTGTGTTTTCATGTGTTCGCAAGTTTCCTTCCCCTTCAAAAGGAATATTTTTTGGGTGAATGCTTCCAAAAGAAAGACACGCACATTTATCTTTCACAAAAGAACAGTCATTAAGAGACGTCACATCTATGGGTGAATGTTTTTTTAAATAATTAGCATTACCACCAGGCAGTTGTTTGCCTCTGCTAAAGACTCAAGTTCCAGTTTATATCTTTCAAAAATGACATCGCTTCATCATTTTTTCTACTTGTAGTTTGTCTAAAATTGTCATATTTACAGTAGCATATCAATACTTACATTTATGGCCAAAAATGTGTTTTGTAAGGTCACAGTCACTTTTAAATCCAATGTACAGAAATAAACAAACTAGAAGTCTGAAGACCTTAGGCTTCTTATTGGGCTTAAACTATGATTTTTGAGGATGGTGAGCCTTCCAAAATGTCTTTGTATAAGTCACGAAGAAGTAATATTAAAGCAAGTGAATCTGAACTATTAGGAAATGAAATACTAAATGTTTTACACAGGCACGCACGCGAATGAGAACCAAGGGTTGATCCTGTCCTGTCACATGTATCTTATGCCCAGTTTAACCCATATTTACCACTAGAGAGTCACAACGGGGTGAAGTCTAAGTTCTTAGAGTCAAGCCAGGACAAAACATGACTTACGCGATTGTTTTCTGCAGCCCAAAGAATGAGCACCTTTGGTAGGTGTTTGAGACTTTCTTCTTTTTCTAGATACCACTCCTCACTGTTGTACCTCTCCTCTTCATCCACCTCGTCCTCCTCGTCCTTGCTTTCGGTCCACAGGCTGCTGGCTCCTCGGGGGATCAGATGTCCATGTGTGTTCAGAAGCTCAAGCTGGTTGAAATCTTCAGGAAACTCCATCACTTGCTGTTTTTTTTCAGAGAAACCAAGACATTAGAAATCAGGCAGATATACTGAGTGAAAAACTAACTAAGAAGAAATTAAAATTAGAATTGCAGAATGAAAAAGTGAACAATTTAGAGTAATATTGTGTCCTAGCCAGTGGTGTAGTGGTCGTTGGGCACGGGGGATCGCCGTCCCCCCACTTATTTGGAGCCCCCACTTTTTTGAAGCATGATTTTTTTTGAATAGTCTAATAAATATAAAATCATTGCCAGTGTTATCAGTTGCAAGTGTGTATTTGTTGTAATAATGACGAAAACATAATACATTTCACAGTAATTACAATAAAAACGTAGCTCAAGTATTTATGCAACTTGATTTGAAGCGTGTGTGTGTGTGTGTGAGGGGCAGCACTGTGTGTGTGTGTGTAGGGTGACCAGGTGTCCCGCTTTGTGCGGGACTGCACACACAGCGTTTTTATAATTTGTCCCGCGTCCCACAAATTGAGACTATGTCCCGCATTTGAGTGACAGTCGCGCAGAAAGGCCGGCTCGGTTCGCTGACGGCCGGCACCGCCCTTTATTATTATATATTTTAAACGGCATCATGTAAGTTGCGCTGACAGGCGACAGAGGTCCACAGAGGTCCACAGTGTACCCCCCGTTGACAGTTCACGAGCACGTCCATAGTGTCTCTCCCCCCCTCCACCCAGTAAAAAAATCCCCACTACACCACTGGAACTAGCTGTCCAGTGTAGCAATACTGCATTGATTCAGAGCCATTAGGTCACATCATATGGAAGGTATTGAAAAAAACAAAGACTTGTAACTCTGCGTTTAAAGTGAGGGCTCTGATAAAACAGTTGGTGAACTGAGGGAGGCGCGCTATTGGATCTGAAGTTAATAACCGTGGAATATGCGACCTAAAAGCACTGATGTTAAGCAACGTTAATTACAGTACTTGTCTACTCAAGTACTGTACTTAAGTACAACTTTACTTGAGTCTTTCAATTTTTTGCTGTACTTCTACCCCACTACTATTGAGAGGTTAATAGTGTACTTTTATTCCACTACATTTATTTAATACCTTTAGTTACTAGCCACAAGATAAAATCAATAATACACTTTATAAGATCAATAATACACTTTATTTTAGGGCACCTTTCAAAACATTCAATGTCACTTTAAAATAAAATAAAATATGAGTGGCATAACAATACAAACATGTGTTGAGTAGGAAACCACAGAGGAAAATTACATTCAAAGGAGCAATTAAAGCGAGTGAAGCCAGTTTGAACAAATTATCTTTTAGGCTTGATTGAAAATAACACAGTGTCTGACATTATCATATATGTTATATCATTACTGTTATATCATTGCTTACTATTCGTGGTTATCAAGTATCAGACACTTAAACAACAGAGAAGGTTTTAAGAAATAGGACTATACTGACAAATGACATCATATCCTTTCATTGTCTGTTCTGTAGGAAGGAGGAACATAACAGAGTGGGACTACACTTAAAAACGGAAGTTTGTTCCAATACGAAGATTGTGTCCTTAAAACGAGCCACCTCGCAATTGTATGCACATTATTTATTCAGCCGTTTGCTGTTTAATCTGATGGGAAATATATCATTCAAAAGAGAGAAAAAAGCTTAGAAAAACTAGGCGAACGCTCAATACACGCGATGACGTCCCCTTTGCGCGTCCCCGCGAACAGGGCTTCAATCTACGGCAAGCCTTCAACCTACGGCAAAACACCGGAAACCCAGAGTTTTCCCTGAAGTTAGCTCGCTAAGCGAAAATCCGGCTTCGTAGTACAGGCCTCCGGACAAGTATCAACACAGACTCAGCGTTACATTTAATGAATAGAGCCTCCTTTACGGCATTTACGTAAACACACACAACTGTACCATTAATATGTGCTGTTGTGCTCGAAGTTAAAAGACAGACCTGTGCAGCTTACGTCTCCTTTTACGTTATCATTATCTTACGGACAACCGTTACACGTAAGGGGTGAAGTAACGTTTACCTTGTCAAAACAGCAACAGTTCTCACACAGTGGAGAGAAAACAACTATTTAACAAACACAAACTGATTCCGTTTAATTCTCACCTTCTTTTCGGTTCAAAACAAACCTCTTCTTCTTCTTCTGCAATTCCGGCAGACTGGAGGCCTTGTGGACCATTGCTGCCTCTCACAGGTCGGAGTGAATATACCTCCATTGGTGCAGTCATGTTGCAGAGAATTCAAGACTGCTCTCACAGATTGATTTATTCTCGGTTGGATTAGCAGAGATGGAAGAAGTACTCAAATCATGTTGTATTTAAGTAAAAGTAGAAGTACCAGAATGTAGGAATACTCTGTTACAAGTAAAAATCCTTCGGTCAAAATGTTACTTAAGTAAAAGTACAAGTATTGGCAATGCATCAACATAGGTTTAAAGGAACAAAAGTAAAAGTACTCATTATGCAGATTGGCCCATTTCAGAAAAAAATATGATATGTTTTGATTATAATCATTGATGCATTTAAGTGTTATTAAAGCTGGTAAAGGTGCAGCTAATTTTTATTACTTTAAGTGCTGCAGGGTAGCTGTTGAATTTTACTCTGGTTGTATTTAAGTGTTGATCCTATTTCTCGTCATTTTTCACATTTTTTCTTTTGAAAGGTAGATTCTTGATATGATGAGCTGTGCTCTTATCCCTGGTTGCTTAGTGTATGCTGTTTGTTTTTTATTAATACTGCTGGCAGCTATATGCTCAAACAATGTCGTAAGTAATTTGTAGAGTATTTGAGTTCAAGACAAATTTCCCCTTGAGTCAATAAAGTATATTGTATTATACTACAAAATAAAATGTCAAGGTCCAGTTTAGAAAAGGCAAAACAGTTTTTTCTTATTTTTGTTGGGATCTTGGACTCTTTGTATTCTCAGCACCATTTCTTATACTATGAGCAATTTGAAGGCTAATTTGGCCGATTTTCTAGGTGGTACCATGATCATTTGGGGATGACACATACATCATATGTTCTACCAAAAAGTAGGTGCTTATTTTAGGCACCTACACCATATAATTCATTATTTCATTATTTTCAATGCAGGCACTGGGGAATAAAATAAAATAAAATCTAGGGTATCTTTCTTCCAGCACGACTGACTCACTTTTTTTCAAGTTAAATGTTGTAGATGTTTGTGCGCTAGACTTCCTAATTTAGACTTCTGATGTGATACATCCATTAAACACTTATCATTTGTCAGGAACATAATCAGTTCAGGCTGCAGATGGAGACTTCAATAAACCCAGTGTTTTATTACTTTTTAAGATTGTTATTTTTCGGTTGCTGTTGCCCTTTGTGCGGCATATGGAAATTGTTGAAAGAGAGAGCGAGAGAGAAATGGCAACATCGAGCAACAGAAAAGGAAGGCATTAGTCTACATTAGCAAAAAGTGCACTCACTGTTCAATCACCATGGCATAGTGGACAGATAATATACATCTCAATAAACGCTACGCTGCAGCTATGTTTATCTGTTTAGCCTCTTAGTATTCATCTTAGTTCATACAAACACACGACTGCAGGGATTTATTGATATACAGCCTACTGAACATGTTTTTTTATTATTAAAACGTTTTTTTAAATTACAAAGCAATCACAGCAATAACTTTGCTTTGTTTGTACAGTGCTCATATTGTCAATCTTTCTCTGCTTAGCCCCCATAGCAGTCCAGGGGTAACAGTTTACCCCCTAAACCTTAATGTCCACAAATAAGATATGAAAGTCCTACAAACATCCACTATTGTTTGCATTTAATTTAAGCATCCTTCACAGAAGCACATAACATTCATAGTGAAAGAAACCAACAAAACATTTAAAAAATACTGTACACATTATTTTTTGAAAGCTTGCAGGGAAAAGACAACTTGAACATTTTTACATTACATTACATTTGGTAGACGCTTTTATCCCAACCCAACATCCAAAGCGACTTACAATAAGTGCATTCAACCAGGAGGGTACAGAGTAACAAGAATCATGTAGGTACATTAGTTTGAACTATGCCAAACCATTCGGAGTGCTAGTACATTAGCTTCAACTAAGCCAATCCGTTCTAAGTGCTAGTACATTATTAAAATATGTATAGAGATACCGCCGAGGTGCAGTTGAAAAAGGTGTGTTTTCAGTCTGCGACGGAAGATGTATAGACTTTCTGCTGACCAGATGTCGATGGGGAGGTCATTCCACCATTTAGGAGCCAGAACAGCAAACAGTCGTGTTTTTGTTGAGGTGTAGCCGGGTCTTCCACGCAGTGACGGAGTAGCGAGCCGGTTGGTCGATGCAGAGCGAAGTGAGCGGGTTGGGGTGGATGGTTTGACCAGGTCCTGTATTTAGGATGGGCCTGATCCATTCACGGTACGGTAGGCCAGTACCAGTGATTTGAAGCGGATTCGGGCAGCCACTGGTAGCCAGTGAAGAGAGCGGAGGAGCGGTGTAGTGTGGGAACATTTGAAATGCATTTAATCAATGCACACTTCAGCAAAACAATACATCAAAAATGAGTCACAGTATGAGCTACATCTTCTGTCTTGGTTGGATACGAGCATTATAATAAAGTGTCTCTGTTGGTGTATTATTGGTTCGAGTTCGAGGTGGCCAGTAATGCTTAAAAATTGTGTTTCGTAGTGTTTCTGATGTTAAATCTGAAAACAGCATCAGGTGCTCAGTAATGAACCAGAGGTTGTGTGGCTGTTGCCGTAAAGAGGATCCCTGTTAAGCCTGTGTCATATTGTTTTCCCCTGCTCGAAGGATTGTCAGAGCTCAGACGCAGCATTAATATTGGACATAACAATGGGGTCATTGTTGTTAGAGAATCACAACAGGAATCACATTGATGTTAGGCCATTGTCCTTCAGGGAAGTGAGGGATCTCTGTAAACACTTCTGTCTATAGCCTTGTACCAAAACTGAATTATGAAGTATTATCTTGGGAACATTGAACACATAAAGTACTAAATCTCATGAGGAAGTATACTTATTTGCTGACTGAATCTCATACAGGGGAATAATCCGGGATACAGTGTGCAATGTGGAGGAGAAAATAATATGTTATCCTTTGTTTCTTCATGCTGAAAGAGGTAATGTCGCTTGTTGATGTTCAAGATGGTTCTAACTGACATTCACAAAATAAACACTGGGGTGGTTCATATGCCCAACAATATTGATTTGGAAAATCCCCAAATAACAACATTATGAAAATGATAATAATCTTTTTTATAGACCTTTTTCTGAAAATAAACAAGCAAGATATAACGTTTTAATTAGAATATTTTGTGTCCATCAACAAAGCGAGGCAGGCTGTTTGCCCCACCTTCCAGTCTTTGTGCAAAGTTAAGCTTATTTTTAAACATGAGTGGTGAGGGACTTTTCATTTCAACAAGAAAATGATTAAAAGTTTTCCCAAAATGTCAAACTATTTATTAAAGGTGATGAAAGAGATTAACTTGGCCATGATCAAATAAGTAAATTCCGGTATTATCAGATACGACATGAATAATTAGGTTAAAGAAAGACACTTTCAAGATCAAGTAAGTTAAAAGATGAAACTAACTCAACCAGCTTTGTGGTAAATAATCGATTAGATACATTTTTTGTTAAATAAAGTCTTTACAACATCAATACAATAACTCTGAGATATTGTACGTCATGGTAGGGCCTGCAGACTGATCCAATGAATGGTGTATGTCAACCTGTTACCATTTTCCTATGAGACAGGCCCAAAAGGACATTACACAGATTTGGTGTTACATAAAATTATAAAAAATACTAAATTATTGATATGGTTAGTGAACCACATGTCCTCACACTTTCCACTACCGTTTAATCATCATGAATCACTTAAGCAGGAATGAAGAAAACCGGTAACTGTTATATTCACTGCTTTTTGTATGAATTTTCCACAGAAATAATTACTTGGCATTGTTTAAATGTCTGACTCACATTATAATAAAAGTAATGACTGATGAATTTAGGGCTCTTGAGTAAATAATAAATGTTATTTTTCTTCACATCATGTTCACACCAAAACCAATGTTCATAGTTACTGCAAAAAACTAAATCTAACTCATTTTCCACACCAGGTGGCAGGCAACCAATCTAAAGTCTGACTGAAATACCTAACCAACCATAACCAATGCTGCGGAAGCAGGTTTGTGACATAGGCTGCGAACTCCACAGTTTGACATGTCTCCACTTGCCAAAGGCATGAAAGCAGGGTGGCTAACTTTCCAAACAGCCGCTCCTTCCTTCAGGCACACATCACAGCACTCTGCTCACACCCTGCCTTGTAGACCCAGCTAGACTTTTTGGAAATCAATAAGAGTGGACAACAAAAGGAACAATAGTTCTCCACCGGAAATAACAAAGGCTTCAGTCTCACTTTGTGTCCAAAAATGTGCCTCTCTCGCTTTTAATTTATTTGCATGACAATTATAAAAACGTATCTTGATATCAAAACAGTAAAATTAGCAGTAAAGCAGTTACAAAATGCAATAAATAACATCAGAATAATTGTGTTTTCTTTACTATCATAAGCTCTGTGAAGTTTTGGATCAACAAATCAAATTATACTAACGAATATTATTCTCTCTCACCCTCCATCCCACCCATCTGTCTCTCTCTCTCTCTCTCTCTCTCTCTCTCTCTCTCTCTCTCTCTCTCTCTCTCTCTCTCACCCCCTTGTTTCTCTGGTTTAAAACTGAGTGGCATTACACAACTTGTTGCTCATGCTTCGGCATCTGCACAGGTGCACTAGGGACGAAATAAATGTGAAGTTTTTGGATGATATTAATAATAATAATAGTGGGAAAAGCTCAGTAAACAGTGGTAAAATGAGAGCTGTGTGTTTGTGTGTGGTGCTCTGGATGTGCAGCCCTCACACGGCAGCAGCGGCGGGACACAGACTCCACGACACGGACCACTTACTAAACGTTTCGGGGCATTTGGATAACCGGACCTCTGGGTTTTTCCTCCTGGACTTCGACGAGGGGATGCTGGAGGACTGGCGCTCTCTGGCCAGCAAGAAGCGCAGCGGAGCGGAGTCGCAGGACGCCGGGATCAAGGCGCTGCTGGTGGCCGCGTACTCTCTGATCATCGTGATCTCCCTGTTCGGGAACACTCTGGTGTGCCATGTGGTGGTGAAAAACAAGCGCTCCCTGTCCGCTACCAGCTTATTTATTATGAACCTGGCCGTGGCTGATATCTTCATTACTGTCCTCAACACGCCCTTCACCCTGGTAGGATGTGTACACTTTGAAAATGGTTCTCTTGTTTCTACACTTTTAAGAAACAAAAAAACTTTCATTTATTGGTTAAGCTAGGCAGGTGAAATGTTTAAATGAGCTAGTGTTGCCTTTTTTAAACGCGTTTCTTCATATAATAACAACATGTTAGGGAAATATATTCTTTATTCCATAGTGTCCTCTCATTCGTTCTTATCCGAGTCATGCTGTGGTCGAAAAAGAAGAATTCTTACCCTAAGTAAAAGTAGCAATACTACAATGTAAATATAAGTAGGCCTACTGCATTTCGGTATGATACAATTATAATTATAGATGCATTAATTTGCTTATCACTTTAATGCTGCAGCTGATAAAGATGGAGCTAATTGTGGACCCTGCTTTAATAGCTAGTATCCTCGGTTACAATGATGTCCACCATCGGAGTCATATCTGTACTGCTCAAAGTGTAGGCTGTGTGTGTGTGTGTGTGTGTGTGTGTGTGTGTGTGTGTGTGTGTGTGTGTGTGTGTGTGTGGCGAGAGAGAGAGACAAGTAAATCAATTATCTATGTATGTCACTTTGGCACTGACTTTTCTGAAATTATATTCGAGTTCCCAATTAAATAGTAAACAGAAGACTTATATAATTATTAGTATTCATAACACATTCAATATTCATCGCAGGAACTGAACTTTACACTGTGAGATGGACGGGGTTGGTAAGGCATAGCTGATCTGTCTGTGTCTGTGTGTGTGTGTGTGTGTGTGTGTGTGTGTGTGTGTGTGTGTGTGTGTGTGTGTTCCCTCAGGTCCGGTTTGTGAACAGCACCTGGGTGTTTGGGAGGACAATGTGTCACATCAGTCGCTTTGTACAGTACTGCTCCCTGCACGTCTCCACTCTCACGCTCACTGCCATCGCTCTGGACCGTCGCCAGGTTTGTCTTTATCGCGAGAGAAAGCTGTGATGCTATCTTATTCCCTAGAGAGCATCAACGCTTGATCCCACTACTGTGTGATATAGAGAAACACTGTACCAATACTAGTATTCTGGCAATTGAATAATAAGCCTTGACAAGATGGGGGTTAAGTCCTTTTTTATGAAGTTGTGTACTAGGCAGACGTGGAAAGCCACCAATGAAAAGCAAAACATCTCCTTTATGAAATTCAATCCAGTGGTTCACAACCTGTTTGGCTTGTGACCCCTCAGAAAAGTATCGTTGGCTTGTCAAGGGCAGGTAATATATCGTGTCAGGCAAGTAAATCTAGCAATTCACCTGTTTGATGAGCAAGCAACCCATCTTTTAATTTCAGAAGCTGATGATGGAGTATAGGAATAAAGAATCTTACTTTATTCTATTCTCTGTTGAGAATTACACATGCACAGTGGCAAGCTGAAGTCCAATCAGGCATTTTAATTATCCTGGAAGATAGATTAATTAGCTTAAATAATGAAAACAAATTACAATGTTCTTGTCTTTGCTGTTGATGACCAGTAATAAACAAAAACATTTTTGAAAGGGAAAGAGCGTTTTCCCGTCTAAACATTTCAACGTTTTGACTTACACAATATTTCAGCATTCAGTAGCTAATGTCTCCATAATCACCTCTGTGAGCTGGGTGTCACAGCCGCTGCAGACACTTTACACCTGATTTATCATCGTGCCACACTACAATACACAATTTCTGTTCTTTTAATTGTTGCGCATCCTCTGATGGTGGGATGTATAATCAAGGAGATAGAAAACGTCCGGACATGTCTGGGAAATGGATGTTTATAAACGAGATGTTTGGCATCGGAGGTTTTTTTAATGACATGTTTGGGTAGTGGAGGTGTTTTCTTAATGCTTTAGTTTAGTTCCCCTTCAGAGGCTCAAGATAAATTGAGTATTTTTTAAGCTTCAACTTCAGTTTTCTGTATCATTGAAACCATGAGCCTGACAAAGGTCCCCCTCCTTTGCAGGTTATAAACTGTAATCTTGTTTTACAGCTGTGTCTGAAATTGCTTCCTTGTCCAGTGATTTTTGTCTACATATATAAAAGGTTTTTAGATTGAATGTCAATGCTATTACCACTAAACACTCTCCATAGGATAAGCCCTCATAGGGTACTAGATTGACTAGCAACAGGGATTTCAGACTCTCACAAAGCATCATGTTGTGTCACTGCTGCAGGAGTAGGGTTTTATGACTTTGATTTGTGATTTTTGCTCAGGCATTATCGTGGGATTTTTCTTAAGCATGCTACAAACACTGCTTGTGACACAATCAAGGGTATAAGAGTGAAAACGAAAACATATTATGACAATCAAAAAGACAGCAGAAAGTGGATATAGTAAACTACAGTATACAGAAAATAGAGATACTGAGAAAAAAAACATGCTACAGAAGGTAAGAATGTAAATCAAATGCTCATGTAACTCCCAATAAACATGACTATATACCAACTAATCACTAATTTGTGTCTCAAAAACGAATAAGTAGCAGTAAAGTAGAAATGTAGTATTTCCATTCAAGCACAACTGAAACAGGTCTCTGTTTAATGAGTGTGGTTAAAATGACATATGCTCTAGAATACAACTGTACAACACATTTTGTGAGTTTTTTCTTTATCTATTTCAACTACTTTCGCAATTCCTCAATGTTCTTGGTGCATAGCTTCACCGAGGTCGTGTTTCAATTAAAGCCCTCTCAATTATCAAGGGTATATTACTATGCAAGCATAATGAGTGCTATATCTTTTACATTTTTCAATGTGAACACACTTCACTGAACACATTTCACATTCAAAACCTGCTTGTATGCAGTATGGGTTTACTGCGCTGCCACAGTGTGCTCCTTCCGGTGCTGTCCATGGTGCTGAATGTGAATGGAGTGACGGTTTTGAGGTGAAGAAGTATCATTGTGGGTGTGCCTGTGAATGTCAGGCTTTGATATGTTCTTTACTGTCAGATAAGGAACGAGGCCAGGGGCAAGTCTATGAATCATCTGTGTTTAACGGCAGTTTTAGCCTTTGGATGCCATTGTGGTCACAACCAGACAAAATAGTCCAATAGCATTGAAAGGACATGCTTACAGCTTCATTGCTTTGACAAGATACAGCTGCTTTGATGTTTTTCTGGACTGTATCTTTCATATTCCTCGCCTTTTTGTGCACCATAGGTTAATTATATGACCTTCCTCTGCTGTACTTTAGTCTCAGCTGCACAAATACACACAAATGTCATTCAAATGCATTTTAAGTGTTTGCACTGCTCTCCATCCATAATGTATCTTTCACATCTGTGAGCCAGAGGTGGCTGTACCTCAGAAGGCAGACCATTATCCTCCGATGTAAAGGTTGGTTTAACATGTTGACGTGTTGCCCAAGAAATGTAATCACAAATTGCTTCCGTTGGCATGGCAAACGGTGTGTGAATGAGTCTCCCTGAGAAAGTGGCACCTTGAATTGCAGCCTCTGCCTCTGTGTGTGAATGGGTGATTGCTGACCTGTTCATGTACAATGCTTTAATGCTTTCCAAAGACCGGAAAAGCGCTTTTCAAATGCAATCTATTTTCCCTCATCCATAATGCATACAATGCATACAATCTAATTCACCATACAGTATGCAGCTAAGTTATAATCATTTCAGGAAGATGTCCCTGTATAACTCTCTTATCACAGATGATGCCTTAGAGCAGAATTATGATTTATGAAATAGGCCCCACTGGTTAATGAATTAAGTTCTTCTTGTTCTTTTAATTGATGTGCATGAATGTAGGCCCCTCAATTGAGTGTGAAGTTTGATTTGTACCTCTCAAAACACCTTTTTCTTCTTCTGCTCCAATAATTGGTACCAACTGTGGAGCTGAAATATGATCTTCTGTGAAACAAAAAACCTTGAACATAAAGTATGCATTTAAATCTGAAGTGTGTTAAATTATGTTGATCTTCTTATAAAGCCAGACATTGGTAAGAAAATATATATAGATGCTTTCAAATAAAGCATATTGCATTTTGTCCGTTTTAGCTGTTCTTACATAATTAATGTACCTTATTTACTACACTGGATGTTCTCCAGTGGGGATAGAAGTAATCAGACCCTTTACTTCTGCAAAATTAATATGTTTTACTTAAAAAGTACTGAAGATATATCAGCAAAAGGTAAAATACTCATTGTGCAAAATGGCTTCTTTCACAGTGTTATATTAAAGAAATTGTTTTCATAATTCAAATATTACTAACAAGTACATGTCAGAGATATCTAAGGAAATGTGGTGGAGTAGAAGTATAAAGTAGAGCAAAATGGAAATACTCAAGTACGACAAAACAATTGATAGTAATTGAGTAACTTTATGACATATCACACTGTCTTTCTGTCATTGCACTTAAAGGGGGCCTATTTGACTAATTTCAGGTTCATAATTGTATTTTTTTGCTTTTACTGTGACATGTCTCCATGCTTTAATGTTCAAAAAGGTCTTTACTTTTCTCATACTGCCTGTGCTGCAGCACCTCTTTTCACCCTCTGTCTGAAACTAGAGCCCAGTCTCTGGCTCTGTTGTGAATGGTCATAAAAGTTCCAGTATTACATAGTGATGTCACTATGTTACAGAAGAAAGCCAAGGAGTCCAATGGGGTCGTTTTAGGCGGGTGGGGGATGAGTATGTGACAGAGAAACTCCCTCTGACTTGAACTTGAAACGATGTGGATTTTTGACTTTACAGACCGTTGACATGCACACAAACATATAACACTACAGGAAATGAAAAAACCCCAAAAAGCATAATGGGGCCTCTTTTTGCTTAGTTAGTTTTTTTAGTGTTAGTAAATGCTCTCTCTGTCTCTCTGCTGAACAGTAGATAGAACCAATATTTTGTCTAGATTCCAAGTGATTTCAAAAACTGCACAGACAAAATAAGCTACAAGCAAGAAAAACGTTTATCTGGTCCAAGATTTGACTTTGAAAAGTTCTTTAGAAAATAACATGGTCTTGGGTTTACACTCAATTGAATCAGTCTAAGCTCCTATAATTACTGCTATTCAAGAGAGTTATATCAAACTGGAGCTAATATGAATAGAAGACAGATTATCTGTAAGTGTGTGTTTAGACTGACCTTGATATGTGTTGTTCATTTGTTTCAGGTGATCTTACACCCTCTGAGACCTCGCATGTCCCCGGCACAAGGCGGTGTCTGGGTCGCTGTTATCTGGATAATGGCCAGCTGCTTCTCCCTACCTCATGCAATCTACCAAAAACTCCTCACTTTTACATACAGGTAAAATGATTAACACTCCAGGGGAAGTGTATAATAATATTTTTTGGAGGTTGGCAATAGATTATATCATGATTGTAAGGAGTTTGTGTGGGACGAAGTTCAGCCAGTTTTCAAACTAACCTTCAAGCTGTTTAATTGTGAGGATTTGCTGTTTTGGTCGATTTTAACTGAATATTTTTTGGGGTTTTTTGACTGAAAAACTAAGATTTGATTGTGTCACCTTGGGAGAAAATAACTGTATCACAATTTCAAAACAATTGATCAAGAATCAAGAAAGTTTTCAAAAGTATAATCACTAATAATATTTGTGGCGTTACCCTCACTTATGACCTAATTATTACTAATCCGACTTGCTTCCTCTGCTCGTATCTCTCCTCCCCAGTAAGGAAAAGGAGCGCAGCCTGTGTGTCCCAGATTTCCCAGAGCCATCAGATGTCTACTGGCAGTTTATTGACCTCCTGACCTTCATCTTACTTTACATGCTGCCACTCCTTATCATCAGCGTCTCGTACACCACGGTGGCCTGCCGGCTGTGGCACCACAACGCCATCGGTGACACAACGACAGCTCAGCATGCTGCCCAGAAGAGAAAAAGGCGGCGGACGTTGGCCATGTTGCTCCTGGTGGTCGGGGTGTTTGCTGTCTGCTGGTTCCCACTGAACTGCTACGTGGTGCTACTGTCCAGTCAGGCCATCCACTCCTCTAACGCCCTGTACTTCTGCTTTCACTGGCTGGCTATGAGCTCCACCTGCTACAACCCTTTCATCTACTGCTGTCTGAATCCCACCTTTCGCCAGGAGCTGAGGCTGCTCTTCGCCATGTGCAGGAGGAAACGTCGGGCGGTGGTCGGGTTGGAGCCAGAGCTACGCCCTATAGCTGCTCCTTGCCGTCACAGGACTGCCTGGCCCGACACCAAGCAGTCCTCCAGGCCCGGGCGTGCTCTGCCACACGCGGGCAATTCCTCCTCCCAGCAAAGTCACGCCTCCTCCAGTCAGTCCCAAAACCTCAAAGACACTCATGTGCTCTTCATCGCCAGGCAGGTCCTCACAGGAAGGACTGACATTCTCTCCGTGGAGCCCATTGTGGCTGTGAGCTGACTTGAAAAACACTGCCACAATGTGATGCAATTACTGTGTCTGAGGTTGGGATTTGCCATGTTCTAAAAAGAACAGGACATCTGAAAATCTCAGAGATGTAAGCCTGGGCCTACAATGGATTTGAACGGCAGTGGAGCGAGATGATATGGCTTTTGTGATGGCTTTAAATTGAAGGAAATAACACCATGTTGTTTTCCCATCAGATACTGTAATAAAAACATGATTGTCTTTGGTTTCACCTATCTTTTTTTCTCATCCCAAACTGCTTTTCACTCAATTTAGGCCTCAGCTCTTCACATATAAACAGCTGCTAACCCTAACCCTAGATCTTCTATTCCAGCATATGTGCAGTTTTTGTAGTTTCCATTTGTTTCCTTTGCACTTTTCCATGCTTGTAAGTGGATTTCAAACAAAGTTTGACCTTGGAAACTACCAGCTAACAAGGTTAATTAGTCGATGTTTTGGAGATTTTGTTCACTTTCTAAAGTAGTCTTCACACTGTTGGATTATTTACATTACAACATGCATATGATGTACAAGCAAATGTTGCAATGTGATGAACTTGGCTCAGTCATGCACATACAACACCTTCGACTGAAATGTCGTAATATTATATTGCTGTGAATTCCAAAAAAACTCAAAAAATATATTGTAAAATACAAGACTTTGATATTGATGTCCTGATTTAAGTCTGTCTGTATTTTTCTTCTCATGGCAACCTTTTAGTGTGATAGGATCTGCTTTTAATGTATTTTTCCTTTATAACTTTGGTTTGCTATTCTGCCCACTAGGACAAAGTCTCGGATAACGCTGACCATCTTCAGAAAAAAATGATAACTCTATAGAGTATTTCTCATTGACTCACATTCAGCCAGAGGCGTTATGTACTGCACAGGAAAGGGAAATATGCCAACAAAATACAGCAGTAGTCTCTGAGACTTATTTTCTATATTGTGACCTCACAGTATAACTCTGTACCATAGACTCTATTATCGTCCTAGATGCTTTAAAAGCCCATTTACACTGTGTGATTTTGGCCTGCCCAGAAGAAAAGTTTGATAATGTTGAGAGAAAAAGAACATTTTGGTTCATCAGTCGATGTTCTGTTTTGCATACCAAAAAGTACTGCCGTGGCTAAATGCTGGGTTCTCACTGCTGTTTCGACCCAATGATGCAGAATAAATATGACTGGTTCAATTCTCTCTGTTTAACGCTTGCTAAAAAGAAAGTTTTCAGTTGCATTCCAATTTGCATTTGAGATGGAGCATTGATGCATCCTCAGTTCATTTAACATTGCCTAAGTGGAATTTATTTTTGTTGACTTTGATCATTCATATTTTCTCATACATCAGAATAATCATATATCTGGAATATCTACCATGTCTTTACCCTGACCATTTGATAGGCTGCTTTGAAGCTCACTGTACTACTTTAAATGCCTCAGGGTACCTTTCAACACGGCTTCAGGCTCTACATTGCTGTGTTAACGTTGTTATACAGTTAAGTATGGGTATTTCAAGTGTGTGTTTGTGTTTGTGTGTGTCAAACTCTAGGCTACAACAACAAAACAAAAAGAAGAGCAACCAGATGGCAGAATGGTTTTATACTAAAACAGCTTGAATTTCCTACGCTGCATAAAAAACAATAGATCTTGTTTTTCTGTAAATTACATCTTTGTTGTTTACAAAACTCACATTGAAGGAACAATGTTGCCAATCAGTAACTTCAGGGAAGCAGGAAGATTTTTCAGTTCTGTTGTTTTTACGACGTAAAACTAAAAGATGTGTTGGTGATTGGAAAACCTGCCATTGTTTATACACTTTTTATTCTGTCAAAGTCTTAACAGGCATAGTGTGTAGCATGAATGCAGTTCATGTATTCTGCCATTGATAGGAATTATAAGAAAAACTAATTGTACAAAATACACTGTCCTTTTGATAGGCAAATCCTATTTTAGCACATCAAATGAAAGGACTGAGAAATATTAAATCAACTGACGTTTTAATGAGTTTCAACCCAGGCAGCTTCAGTGAAGTCTGGTGAAGTGAAGTGGCATAAAGCCTTTTTTTCTCATGAAATCACAGAAAATAAAGAGTTTTTTGTTGGAAAAATATGTGTTATGATTCCAGTTTTGAAGGTTTTGTCATTTATATTTTCCAGCATAGTAAAAATAAAAAGGAAACCCATTCATGCGGCGAAGAGCATGATCGGCAGTGAAAGACGCTGATAATATATTGTGGAAGTGTTCAGTGTTTTATGTGAACAAAATATATTTTATGTCTTAGAAGTGAGAAAAGTAAAATGGTAGAGTGTACTTGTGCACAGCTGTGTAAAAGACTCTGTTCTCTGTATGTGATTCATTCTCAATTAATAAGTTGTTGTTTTTTTGGTTTGTTGGTTGGATTATGGTCTACAGAGGAAATTATCAATATTCCACAATAAATGTTTTGCAACGTCATGTCTTCTCTTAAAGTAGTTTTGATTAATTTATAAAAAAACGCAATTGTTCAGGATTGTGAGAGTTGGTTATATCACTAAGAATAAAGTGGGTATACATACTACTGCGTTTATTTCAATGTAATTTAGCTAAAAGGTGACAATAGTGTGAATTGCGTGGGCATACTAATATATATGTAGTAGATTTAATAAAAACTTCTTAACCTTATTCTATGGCTTTAGATGTTCAGACATTATTATCTAGTTTCTGAAAATATTTAAAGGCACTGATGCAATAACTGGTTTGATTCCTAACACACGATTGTGGGGGATATAATGAAAACCATACCTTCAAAAATATGTCAGAATTGGCAAACTTTTAAGATTAAAGATTAAAGAGACAAACTGCTGCTGTACATATCAGCAGAATCACAGTACAAACTGAATAATTCAAGGTGCAGAAATGTTTTCCAACACCCATGAGACAAGGCTCACTTTTCTCTTGAAATTATTCATATTTGTCCAAGGGGCAGTAAGCCTGAGTGACAGCAAAGATAATACGATGTCCCAGATATGCCACCTGTGGGACAGACAGCTATTTGTCGGACTGATTGGAGACCGCACTCTAATCCAATAGATCGTAGCACCACCATGTGCAGTGCACCATGAGACCATTAGGATACATCTACGGCTGTGGTTTAAGAGGAGTTTGCTTTTAATCCAACTTAAAAGCTGCATAGTACCCGAAACCAATTAAGCAACTTTTTGGGTTATGGGAAATCTCAGGTTAAGTAGTAATTGTGAATTAAAGTTACTACATTTAAATGAGAGAACACATATAACTATAACTAAATTAAGAAATATTGCCTTCCAAAACAACTCACATTTCAACAACTTGAATACATTTTTTAGATTTGTTCATGGTTAAGTTTAGGGGAATTCATCACTTGGTTGGGGAGAGATATTTGTTATGATTTGAAAACCATTACATGTAACTGTTTGGGTTCGCTCTCACTTCTCTCATCGGCCACAGTGGGAAGCTATTTTTATAATCAAATAGCATTAATAAACCCACTTTAACAGCAAACAGACATATTTAGCAACAAGTTGGTAAACACAGTGGAGCGTTGAGCAACCACACAGAGACCGTCCTCTATAAAAGAAGGCATCTTTAGCAGGTATAATGGTAAAAATGTGCACTATTTTTTGTTGAATGTGTTAAGCCCTTTTCCCACTGTAACATAAGAATAATGAAAGAAATACAGGGGACCAGTGTAGTCAGTTTGATTCAGTAAATGATTGCCATATTAGTCTATACACATTGTCATGCTAATCCATTCAAAGGTTTTTGGTCTGATATTATTTTTAATTTATTTATAGTATTTCTTCAAAATAGTATGAATATCACAGGAAGGGGAATATGAAAAAGAAAAGGGAAATGCATTATGATTGTTCTGATTTGATTTTCGAATGAAAGCAGTGCGAGCACAAACTATTAAACTAAAGAGACTCTGAACATAACACACTCTTCTTTGGAGATACTTCAGAACATATTTCTAAGGGACAACACAAAAAGGGAAGGACAGTTGTTTGAGAAATAGATCTTATTTCCACTTTCTTTAGGAGGGGAGATGGCACGCCTCAGATTCACCTCATATTGAGCCCTGCTTGCAACACTCTGATGTTCCCACTTCCACAAAGGTGCAGAGAGCCTCATTGAACTGCTTTTATATTATGGAGGAGAACTACTGGGACTCACTCAGCCTTACAATCTGTTTCAAACTATTGTACCTTTCCTTTATTAATGGAGGACCTTAACAAGGAGTGGAAAGATGGATGATACCAAATAGCTTGTCTAAAAGCTTGTGAATCTGAAAGGTCATCCTGAGCAGCAGGGTGTCAATGCGATGCTGTTTAGTGAGCATCACTTTACTTCAGGAGTTGGAGGATGAAAGTAGCATGAGTCAGACCGGATCTCATATAGCGACCTGTATTAACCTCTCACTGACTTCCCGTCTGTAACCAACAGCTGCCCCCAATTTTAAAACAAGAAAAGCGAAGAGATTATAATGCAAGAGTTTCTATTGATTGGGCTTTTTATAAAGATTATACTAAGGTTGTGTCCGTCACAAAATTAGATAACTGCGACTTCTCACAGCCTGTCAGCGTGATAAAAGCCTAACTGACTCAAATATTTACGAAATGTTATCTTCTTATTCGGGCAGGACACATATATTCATCAATCAAATTATTATTTTCTTGGGTACTTTAACTTAACTATTTGGGTATTATTTTTTGACCTTTTATAACAGACATGCATAAAACATGCTAAATATTTTTGAAAAATGCTATTTTATGATACTTACATTGTTTGTGTTCTCAGGGGAAAACCCATGTGGGGTTTGGGTCAAAAGGACCGAGGCCTCTGGGGGCTTCATTACGCACAGGGTCGAGCCAGGCACTGCCTGTAAGAAGTTGCAAAATGTGCGGAGACATCAGCTTACATAGAAACGCAGCAAGGGAGGAGAGGGCCAATAAATGATGCAAGTCTGTACACTGGCACACACAGAGGGAGGAGGAAAATAGCCACCACAGGAGATTTAAAATCTGGGGCAGAAGAAGCAGGAGAACGAGTAGCCTGCTACCAAAGCTTTTGAGCTTTTGAGCCCTAAAAATGTAACTCTATTTAAAAGGCCAAGTGTTTTCTCCATTAAGCCAGCATGTGATGTATCAACCATAATAAGATGGGAGTTAGTTTACGTTTGTAACTTGTCTTAACAGCTATGTTAATCTTTGTAGGTATAGCATTACAACACTTTAACAGAGGAATGCAACCTTTTTCATTCCTGTACAGAAGCTTTTGTGTCGGCGTGTGAGAAAGAAACCGTGACAAGGAATGAGCATGAGCACTTGCTGTGATAAAGTAAAGAAAAGGAAACTATGGTAACAGCCCCTGAATGTCAATGTTCTTAATATGCTTCCTACAATGAGACGTATTGATTCTACAGAAAGGCGCTGATATCTAAGAATTAGGGTCAATAACGCGTTAACGCAAAAAAAATTAACGGCACTAATTATTTTAACGCGATTAACACTGCGGTCAAGCCAGCCTCCACTTGGGAAAACGCAGTCAAGCCAGCCCGCACGTTATATTGCGGTGCGCGAATATCCTACCTATGCATTACGGTAGAGGCCTGGAAAAACTGCCTTCAAAATAAAAGCGCTTACTCGGTCAATAACAAATATACCAAACATATTCATATATACTGGAGATTAAATTAAGAAATATGTACTATATAATGTGATCAATAATAATTTAAAACAAACTACGTATAACTACCACATTATAACTGAGTGAATGTAAAACTTAAGGAGTTAGAAAATAAAATACTTTTGAGATCTCATATGGGCCTTCTGTTTTTAGATAAGAATAAATACAAAACTGTCAATCATCAAAGACTTATTTCACTTCAGGGTGATAGCAGGACACCCCAACTAGTCACTCAGAGAGAATCAGGACATTCTGATGTAGAGTTTCAAAATAAAAGACCTTTGAAATCTCTATTCTCCAACGATCCATCACAGTGTCTCTCCACACACACACACACACACACACACACACACACACACACCACACACACACACACACACAACACACACACACACACACACACACACACACTTTGTATTGTATTATTGTATTGTATGAGAGAGGTTCCAGGTTGAATTGAGGCGAATATTTGTAATGTTCAGAGGTTGTTGTGTTTAATATTCATGAGAATATTTGTCATTGTTCAAATGATAATAAACAAACATTTGCATAAAGTAAAAATATCCCTCCAAGGTACATTTAGAACAGATAAAAAATGTGCGATTACTTTGCGATTAATCGCGATTAACGATGGACAATCATGCGATTAATCGCGATTAAATATTTTAATCGACTGACAGCCCTACTAAGAATACATCAGGCTCAATATATGAGACTGAAAGCCTTTCAATAACTTTGAACCAGTTGTAGTTCAAGGTTTGATTAAAAATGTAGCCGACAGCGAGGCAGTTTTATTAATACTCACAGAGAGCAAAACAGTATTTGGCCTTGTGCAGACTGAGTTAAAATTCTATAGGTAAATTATTTCTCCTTTGCAGCACTTCTCTAACTGTTTGTATTCATGTTTGCTCCTCCCAAAGTCTGAGATTTCAGCGCAAGGAGAAGGGCACAGGCCATGCTGAGTTAATCCATCCTTGGGGTCTTTGGCCTAATCTTTGCCCAGGAGCCCGGTTCCCTGATGCTTGCAATTCTCCAGCATCCCGGCAGTGTTTGTTCAGGATTATAAACAAATCTCATAAACAGACTTAATGTCAGTCATTTACTGTTGCAAACCTAATAACCTACCACAGTTAAACACATTTGTCCAAGCACACATCAAAAGACAATTCTAATAGCCAATATTTCAAAAACTTAAAGATGGCTTGCCATGACATTATTAAAATACATTTATGGTTTTCAGAAAATGAGTGATCCTTACTTGTTATATAATGTCATTAGGTTGCCATTTTTGTATATCTATCTTTTGACTAACTATAATTTAGTTGCAAGACATTGGGTAAATACCGTCACGTTATCCTGAGTTTGACATGTATTAACTTTGATTATTCCTTAACTTTTCATCTAACACCATCCTCAGGTGAAAGTCAAATACTTGTCAAATACTACCTTTTTATCAATTATACAAACTAGCTAGCTAAATGGGTATGCTGATTTGCCAAGCTGAAAAGCAGGTGTATTGTTTAAAAACAAAACGAAATGGCACCATAATCTACAAAATTAAAATCATGTGGTTTTAAATAACACTTGAAACTATCAATTTAAACAAAAACCCATTGAGAAAATGTATGTTAAAGATAATAGAATATAGCCATTAGAAAAAATGCAGTTACCCCTTTGCTCCCGCGCCTCACCTCAGTTGGAGCCTCGTCTCAATGTTCCCACTTCTACAAATGAGCAAAAAACTGCTCTTATATACAGTACAGTATGCCGGCGAGTTACTGGGGTTCACTCAAGCTGCTTCAATCTATGGAACATTTCTGTCTTTGATGGAGCTCAATTCAGGTTTCAGGATGCATACCAGCCTCTCGTGACAGTTAGAGGGTTGTTTGGTTTCAATCAAATCTGAAAATGTCCACACAGTACTTCATAATCAATAAAATTGAGAATAAGCTTTAAGATTTGAAGCCACAATTTCAAGAACAGCCTTTCATTACCAGGAGTATTTCATTTCAATTGGTTTTATAGAAGTGAGGGCAACCAAAGTGGATCTACTTTAATAACTAAAATACATTCATAATAATTGGTATTTTCTCTTGTAAAAAAACAACCATTCAGCCTTAGTAGAAATGTATAATGCACTGATTTATTTTTTGACTTAAGATCCTGTATTAAGACAGGCCATTCAGTGTGATAGTATGTGATCCTGCTTTATTTCAGGCTACCCCTTTTTGTATTCATATTTCTTAAAGTTTGACTATGCTACATAGTCTGTGCTGCAACAGACTACGGGATTCCTTTTTACCCCTTAATTTTGCGAATAATATAATCATTTTTAATTCTCATTCTGTTTAGAAACTGGATGATTGGAAGGCAAACCGGGCCCACTAATCTATGTGTTTACACTGCCCAGATTTGTGTGCTACAAAACTAGCAATATGTGAAAACAATAAAGAACAATAAAGAAGCAGTTAAGTTAATTATTCATAATAATTATACATTATACAATACAAAAGCGCCTTTCAAGGCTCTCAAGGTCGCTGATTATTGTGACCCATAGTTCACAATGATTAATATAAAAACATTTTTCACAAAAGAGATACTTTTGGTTTTCCTCATTCACTACTTGGCTTGGATTCTTCTGTCAGCCAAAATAAAAAGCTTATTAGTTGGTTTCACACCATGTTCCAGCTCCAATGTCTTTCTGCTTTCTAATGGCTTCTGCAGCCTTTTAAATTATCTGGCGAAAATGCTTTTCTGGAATAAATTGCTAAATGGCACATTTTTAAACATTTCCTGTGTTTTAGTTTATCCATAAAGACATTGCTTTGCACTCTTCTGTTAAAGTTTTTTAATAACTTTTCCTTTTGTCTGCATGAGGCCAAACACAGGTCAGAGAAGATGTCCTCGAACGTACTCTCTTTTAAGTGTTTAGAATTCACGGAAATCATGAAGTATGCTTTCATAGTCATTTGATATTTCATGCGTTTGCTCTGTTTTAGAAAAAAGTATTGTGTGGGCGACGGACCACCCTTCTCAAATAGAACTTTTTCAGGCAAGCCATTCCTAAAAGATGCTGCATTTAAACCACCTCTCTATAGTTCTTGATTTACCTATAATGCATACAGAAGTGGGTTTTTTTTCTTGAAATGTTAATGTTTGTTAATGCTTGATACCGTGGAGACACTTTATATCGCATTGTTTGCATCTACATTTCAGTCCTGCTGTGTCCCTGAGCCTGGGAATAATTCAGCCACAGAATATGTACTCCAGGGCCTTCAGCAATGCTTGTGCTTGTGTTTAGCATTTGTAATTATGGGACCATTATGTGGTTTTCATGGAAGAGAAATATTTTACTGATGCATTTAAAATAACAATAATAAATGTTCCTTGTTCTCATTTTCAAGGCTGTATTGATGGAACAAAAATGGTGGCATGTGGGAGATAAAGAGTAATTGAAACTGTACTTAACAAGAAAAAGTCTCAACATGACAGTCGATTCAATACAAAACTCAGTTCTGGACTGTAATTATGTCATTGATTTGACATTGCAGCTGCACAAAACATGTGAAAAGGAACAAACAGTTCATATTTTGCTTCTATTGTTCCTGAGTTTCTCATTGTACCTGCTGGTTAAAAGACTTTCCAGAACGATCTAACCTTTTTGTGTTTTCTCTGACAGTGTTATACAAAGAGGGAACTTCACTGTGCAAAATCCAGTCATTTCCAAACTGTTTTAAGCCATTGAACCCCTTAATACAGGGGTGTCAAACTCAAGGCCGGGGGCCAAATCCGGCCCGCAACTTCATTTTATGTGGCCCGCAAGAGCTTGCAAAGAATATAATACGTATTATTTTACAGTATATCTATGTATGTTCATTTAATTAATTTCTTATTTTATAGTTTTTTTTTGTTTGTTTTTTTTATCTTTGATTTATCCTTAATTTTATTAATCTGTGTGAATCTGTGCTGTCCTGTTTTTCAATCTTACCCTGTTGCTGTTAAACTACTGAATTTCCCCACGGGGATTAATAAAGGTCCATCTTATCTTATCTTACAGAAGCATGTTGCCCATAAACTATATGTCCCACAATGCATCTCATTTTGTGACATGCGCACTGAAGAGACTTGCAATTATTTGCCCTAGACTTCTGCTTTCAGACGTAGTTAATTATGAAGTTATTACCCTATCCAATAAAAATCCAATGCAGAGGCAATAATATAATATAATACATTATTTCATATATATTATGTATTTATATATGTATATTTATATAGTTACAACCGGCCCTTTGAGTGCAACCATAATGCTAATGTGGCCCACGATAAAATTGAGTTTGACACCCCTGCCTTAATAGAATCTTTTTAATGGCACCGCTCATGAACAGAACATTCATACGACTATACCGATGCACCTGTAAACCAGAGACCATCCTGGGATCACACGAGCCGAATCGTTCCAGGGTGTAAAGTCACCACCTTAAAACAACGTAAGTGGTAGATTACATTCATACCCCGCGTTTCAGTAACTTCTTTCCTCAGTCAGTCAGTTTGCTAAACAGTAGATTCATCTATACACAGCACACGTCGTTGCTGTAATGTATTGCTCTATACTATATGTACGGTATAATGTGTGTCCCTATAGGCAGACAAAGGCACTGAGCACATTCATTTCATTGTATTTTGAACACACACTGTATCCTTTTGTGTTCATGAACTATTCACCTAAAAATGCATTATGCATATTCTCATATTTTTTTGGCTTGTTAAGTTGTAAATTGTGGTGAACTTTTACAACTCTCATGTCAAAGGGCCATTAGGTTGATATCTGCCAACGGTGAGTTATAATGCCAAAAATTATATAGCTGCACATTACCGGGTTGATATTCTGGAAATGTTTCTTGTTTTTTCCATTTTGTAATGTTGCATAACTGCTTATCATTGTCAATAGTTATAGGTTGTTTCTGCTTACCCATTCTCTTGTAACTACTCACAATGTTGTGTGCTGTATGGCAAAGTGTTACCTGAATGTTTCATGTTTTTTTTGTATATTGAAGGCTGCAAAAAAAGTGTGTTCTCCAAACTTTTCAAAAAAGAAAAAGAAGGCTGGGCTCACTGATGCCTTTGGAGAAGTGGAGAAGTTGAGCTTTTTTTTTCACCTGTCCTCTGGTTTCATTAAATATATGTTCTGTTTTTATCCTCCTGCTGGCAGATTTATGCCTGCCTGCCAGCATTTGCTTGTTGTTTGCAAAGCCAAAAAACAGCAGGACATACTGTATCAGAGAGAGCCATCACACAGGATGAAGCAGATGTTATAATGCTGCAAGTATTAATGTGGCAGCCAATCAGTGAGAACATATTACAACTTATTAAAATGTAGTTTTTGTAGGTTTAGCAGACCAATATTTAATGTACAAACAACTTTCAGTAAAGCTTTTTAAGTTTAATTTGCGTGTTTAACAATCTTTGATAGTTGTGATTAGATGCAGTTTTCATTTTGAATTTAGTGTTTTCCCCTTTTCTGAACTCTTGTGTAACAATATTCAGGTATCATACAGGTTTTGTGTGCTGGCAGCACAGTGGGAGCCATATCGTAGAATAATCAACAGCTTGCTTTTTAATATATTTCTTTCTTCATAGCAATGATCCTTTTTTCTAGATGTTTGCAGGTTTGACAGGGTAGCTTTCGGTGTATCTAATGGATGAAATGTTAATAGCTGGGAGTCCAGAGTTTGAAAAAACACAAAGTCACAGAGCAGTCTTTGTCTGGCCGCACTGACTCTGACAGCCTTTCCTCCTACAAAAAACGACAAAATAGAGAGGCGAAGTCCCTCCCTTTCCGGGGGACCTCATGGGACCTTATTTCGGAAAAATTATGTATTGAAGTCAATGGGGAGAGAAAGATTATCTTTCGATTCCGTTTGAATTGTGCCACGAATTACGCATAGATGTTTGTCAATTTAAAAGATAATTTTGCAAGTCAAAAAAATAAAAATGTGTCGTAAAACTGTGAAGTAACACTTTTTTTTGTGTGAAACCGCTCAATGAACTACATCTCCTTTCTCGCACCAACACCAAGACGGCCGTCACGTTAGCACATTTCACTTCTTTCTTTCAGAATGAGGCGAAAATGATTAAACGAGGTGAAAATCACTACAAGTCTGGGCATGTTGAGAGCTGTACATACACAAAAGGGGAGTTAGTCGGTTCCGTAAGAACCAGCATGCAGGACCGGGATTCTGGGATTTGCAGTCTTTCTAGTTGCGTATTTTTCATAGTCTTATATTTCAACAGTTTTACGACAAACTGTGACTTTTTTTACATGGAAATAATTTTTTAAGATTGACAAACATCATATGTGTAATTCGTGGCACATGCTTCTAGTACCGGGCGGACCCAGTGGGGCGCAGACTACATCATGCTTCGCTCTTAACCCAATAGCGATAGCCTTAGAGGGCGAAGCCTATACGAAATAGAACTGAAGTTACCTACTGTAACTCCAGCTTCTATGAGTATAGGCGTAGCCCTCTAAGTTCTGGGCCCCACTGGCTCCACGAATAGCTGAAGAAAAGTTGTTTGTGTGGGAGCACCGGAAGTGAGTCCGAAGGTGGGGCCCACCTCGCAGGTGGGCATGGACTACAACTGTTTTCAGTGCTGCGCGGGTACCCAATTGCGATAGCCTTATGGCGCATTTCCACTACAGCGCGGAGCTCGCTTTAAGCGTGCCGTGCCCGGCCCGTTTTTGGTTGCTTTTCCACTTGGCGTAGTTCCGGCTAGCGGGTACTATTTCACAGTTTTTCTGGCCCCGTAAAATCGAGGTTCTTTCCGGGCCAACAACCAGGCTGAGTCGGGCTGAGTATGCTAAACTAGAGAGAGAATCGCTGGCAAGGGGGCTACAACTACAACAAAATGAACATATTTGACTGTGATTTAGTTGTAACACACGTTTCAAAAATGATGCCGAAGTAACAGCATACTGATACGGTTAGTAAAAACCATGAATTAATGCTTTGACAATTCTGCAGACAGACGGCAGGCGAAAAACCTTTTAAAATGCGTGTTTTCTAAATGGAGATCGGCTAAGCTAACGCAGTATATGCTCCGACCGTCCACACTCACAACAACGGCCTATACAGACATAAATAAACCCGCGACTGTATTCGCCATGACACAGAGAGTCTGTGGTTTTTACTTGTTTAACTTTTGTCTAGTTTCTGAACAGATATGAGGAGCTGTGAGCTTGAGTGCTAACAGCTAACGGCTGATGTTGTTTTTCTGTGGTTCTCACTGAAGATGATATCACGGCTCCGCCTACACTGCGTTACTATAGGTACTGCCCCAGCTACTAAACTGTAATGGAAACGCAGCATAAAGTGAGCCTGTCCTAACAAGGCCTAACGAGGCCTAGCCATACCGAGGCCGAGCGAGGCCCTGTAGTGGAAATGCGCCATTAGAGGTCTACGCCTATACTCATAGAAGCTGGAGTTACAGTAGGTAACTTCAGGTCTCGCACAACAACACACGTCACCAAGATGGCCGTCACTACTGTCTTGCCAAACAAGGGATTGACTACCCTCACTATCACCACAATGAAACACGTCCAGAAGAATGTCATGCAAAGCTGCCTGCCTTCCTTCGATTCTCCCTGAACGGCCTGATCTTTTTAATGTTCAATGTTAAGGCTAATAAAAATGACAAGGCTAAGGCTGTAATGCTAACTAACGTGCTTGCTACTAGCTAGTTAGCTAACTTGATCCAGCCACTCCTGGTCCTTTCATCAGACGGGAAGCGAAAGAACGAGCAAGACCTATTGCTGGTATGATTACAACCTGGTACAAAGCACACAGGCATCTTGTTAAAGTTTTCTTATCTTAGCTATCTCTTATATTTAGTGGAGGAAAACAATTATGACATCAGTTATGACATCACTTACGCGACTCTGGGATTTGTAGTCTTTCTAGTTGCGTATTTTTCATAGTCTTATACAGTTATACAGTTTTACGACATACTGACTTTTTTGACATGGAAATTATTTTTTAAGATTGACAAACATCATGTGTAATGTGGTGGCGTGTGGCGCAGTGGATAGAGCCTTGGTGTTGGGATCAGGGGGTCACAGGTTCAAACCCCACTGCAGTCAGCATGTCGTTGTGTCCCTGGGCAAGACACTTCACCCCAAATTGCTCCTGTGGGGATTGTCCACAGTATTGAGTATGTAAGTCGCTTTGGATAAAAGCGTCTAACAAGTAGCATGTAATGTGTATTCATGGCACAATTCAAACGGGATCGAAAGATAAGGTTTCTCTCGCCATTGACTTCAATAAATAATCTTTCTGAAATAAGGTCCCATGAGGTCCACCAGAAAGGGAGGGACTTTGCCTCTCTATGGTGATTATTTTTTTGCCGCACACATTGAATAGAAAAATACTCTGAGCATGCGCAGTGTAGTTTTTACAGCATCCATTCACTTAGACAGTGAGAGAGAGGGGCTAGATCGGGGCTTGACCCACGTCGCTCAAAACGGCTCAATAGGCACACTGTAGACACTAATTAGAAGAACACAGACTAAAACAGCAATGTACAGACGAATCAGATGATTAAACATGATCTTAAAATATATTTTAGATGTATTTTTTTTGCATTTATTTGCATTTCTTTGGAATTCTTATTTGAATTACTTTCTGCTGACACTAGGTAGGGCTGTGCCTGCCCCTAATAACCAGTCGCCACTGAGGCCAAAAACTGCTTTTACACAGCCAAGAGTATTCGGGTATCTTTCAATGAAAATATCTAAATGTTCAATTTGTTCATGGCAGAAGATAATAATCTGGGTATTGATCTAAATGTATACTTGGCCCCACAATGCTTCACCTTGTTAGCCTCCATCAAAAATATTAATAACTGCTGTTATTGGCATGAGAGTTATTCTTCAAAAGAGCCACTTTCATCTTGGTGTGGCAAAAATAATATGTTTGTGTATTTTTGTAATGCCTCCTGATCTCTAGCTACTCTTGTCCGTTGCTTTCAAGCACAAATATTGCATAGCTTAAACCAAGGTGGTATTTTATTTACTGTGAAGAACACCCTTTATCCAGTATGTACGACTCCTCAAAGCGCTTTACATACTACAAGTCATCATTCACACACATTCACACACCGTTGGCCATGCCATCGGTTTAAGTATCTTGCCCAAGATTATATTGACATTTGGATCGAACCCACAACCTGTGGATAGAAAGACGACGGCACCACCTCCAGCCACGATCCCCCCATTGCCCTGACCTACACCGGTCAACATCACCAAATCAATAATTGTTGATTCTGTTGGAGCTCATCTTTAGCTTGTTGCGTCTAAATACCCTTATGTTGATGCTGAAATTAATGAATGTGCTTCCTGAAGTATTTTATAAATGTTTTCTCTTAAAAACGATTTACCTGGCCAGTTGTCAGAGTCCAACAAGTCCTCCAACTCATACGACCAAATAGGTCGATTGTTCAAGCCCTTATTACGACCAAATAGGTTGATTGTTCAAGCGCTGTTGGAGCACCACCCTTTGGAGTGGTTGAAGGTTCGAGCCTGCTCCGCGCCGTTCGTTGATGAGTGGTCTGCTATAAGAGGAAGGACTCAGACACCGAGATATGAGGTTAACAATAAGCTGATTTAATGGTAAAAGCAACAGTATAATATAACAAAGTACTTCGGGCCCCGGTTCTACTACCGTGCGATATACGTATCGGGACAGTCAGACAGAACAGGGGCCCCGAGTATAAGGAAGTTACAATATTTATACACACAAACGGGGAGGAGTTGTGTGGGAGGAGTTGTGTCGGTTGCTCCTCCCCTAGGTGTTATCTACTGGTGGATTCACTCCTGGGCGAGCCCTAGGCAGCGAATCAGATTGAGTCAGCCATTGCTGCCCTGGAGACCGTCTTCCACTCCTGGGCAGAGCGCGGGAGATTTGGATCTACTGCGCCCGCTGATAAGTCCAAGGCCGTCTTCATGGCAGCCATGGGGTGAACAATTCATGGGGTCAACATGGGGTGAACATAACAATCTTTATCTTCGCACCTGGCGGTACTCCCTCTTCCTAGGGGTCAACATTCGGTGAACATAACAATCTTTATCTTTGCAAAAGCCGGTGCGATGTGTTGTTCTGACTACCTCTTTGTATTGTCTAAGTCTCTGCACATGACCTTGCTACTTTCAATTTTGCAAGTTAAACACTTTCCCATGCAACCCCTCCCCACGCTCCTGTCCACCCCATCAAAACCCGGGGGGGGCGACTGGGTCCATCCATTCCCAAGTCACGGCACACACAATGAGCACAGCAAGCAAATAATGCAACAATAAGAATATTGCCCTAGTTTCATAAGCAGTTTCACAAGCATACATTTTACACAGACTATTGGCGCCTAAGATATGTCGGGCCAAGGTTATAGTTATTGAAACAGGTTATACAGGTTACTTACTTATGTATGTGTGTGTGTACTTATTACGACCTATAATCACGTTTTAAAGTTTTCGACCTCTAGTGCTCCCGTTGAATGCAAACGCTACGGAGGCTCGTATATTCACAAATAACCCTCTCTGGAAAATCCTAAATTGTAGTATAGTTTGGCCGGCACCGGGCTCCATCTCTTTCTCCTCCGTCCGGGGGAGAAACGGGATGGGGGAACCACACGGTGATCTGTGGATGGAGGCGGGGTAGGAGTCGTCCGACTTCGGCCCAGCACTCGGATCCAGGAACTCAAGGGCTTGGTCCACGGAGTAGGACTCCTGGACTGGCCAATCATCTTCCTTGGCCGCAGTAGCGAGAGCGTCCGCTCTTCGCTGTCTGTCAGCCAGAGGGAGACGGGCACAATGACAATGAGCACATGACACCTGCTGGGCGAGAGCTGCGTGCGCTTGCTCCGACCCCAGGCAGGATTCGCATCGTCAGTGCCGGTCATAACTCATTATGAACCCCGTCTGGCATGAGGAGCAAACTCTAACACAACCCTGTGTACTCATGTTTAAGGATCTTTTTCGAGGTGGCTCTTAAAAGAGCCTTTACTCTTTAGTGTCTCTACAGTGCTTCAGTACCGGGGTGCTGAAGAAAAGAGGGAGCAGATTGTCGGGCCTCCTTCCTATTTATACCGGAAGTGAGTCCGAAGGTGGGGCCCACCTCACAGGTGGGCGTGGACTACAACTGTTTTCAGTGCTGCGCGGGTGCGCAAAAAAAGTCTTACTTCACAGTTTTGGGGCAACATTTTTTTTGTTTTACTTGCTAAATTATCTTTTAAATTGGCAAACATCATATGTGTAATTCGTGGCACAATTCAAACGGGATCAAAAGATAAGTTTTCTCTCGCCATTGACTTCAATACATAATTTTTCCGAAATAAGTTCCCATGGAGGTCCACCGGAAAGGGAGGGACTTCGCCTCTGGGGCACTGCAATATGGTCCAGCTGCAGCCGCAGCAAGTACACGACACGCCCCCTACACACGACACTACGGTGGCTGAGAGACATTGATACCGTACATGGCAGATTAAAAACGAATTGCAAATGTTATTGTAGCATTTTAAGCAACTATTAGGCAAATTAATTAATAACCTAGTCTATCCGTTTGAGACACAACAGTGTATAACTTTAAAGGTCCCGTGTCATGCTTTTCTGCTTATTACCCGTCCCCTTGTGTGTTATGAAGGTTTGTATGCATGTAAACGGTCTGCAGAGTCTAAAACCCTCAAAGTACAACCTGTAGGGAGTAAAACTCTAACACAGAAAAGACCTCCCCAAAACGCCTCGTTGGAGATTTCTCATTTTCTTCCTGGGTACTCTGACGTGGGGATATCAGAGGCCACACCCTCTGCCAGCCTTTCACGAAACAAAGCTTCCCAAACCTTTCAGCGATTCATGCCGGATATGTACAGCGTAGGGCACTGAAGAACGATGCTGTTCCTACTTTGTTTGGACCAGCGGAGATTCGGGTACACAACCTGTAAGTATCATTGTGTGTATTTATGATGTTTAAAACAAACAAGGTCTACCACGACTGTTTAAATGGGTAAACGTTTTTCGGGCTACTAAGTTGGGATCGCGGAGAAATGCTCTCCGCAGACCCATTCTCACAGCGTTATAAACCTTTTTCTTACTCAATATCAAGCCACACTTATTGTTTTTACTTCAGCTGTGAGTGTTTGTGTGTGCTCAGGATGAGTTTCGCTTGTTCTCGCTGTATCGCCGAGAGGCTCTTTGCTGCGATCTGCGGCGAGGAGCGGACAGGCTTCCGCAGGAGCTCCAACAAGCCGTTTAGGACAGAGAGTGAATACCGGTGAATACACATACTTTACAGAGATGCTGTATGAGAAACCAATGTGAGTTTGGAAAATTGCACAGTATAAATCTATTTTAGTATACCTCAACAATGGAATTATGATCAGTAGAAATGGCCATGACATGGGCCCTTTAAGCACAAATCATTTTGTCTAATTAATAAATTAAAACAAAAAGGGGGCTTAGTAAACTTTATTTTTATTTTTTAGTACATATAAAATAGGTAATAATGAGATCATCTATTAACGTTTGTCTAACTGCTACACATGTATTCATACATAAATGTAGATATTAAAGTAACCTGTTTCAATAATTATAACCTGTTTTAATAATTATAACTTTGTCTATGTAAAATGTATACTTATGAAACTAGACCAAGTGTTCTTATTTTTCCTTTGTTTGCTGTGGTCAATTGTGTGTGCGTTGACTTAGGAATGTAGAGGATCCAGTCGGCCCCCCCGGGGTTTTAATGGCCCGGATAGGAGCATGGGGGGGTTGCAGGAGAAAGGTAATAAAACTGACACCATTGAGTCTATGCAGAGATTGTACTGAGAAAGATTGGGATGCAGAGTGGTACGGCAGGTGCTGAGGATAAACGAAGATAAGGATTGGTACCTCACCCCCGTTCAACCCAGAATTGTTTATTTTATGGCTGCCATAAAAGATGACCTGGGACTGATCGGCGGCGCAGGAGATCCAAAGTTCCCACACTATGGCTGACTCACTCTGATTCGCTGTTTAGACCTCGTCGATGGCTGACTCACTCTGATTCACTGCCTAGGGCTCGCCCAGGAGTGAGTCCACCAATGGATGAACACTAGGAGGAGCAACCGACACAACTCCTCCCCACAACTCCTCTCCGTTTGTGGGCATAAATATATGAATTCTGTACGCTCGGGGCCCTTTTCTGTCTGACTGTCTGATTACGTACATCGCACGGTAGTAAGAGCCAAGGCCCGAAGTACTTCGTTATATTGTACTGTTGTTTCTACCATTAAATCAGCTTATTGTTTAATCTCATATCTCTGTCTGAGCCGTTCCTTTTTACAGCAGACCAACTCATCAAACGAACAGCGCGGAGCGGGCTCGAACCTTCAACAACTGAAGGGTTGCTAAATCCAACAATTTGGTGACCGACCGACGTGATGAGTAGGGTCTCATAGAAGGAACACCGGCAGCCAGCGGACGAACTGTCCAGGGAAGACACCTCGAATACCTCTGACAACTAAACCAGGGCCCTACAACTGAAAGGTGAGCAGATACTGTTATTATCAAAATCTGTGATTGGATACTACAAAATTTTAGAGTTGTCAGCGGCATTTTCAGTGTTTTAGTCTTACGGTAGAAAGAACAGTACTACAGAATAACACTTTCCAGTCTCAAAGAGGAGCTGCAGTTGTGTTATATGTGGGGTATTTCAAGAGGAGAAACGCAACTTTCAAAATCAATTTGAATGACCGGATCTCGCAAACTCTTGCTGTGGGTTAATCTAGAAGACTAAACGTGACGATAAAGAGATTCTGTAGACTGGGTTTCGACTCCTTGCCAAAAGCCACATCGCCGAAAGGGGGTGTAGAAGCGCTTCTGGAAGTCTCTCCATCTGTTGAAATATACATCGCACTATAAAAGTCAACTAGACTGTACGGGGAATATATTAACTGTGTAACGAGATTGCAGTGGTTATAAATTTAAAGGAAGTCCAGCTGCAATCGTCGTCCGAGATTTCAGTGGTTTTAAATTTAAAGGAAGTCCAGCTGAAATACTCTGAGAAATAAGGTGACACACACAGTAATTCTTAGACGAATTCTGGGGTTGGGGCTCATCGACTAATGTACACAGGCAATCCTTAGACGGATCTGGGGTTACATTAGGTTATTTATTTTGAGTGTGATTAACTGTGTAACGAGATTGCAGTGGTTATAAATTTAAAGGAAGTCCAGCTGCAATCGTCGTCCGAGATTTCAGTGGTTTTAAATTTAAAGGAAGTCCAGCTGAAATACTCTGAGAAATAAGGTGACACACACAGTAATTCTTAGACGAATTCTGGGGTTGGGGCTCATCGACTAAGTACACAGGCAATCCTTAGACGGATCTGGGGTTACGTTAGGTTATTTATTTTGAGTGTGATTAACTGTGTAACGAGATTGCAGTGGTTATAAATTTAAAGGAAGTCCAGCTGCAATCGTCGTCCGAGATTTCAGTGGTTTTAAAATTTAAAGGAAGTCCAGCTGAAATACTCTGAGAAATAAGGTGACACACACAGTAATTCTTAGACGAATTCTGGGGTTGGGGCTCATCGACTAAGTACACAGGCAATCCTTAGACGGATCTGGGGTTACGTTAGGTATATTTATTTTGAGTGTGATTAAGTGTGGCTTGATATTGAGTAAGAAAAAGGTTGATAGGCGCTGTGAGAATGGGTCTGCAGAGAGAATTTCGCCTTGATGCCAACTGGCTGTTATCAGCCTGCAGCCAGGGAGGAGAAATCAGCAGAGCTGCCTGCACTGAGTGTGTGTGTGTGTGAGGAAGTCCGTGGATTGGTCAATTTGGACCAATCAGCGCGGGCTTAACGTAACGGCTAAGCGGTCCTACGACGCTGGTTATCAACTCGGTAAATCGAGCCAGGGTTTCTCTCTCCAGCTGAGAGCGCGTTCACGTGAAAGGGACAAGTGTACTAACAGCGCAGCGTCATACTTCATTAATGAAAAGTAAATTAATATTAGACAAATATGAACTTTAAACATCCATGACTTAAACATATAATAAAGGATACAAGCCACATAGTTGCACCTGCAAGGTGAATATAGAGCAACTGGTTAAAAAATAAATAAACTACCGAGTGTTTGAAAGCGTACAACAGTTTTATGTTATCACTGTTGCCCATCTAAGACACGAGTGGATCTGACTTTAATTACATTTGAGTTGAGTGTTTCGTCAACCTAATGTGTTGCTTAAAATAATACTTCTGCATACAGTATGTGACAATGTAAGTGTTGCACGGTCAGATACGGCTCGAGAAGCTGACTTAGACAAGGAAATATATGATATATTATGATATTATATTATATGATCGATGATGTGATATGAATGATAAGTGCGACACGTCGGCGTCTTCTCTTCATACGGCAGTTTAAACTGTATTTCCTTTATCCTGTAATATGACTTGATAGATTTAAACTCCGCACGCTGAGCTCTGATCAGGCGCAGCTTTCACTGAGTTGATCTCTTTCTATAGACGCCGGAGGCAGGCAGCGTCAGGTAAAACAAGTTATTTAGCCTTCCCAAACCTGAGCCTTACGCGCCGCCAATAATACACCTCGCACCGAAAACTATCAGACTGTATACCTGTGGGAATAAAACTACAATAATTAGTAAATTATAGTACGCAGGATATCTGGTGTTTTTTATAAGAAACTAAAACCTTTAGGAGAAGCGCTCTTTGAGTCTCCGCAACGGGTTGAAATACACCTCGCACCGAAAACTATCAGACTGTATACCTGTGGGAATAAAACTACAATAATTAGTAAATTATAGTACGCAGAAATATCTGGTATTTTTATAAAAAACTAAAACCTTTAGGAGAAGCAGATACGAACGAAGTCAAAATGGAAGGAGAATTTGAACGTGAAGAGAGAGAATTAGGAGTCCCTGTTCCGGGGAGTTTAAGGGAACAGTGGGGACAAGCAGAGAGATTGATACTTAGCGGACTTAAGCCCGGAGATCATAAAAAGGCGAGCAGCGATCTCCGTTTCTTACACGATCAGATGATCGCAGAGAATAGAGTAGAGGGTGACGAGGCAATAAGTCTCCTAGCCACAGCACTCAATACATACGAGCGACAGTTGGTTCAGAAATTAGAAACTCTCAACAAGCAGAAGGCAGGTTTTATCAGGGCTTCTAAACTTAACAAAGAAAGGGAGCTAGTTGACAAGCTAAGGAGAATAGGCCATAACGCAGCCTTAGTTATGAATGGAGTGGCAGTAACCTGCTCTCTGAGCAAAACTCCCGCCAAAAATCTGCCCGCCATAGCAGCCCCACCCAGTCCTGCACCAGCCCCTCCCACAGAAGTGATAGAGCCAGTCAGGAAGGAGAAGCCATATGGTGGGCCCCTCCCAGACATCCCAGAGGGCGGTCCCCTCCTCTATCCAGATTTATACAACCCCTTTAAGACCCGACCCCCTCCCTATACGCTTCCCTCCACCTCTAACCCCCCCTCACCCAGTTCCCCTCATGACATTAAAGGAACACCTGTATCAACACATACACCTACAGATGAAGAAATACTTGACTTTGTTGCAAAACGCGTCAAATTTTTTAGGACTAAAAAAAAAAAAAGGATGAAACCTCTGCCTCTGACAGAGAAGACACGGCAAGTCAAGACGGCACAGGGGACTCCACCTTCCTCTGAAACAGGTTGATATAGCCGGTGTCGGACTTTGTTTATGAACACATTAACTGAGGGACAGGTTTCTCCCCATTTGAGCTGACCCACGGCCATCAGTTTCCGGGTCCTGGAGCATTAGCAGTAGGGAAAGAAGTAGAGGAAATGAGCTCAAAACCATATTACCAGCAACTTAAGGGCTTGGTATGAGATTTCTCCACCCAGGTGGCTGACGCCAAAGGGGGACCGGAGAAGCACGAGGCTAACACCGCAGAATTCATCTGGCTGAAGGTCATCCGTCCGAAGTGGCTCAACCCAAGGTTCACCGGCCCGCACAGAGTGACTCAGAGGACATCACATGCAGTTCGCCTCGAAGGAAAGGGGGAAACGTGGTATCATTGGAGCCAGTGCGCCGTTGGAAAACCTCCAGCAAGGACGTTAGACGACATCAGAACTGACATCGCTGCAGCAGGACGAGAGAACGACACATCTGACGACGACAGCCCAGCAGAAGCAACGACCCATACAACAGATGACAAGGACAAAGACACAGAGGTAACAACAGGCGATCTTGGAAAGGAGATTACGGCCGGCGAGGAGGCGGACACGAGTCTACTCTGAAACACACGACTCCATATAGGACCCGACTTTTTTACTCCCACCTTTAGGGGCACTTTCCAATAAGTAGCAGCATTTTTATGCCCACCTATAGGGCCTCTTTCTAATAAGAGTAGTAGGTTATATATAACGAGAGGTTAGCCCTATAGTTAAAGGGCAGTGAAAGTCTCCCCACTCACCAGACCTTCTATTTAACAGGTTACTGAACCTTATATTTAACAGGTTCTGGGAGCACAGTATTTACCATTACAGGGTACTATTTTACACCCTAGTTTTAAAAATCTCCTTAGGAGATTTTAGCATTGTGTTCAACCTAATTACAATAACACGGACCACTGATTAAAGGTACTCAATGACAGACTGTGGATTACACTTCCTTATTGTTTGTTGGTGTACTCTGCTAGTGGGAATCGTGGTTTTACTTGGGACACTGTTTGTATCTTGAACACCATTCTTAGTTATATGGCCCATTAGCGAATTGCCTTATTATTTGATTGGGTGTTAATTCCTTGTGTCCTAGTAAATCTCCTATTATTAATAACAGAAATAATGTGTGTTCACCCTTGCCTTTATTTTTGTTTTAATGATTCCATTGACCACCCAGACTCCATTCCCCCGCCAGAGGAGTCCGTAACTAGGGTCAAACGGGCCAAACATGAGGTAGTTGTTACCAAAATGTCTCCTAAACAAACCTTCACTTTCCAAGCAGGTAGTGATGGAATAATGTAGACAGGATCAACTATGTACATTACAATGTGCTCCGTTTAGCTAATCTCACTAGGGACCCTGTAGAAGGACTCGCTGAACAGCTGGGGCCGACTTCCCTTATGGAATAGGGCCCTTGACATGCTGTTAGCTGAGAAAGGAGGTGTGTGTTCAATGTTTGGTGATATGTGTTGTACTTTCATTCCAAACAATACGGCTCCGGACGGTTCCGTCACAAAGGCTTTAGAAGGCTTTCGCACACTATCCATAACTATGCATGAACAATCAGGGATACACAACCCCTTGGAGGAATGGTTTACAAACATGTTTGGTCAATGGAAAGGTTTAATAATGTCTCTTTTGATTTCAATAGCTACTTGTATTGCCATTTTAGTAACATGTGGTTGTTGTTGTGTGCCTTGTATCCGCTCATTGTGGGACAGACGCAGTAGAAAAGAATGACAGTGGTTTTTGAATGCTTGTGTGAATTGATCTCTGGAGGTGAGATCAAAAGGGGGATTAAAGTAACCTGTTTCATATATAACCTGTTTTAATAATTATAACTTTGTCTGTGTAAAATGTATACTTATGAAACTAGACCAAGTGTTCTTATTTTCCTATGTTTGCTGTGGTCAATTGTGTGTGCGTTGACTTAGGAATGTAGAGGATCCAGTCGGCCCCCCCGGGGTTTTAATGGCCCGGATAGGAGCATGGGGGGGTTGTAGGAGAAAGGTAATAAAACTGACACCATTGAGTCTATGCAGAGATTGTTCTGAGAGAAAGATTGGGATGCGGAGTGGTACGGCCAGGTGCTGAGGATAAACGAAGATAAGGATTGGTACCTCACCCCCGTGCGACCCAGAATTGTTTATTTTATGGCTGCCATAAAAGATGACCTGGGACTGATCGGCGGCGCAGGAGATCCAAAGTTCCCACACTATGGCTGACTCACTCTGATTCGCTGTTTAGACCTCGTCGATGGCTGACTCACTCTGATTCACTGCCTAGGGCTCGCCCAGGAGTGAGTCCACCAATGGATGAACACCTAGGGAGGAGCAACCGACACAACTCCTCCCACACAACTCCTCTCCGTTTGTGGGCATAAATATTGTGAATTCTGTACACTCGCGGCCTCTGTTCTGTCTGACTGTCTGATACGTACATCGCACGGTGGAAGAGCCGAAGCCCGATATAAGTACTTCGTTATATTGTACTGTTGTTTCTACCATTAAATCAGCTTATTGTTTAATCTCATATCTCTGTCTGAGCCGTTCCTTTTTACAGCAGACCACTCATCAAACGAACAGCGCGGAGCGGGCTCGAACCTTCAACAACTGAAGGGTGCTTAAATCCAACAATATTTATGAACATCTAAATATAGTTGTTAAAGGTTTTAAGATATAAATAATCACATCATGGGGTCATTAAGGTTTCAAACAGGTTCATGTAAGGTAGGCCTACTATAACATGAAAACATGATTTTCAAAACTAATTTCTGAATCTCATATTAGCCTGTAGTTTGGTATATTATGGATATGGGCTGGACACCCCTTCACAATGATCATCATTGACCTTGTGACAACTGTGGGGCGTGACCCCTGGTGGGTCGCGGAGGTACTGCAGGGGGGGCGCGGGAAGATTTTTTTATTTTTATTTTTTTATTATTTTCTCCTTTTAGCTTTGTGAAGCACCTTGAGATGACGTTGTTTTTAAAGTGTGCTATATAAATCAAATGTATTATTATTACTATTAAATTGTAAACAAACACTGCTCGAAAATATCTCATTGGTCAGAGAGCTGTGGGCATAATGCTGCCTTTTGCAACATCCGTGAGATAGGCTTTTCTGCTGTTGCTGCCATCAAAACGAAATACAGATCAAAGCTAAACATTGAGAATGAACTGAGAGTGGCAGTCTCAAAACAACAGCCCCGGTTTGAGAAGATCTGCAAGGGAAAGCTAGCACACACAAGTCATTGATAGGCTATGTGTGGAATAGGAATGGTAAAGTGATGTGATTGTTTGCAACCTGCAGTAGAAATAGTAGTTAAGTGTTCATTAAAGAAATTTGAATTTAAAAATCTACTACTCAGGGAAGAAGGCCTACTAGTTTTAATTAGGCTAAATTAATTCACAGTATCTATTACAAGCACTTTTGTTCATGTGTAATCCATAATAAAATATAAAATGATAGTTGGATCTTTGTATCTTCTTATTATTAGCAGAGAAAATGTAATGTTTTTACAACAATATACAATTAATCCTACCAATATAGATGGGAACCGGGTTGGGGGGGTCCCGAAAATATTACCAATTACCCAAGGGGGGCCCGACTGAAAAAGTTTGGGAACCACTGCAATAACTGATGTTTTAGCCACTGGGAGGCAGCAGAAACAAGCTGTGAACATAACATTGACTTATCACTTTTTAAATTGACAGCAAACTTGTTATCAAACAGTTGCCTGTTTACACATGGTGCAGTACAATAGCAAGATTAACATTTATATGGAGGTGTGTTTGAGTCTGCCTTGTGAATGTTGTTCCAATATTTCCTAATTTGAGCTCTTAAGGGAATTATCTTTCAAATGTTCTATGTCCCCGAGTTATACGCCAGCTGTTACTGTATGCTGTTAGATGTTTAGCAGGGGTTTAGAGTGTTACTTCTGCCTCATGAGGCTGAAAAGAACCCAGAGAGCAATGACAGTAAATCAGAACACAAAGTTGCGGCCTGACAGCTTTACATATAACAATTAGCTTAAAGACCCAGTGAAGTGTGCGCCGGTGCATGATCTGTTATGCTAATACGTATAGTAATGACCAAAATTGTCCATTGGAACCCATATCAAAGATGTTGGAATAGCAACGAATTTGACGAGTTGGAATTTTCCGCTGGGAAATCCGCAGTCGACCTCCGCCTTCGTGGGCGTGGCTTGCGATCTACTGCGTGACGTCAGAAGATGGGCTCAGCCGAAGTGTTTACATTCACCACCGTTCATTTTGTCTCTGTTTCAAAGGAATTTACCAACGTTTTGAGCGAGTATTTTATTGGAAAGTGTTTCGCAGTCGACTGGAAGTGATTGCCAATCGAGGAAACCTGACAATGGAGGCGACAGTGAAGAAAAAGGGAGGAAAAACACACGGGAAGCGATGCATTGCCGCTGGCTGTGGTAATGTCAATTCTGCCGAAGTGGCGATGTTTCTGTTACCAAAAGATGAAGGTGAGTGGCTGGTGTCATTGTTTCGTAGATTCGTAGATTGTTTATGAAAAAATAAAGGCCACGGTGTTTGGTTTACTAACAAGACTATCATGGCGGCGGCAGAGCTCAAGTCGAGTTTCTCCGCCTGGAGATATTCTCACTATTTCACTTTTGTCGAGCACAAAGAAAAGAACGTTTTAGTTAAATGTAAGTTGTGTCTTGGCGGGTCAAAGATCCTATCGATGCCCAAAAACAGCAATTAAAATCTGTTGAAACATCTGCAGAAACAACATGCTGGGACGAAGCTAGTAGCTAAGACCACAGACCAGACTCATCCGACGCCACTCCACTCCACCTAAGCAACAGCGGCTGGATTGGCACTTTGAAACATATCTTTGTGTTTGTGTTTGTATAGACCACATTGCTTAGCAGAGTTCAGTGATGCAAATGCATGTCAAGTTGATCAACAGGTGTATTATTCTCCGATGCAATAACAGTACTGAAATGAAGGCTACAGTATAAGGGCATTAATGGGTGCCCTTTTTAAGTAACTAAAAAGTTACTTTTCACAGTAACGCATACTTTTGGTGTAAGTAGTGAAGTAACTAGTAATTGTAACTAGTTACTGGTTTTCAGTAACTAGCACAACACTGCATGTGAACATGAATGTTGCATCATGCTATGAACAGATGAATGTATGATCAGGTGATGGCCAATCCTGTGTGTAGATCTACTCTAGATCTATGACAAAATATTGTCCTCAACTAAATTGACTTCCATGGCCACTTTCCTCATCTATCCTGTCCGAAAAGCTGTCAAAATCACTAATTTCTCTCGCACCAGTATCACTTTCCGAAGTCTCCGCCATGTTTACAATCACAACTGGGCCCATCTTGTGACGTCACAGCCGCTATCGTCTGCAGCAGCGGTAGGCTCAGACGGCCGTTCACGGGATGAAAAATTTGCGATGTTTATCTCGTCCCTCGCACTTCCTAAAAAATTATTTTAGCCATGAACAGGTACAATTATATGTAAGAAATGAAACTGCCATTTAATTTTGGCGCAAAAAAATGCACTTCACTGGCACTTTAAACTCGGTATTATAAATAAATAAATAAAGGTCCATCTTCTTCTTCTTCTTCAAGCTATGTAGATCTGGGGTAGTTGCTGATTTTGGTGATTATTCTCTGTAGGTTCAAATCACCAGAGACCCCTTCCATTTTCACATTATCATTTTATGGGCTACATTGTTCTTATAAAAAGGTTTTATTATGAACGCTTCCTCATAGCAACAGTGAACATAACTTGCTTTCTAAACATTAAACCAAATAATCCGTCCAGTCTTTTAGCAGCTTTCACAAGTCTATTAAATAAAAGACTTCTAGATTAAATAAAACAATTCACAGCTCGTCAGAGGGATTTTAAGGTTGCTTTGGTAGCCTTGGATACCAGAGAACAGCCAGAAAGCCTGACTTTTTCATTATTTATTGCTTTTTAAAAATGATGTTATTAACTTCAGTCGTTTCTTAGAAGTCTTCCAAATGTATCTAATGGAGTGTCTCAGGACCAAAGCTCTTTAGGATTATCTGAAACTCAAGACTTATTGGGCAGAAATTCAAATATTGATATCTCACAGAGAGATAAGTATGGCTTATGTTCAAATCCCCTCAACCCTTTTACACAAATGCACTTGTTTAAAAAGTGTTTCCAAAGATAGATCATCAGTTTTGTTGGAAAGGCCAGGAGATTAACAACTTCTAGGTTAAAATAATGCAAATCCTATCCAATATATTTTTCCTTAGTTCAACATCTCTGTGCTAAAAATTTTTTTCCTGATGAGCCGTCAAAATTAAAGGTAAAAACTTTCCTACCTTTCTTAAATGTTGTATTGCCCTTCAATAGAAACACTAATACATGTCTGAAGAGTTGCTCAAGTTTCCTGGCGATGGAATAGCTGATGCACGCAAAAAGCCAGATATTAAAAGTGGAAACATCATACATTATCAGAAGCTAAGAGATCCTGTGTTTAAAAAAAATAAATGTAGCTTCTAATTGACAGTGTGATAAAAACCTGAACTATATACATGATTTTTCTTTCCTGTATCCATGTGTTTTTGCCTTTCCTGTCTTTATTAATTGAGTGAGAAAAAAAACCATAAATCTAATTTCAACCAATTTAAAGTTCCTACGCTTGCTCTAGCTTTTGTCTAGAACAGCGCTGAAGGATAAGGTTGGTGTAATATTATCTTTTTTATCATAAACAAATATAAAGAGACCAAGCCAACAGAAGTGAGCCTGATATAAGGGTTTTGGATAGTTAAAACCACAAATTACGCCGGTGCCTAGCAGTATAACAAATGATAAAAAAAAGCTCTCCATAGACTAGCTTTTTCAACTAAGTTGTGTTAAAATCACCAACACAAATCCTTAGGGAGTGATTTTCATCCTCTAACTCAGTGGTTCTCAACCTTTTCACACCAAGTACCACCTGAGAAAATAGTTGGCTCTCCAAGTACCACCATATGACCAATGTTAAAATACAGTCTATGCACAGTTCATGCAGGACTCGGAGGCAAATGTATTCATAATAACATTATTATTGTCAGCCACAGCTACATGTACAAAGGGCAGTCTCTCTCTCTCTCTCCTCTCTCTCTCTCTCTCTCTCTCTCTCTCTCTCTTCTCTCTCTCTCTCTCCTCTCTCTCTCTCTCTCTCTCTCTCTCTCTCTCTCTCTCTCTCACTCACTCACTCACTCACTCACTCACTCACTCACTCACTCACTCACACACCACAAGTGAGAACATAAAGAACAAAATAATAACTTATTCTCACACAACAAATGACAACTGTACATACATGTCATTTCCTGTACCAAAGTTTGAATGTAGGCCTCCTGCAACAACCTACATTGTAACAGAAAATGTCCTATTGGGAATTCAGTTCCACAATAATAATGAAAGCCTCCAGGGCAGATGAGCCTAAGGGCTAATAGCTCATCTTCAGTCTGCTGATGTTTGCTATTGCCATTTCTGTGGTGGCAAAAAAGATAACAATTAAGGACAAGTGTGTGCTTTTTCAACTTTTGACCTCGGTCACAGCCTTCTCTCCATTCTTTGCTCTAATGCTTCTTCCTGAGTCACTTCTCATACAGCGTTGTGGCTGTGCATATCACTTTTGCGTGCTGCGCGGAGCCTGCACTTGTGCTCGGTTGATGACTGTCCTCCTCTCATTCACTTGTTCACTTTAGCTGGTAATATTCTCCTCTGTACCTCTCTTTGAATACCTCCCATTTGAGCCACGTTTTTAACATCATTCAGCTTTCTTCTTCGTTAGGTTGCTTGCAACGTTCGCTAATCGTTCGGGTAGTATGGTCGTCATTAGCAACGCCAGAAATAAAAAATTGTTTCTAAATCTAAAAACAACCATAGCCTATTAGAACTTATTTAAACCACAGTTTCAATTATCTCAAGCTTATTTTCATTTGTTGTAGTATTTGATAGTATGATTTATTTTTAATTAATGTTATTCAATCAAGCCTCAAACTGATGGCACTTGTCCCTATAGTCTGTTTTAAATTGAAGTTGTCTGAGGTCCTTACCACCAGCTGCTCTTGCAGTAATAAGTAGTGTACCTTTCTTACTGTCCCAAATGGCACAATGTAGTGACTGCTTTTCGTCTTTTGTTTACTTAGTGTTTTCTGTATTTATGTCTGTGTTATGTGTAAGAACCGTTGCTGCCTTCTTGGCCAGGTCAGCATTGTAAATGAGATTTTGTCTCAATGTTTTCATCTGGTTAAATAAAATATAAAAAAAAAAAAGAAAATTTCTTTAAAAAATATTTTTTAGATTTCAGATTCCTCCGCGTACCACTAGCGGGAGCTGGCGTACCACCAGTGGTACGCGTACCACAGGTTGAGAACCACTGCTCTAACTGATCAAAACAACACACCTCACCTACCTGGTCTTTCCTCTGGTCTTTCCTTATTCATCCTATAACCTTTAGTATACTGAAGACTTTGAGTGCTCCTTTTTCAGATGACATTTCTTTTTCTGTTAAACTCTCAGCCAAGAGCAAAACAATAGAATTCACCACAGGGGCATTTCCACCATCTGAATCATGTTCTGTGAAAGGTCTGCCAATTTTATTTTCTTGACACAATCCAACCTTCGTCCCCTACTGGGCGTTTATTGGTGCTCTCTTGTTAAACGTCTTTACCTTTCCTAGTGTCACATTCAAACCATCAAGGATACATCCATAGAGTGCTTGCCTGTGGTCCTGCTTAAAGGAAATGAGAAAGTAAGATGGTTGACTTTATAAAGCTGCAAGATTTAAACACACTTATCTCACTGAATCGCAACCCCAAATAAGCGCAAATGTAGCTTTTCATGATAGTCTTTTTTACTTATCCTGTCTTCTGAATTCTCTTCCTCCAACTATCCTATTCCCTCCGAGTCACTCTCTTCTCTGCACCCCCCCTGATGATTTTCCCGAGCCTGAAAAGGCAAGAAAACAAGGAAACACAATCAAGAAGGCCTCTATATGGGCGCTGATTGAGACCGGAAAGTTTGGCGTGGGAAGCGCTTCGGTTTGTTAGCCGCAAAGCTAAAGAGGTGCCAACTTACTGTTGGTAGCAGTAAATAAACAAAACAATCACAGAAAAACAAACAACTAAAAACTCATGGGACCCAAGAAGACCCAGTCGGCTGAGGAGGTCGACGAGATCAAAAAGTCGCTCGACTTTCTAGCCGTAGAAATCTCTGCTGTCAGGCTACAACAGAAGGGCATCCTGGACCTGGTTGAGGAGGTGAAAATACTCCGGATTCAGAACGCGGAAAAAGACAAGCGTCTGGAATACCTGGAAAGCAGGGTGGAGGACTTGGAGCAGTACACCCCGATAAACGACGTGATCACTGGGCTCAAAGTAAAGCCCCGGTCGTATGCCCGGGCTGTGGGCGCTGACGCTGGGGGGGAGCCCGGGGAACTGGATGCTAGCTCCACGGAGCAACAGGTGGCGGCTTTCCTACAGTCCAAGGGGATAAAACTGGATTGCAATAACATCGAGGCATGTCACCCGCTACCCAGGCGGAAGGACAGCGACAATCCGGCTATCATACTGAGGTTTGTGAACAGAAAACACAAGACCAGTCTGCTAAAACAGGGAAGAAAGCTGAAAGGATCAGATGTCTATATGAATGATAATTTAACTAAGCGCAACGCTGACATAGCTAGAAAAGCGCGCTACCTAAAGAAACAGAGAAAAATTCAAAACACTTCGACTTCAAACTGTAAAATATTTATTAAACTAAATGCAACACCAGAGGAAGCAAAAGTGCTGGTCATCAGGAACGTCATGGATTTGGACAGATAACAGTGATCATCATCATACACCGGACTGTGAGGTAACACGCACACAAAGCCATGGCGCACACTGACGACACCTGCTCATATACATCTGAAGTCAATAGTGACATAACTCAGAGGATAAAGGATAATGATCAATTGGAACTAAAAACATTCGAGTACACTGATCACAAGCTACATGACTTGGAACATGAAACTGATCCGGACAATAACTTTTTCGTCAACAACAACATCTGCTACTACTACACTGATGACAATACAACCAGAACATCGAATCAAATGGCAAATTATCAATCATCTATTTTAATAGCAGAAGCCTGTATGCAAACTTTAACAACATCAGAGAATATTTACATACATTTACTAATCCATTCAACATAATTGCTATTTCTGAAACATGGATCAACAACGAAAAGGACATAGACTTTGAGCTGGATGGATATGAGCGATACAAAAATAGACCAAATAAGGGAGGAGGAGGAGTTGCCATCTATGTGGATACAACTCTGCACTTTAGTGTGGTGGACAGTATGACAACTGTGGTTGACAACCTATTAGAAAGTATAACAATTGAAATCTACAAGGAAAAAAAAAAAAAATGTCATAATTAGCTGTAGGACGCCAGGTTCAAACATTGCAACTTTCACAGACTGGATGGAGGGCATGTTTTCTAAAATAAATAACAAAGCTATTTTCATATGTGGAGATTTTAATATTAACCTGCTTAATCCTAACAAGCACAAAACTACTGATGAATTTATCAATACAATGTATAGTCTGAGCCTATTTCTGAAAATAACTAGACCCAGTAGAGTGACATCCCATTGTGCCACCCTAATAGATAATATATTTAACAATGACATTGAAAACCACACAGTAAGTGGCTTATTAATCAATGATATCAGTGATCACTTGCCAGTGTTCACAGTCTATGATAGCAACTACAGGAAAAATAAGCCAGACAAAGAAAAAGGATACAGACGGATGCGATCAGAGGAATCCATCAACGCACTGAAAAATGAATTGCTGGAACAGAATTGGGAAAAACTTTACCAAGAAAGAGACATCGATACAGCTTATGAAACCTTTCTAAGGATATTTAGGTCATTATATGACAAAAACTGCCCAATTAAAGAATACAGCAGAAAACAAAAATATATTCATTGTCCATGGATCACAAAGGGATTACAAAATGCCTAAAAAAAGAAAAATACACTATATAGGGACTTCATTAAACAAAGAACTCAAAGTGCAGAGGATAAATATAAAAATATAAAAATAAGTTCCAGGGACAACTGGGGAACATCAAGACGATTTATTGGAGAGAAATCCCTGCTCAATGTTAATTAAACCAGTTGATGAAAGAGAGATATTAGATATTGTTCAAAAATGTAAAAATAAAAAGTCTACTGATTATAATGACATTGATATGACATTAGTAATAATGGTCATTGGGGGGATTTCTAAACCATTAACGTACATCTGTAACCTGTCATTCCAAACCGGTACTTGTCCAAACAAAATAAAAATAGCTAAAGTCATACCTGTATACAAAACTGGGAACAAGCACCACTTCACAAACTACAGACCTATCTCTTTACTTCCCCAATTTTCAAAAATACTAGAAAAAGTATTCAACAACAGTCTGGACGCATTCATAGAAAAGCACAAATTAATCACGGACAGTCAATACGGATTCAGATCAAACAGATCGACATCACTGGCAATTATGTAATCAATTGAGGCTATCACAGATGCCCTTGAACACAACAAATATGCAGTAGGGATTTTTATAGATATTAAAAAAGCTTTTGACACAATCAACCATGACATCCTAGTATATAAATTAGAAAGGTATGGTATCAGGGGTATAGTTTTAGACTGGATTAAAAGCTATTTAAGCAATAGACAGCAGTATGTGAAGTTGGGAAATGACTGTTCTTCATGTTTGGACATTGCTTGTGGTGTCCCCCAGGGGTCAGTGTTGGGTCCTAAATTGTTTATACTGTACATCAGTGACCACCAACTGGCGGCCCGCGGGCCACATCCGGCCCGCCAGACATTCTCATCCGGCCCGCACGACGGGGGTGACTGGCGTTGGCGGAGTGGTTAGTGCGTTCGCCCCCCACTCATTTTTTTTGTTACAACGTCTCGTGAGTAATGTGCAGTACCGGAGTCCAACAGAGAGGCAGCAGCTGCGGGACAGTAGACTGCGTACTGCGAAACCTTCCCTGCCTTGAAGAAGAAGTGATCCTTCGTTGTGAAGAGTCTGCTTTATGCGCTCCGCAGCACAGCAGTAGCCCCGCTGCGACAGAGTCCAACAGAGAGGCAGTGGCGTTTTCTCCTGGAGGCCAAGGGAAGCCAGGCTTCCCCTGTTTTTTCGGATTGTAGTTATAATTTCAATAAATAAATAAAAACACTTTGTTTAGTTTCGGTAATTCTTCTTTGCTGTGTCTTGCTGCCGGCCCATCTCTCCCCCATTCTCATTGAGTATTTTACAAAGAGGGAAACAGCGCCCCTCTAGATGTTATGGTGAAAAAGGAGATTGCACTCGCTGTTGCGAGAGGAGGCCAGCCGAAATTGGCTTCCCTTGGTGAGGAAAAATGGAGGGATTGACCAATCAGACGAGGCTCACGTCATGCCCCTGCCAACCTGTGATTAGTTGGGCCCAGCGCCCAGCGCTCTGGTTGGGCCCATGCCAAAGGAAGCCAGAGGCGGCTGGCTTCCCTTGCCTCACAATCCAATCAAATCGCATCAACTTAGTGGTGCAGTGACGCTTCCTAAAACCCGGAAGTAAGCTGCGCTCGGGTTCCCTCGACAAAAAAGCAATGGGATTTCTCCATAGGATTTTGGAAAATAGCTGGAAATAAGGTCTGTGGAAAACGAACCTGTTAGATAAACACACGTTTTGTTCAGCCGGATAATATCCACATGTCTACCCTACTTTTATAATTTTCGAATCATAAATCGAATCGATAGATAGATAGTGTCACTGCACCACTCTCACCGCCGTTAGAAAGTAGCAAGCAACTGAAGCAAGTGCAATTATGGAGGGTGGAGATTTGGAGTATTTAATCAAAAATGATTGTACTAAACTTCAGCTACAGCAGCAACTAAAAATTAAATCTGATGACAGGCCAATGCCCAAACTGGAGCTGTGTACAGAGAGGAAAAAAGGAGCGAATCGGACGTAAACGTTATGCTCTCCTGATTTAGTTTGTGAATTAATGCTTATTAGAGTTTGGGCTGGAGAGTGCGTGCGGACCTGTCGGTTAGATAACAGGCGTGTGTAAGTCCTGCATCTGTATGATACAAATGTGTGTAAAATGATACCGGCCGCTGTAATCACTCATCTGGTTATGTTATTACATTGACCACCACACACACACCCCACCCCCCCGACCCAAAAAAAGGACGTATTATTGGCTTCCCCTATTTTTTTCCCCACGCCACGCTACTGCAGAGAGGCAGGAGCTGCCGGACAGTAGCCTAGAAGTGATCCTTCGTTAGCGTGAAGAGTCTGCTAAGCTTTATGCGCTCCGCAGTACCTGAGCGTGCTCCACTAGCACCCCCCCCCCCCCCGGTCAACAACTTCAAAATTCTGGGCTATATAAAAATCGCTGGCCCGCGAAAGTGTCTATTGGATACATTTTGGCCCTTGGACAAATGTAGTTGGTGATCCCTGCTGTACATCAATGACATCTGTAGAGTATCCAATGTACTGAGGCTAGTTTTGTTTGCTGATGATACAAATATATTCTGTTCTGGGGAGAATTTAGAACAGCTAGTGGAGAACATAGAAAATGAAATGCACAAATTAAAAACATGGTTTGACAAAAATAAACTATCATTAAACTTGAGTAAAACAAAAATGAATGCTGTTCGGTAAACATAGAACAAAAACACAAATGCAAATAAAAATAGATGGGGTTGAAATTGAAAGAGTCCATGAAATTAAATGTCTTGGGGTAATACTAGATGACACAAGAAGTTGGAAATTACACATAAAACATATACAATCAAAGCTGTCAAAAAGCATTTCCATACTAAACAAAGTAAAACAAGTTCTAGATCAGAAATCACTTTGCATTCTCTACTGTTCGCTAGTCTTACCACATCTGACTTACTGTGCTGAAATCTGGGGCAATAACTACAAAAGTTCTATACATGCAGTATCTATTCTACAAAAAAAAACCATACGAATCATTCACAATGCCAAATACCTTGATCAGAGTAACAAATTATTCCTGCAGTCAAAATTGTTAAAATGTACAGACCTGGTAGAATTCCAAACGGCACAAATCATGTTTAAGGCAAATAATAACGTTTTACCAGGAAACATCCAAAAAGTATTCACTCAACGAGTGGGGGGATATAGTTCAAGCAGACAATTTCATTTCGAAATTCATAGGGTGCGTACAACCAGAAGAACTTTTTGTATCTCAGCCTGTGGAGTGAGACTATGGAACAGTGTGAATGTGGAGCTAAAGCGATGTCCAGACATTAACCAGTTCAAGAGGAAATACAGAGAAATTATTTTCTCGAGGTACAGGGATGGGGAAGGTGTTTGACTATGTGTATGTGTATATGTGTATATGTGTGAGTATGTAGGTGTGTATATGTATTTGTGCATATATGTATATATGTGTATGTATATGTACATATGTGTATATGTATATATATGTCAATCAACAGGTAAAGCAGATGAATAATAACAATAATAATAATAATGATAATTATTGCAGATTATAGATTATAAATAAATCATTTAGGGAAAAGGGGGTGAGATTAAATAAATTATACTTCTTCTCACTCCTTTTCAAACACTAAATGTTGCACTGTTTATGTTGCTAATGCTGTTGTTGTTGTTGTTGTTGTAAATGTCATTTTTTGTTTTGATTTCTCCTACATGACTATGCACTGCAACATTTGTTTTGTTTTGTAATTATTTATTTTACTTGTTCGAAATAAAATGTATCAATCAATCAATCAATATGACGACCTCCTGAGAGGGAACAAGCGAGGCGTTTGAACCGAAATATTATTCTCCTAAATGCAGACAAATCCAAAAATAAAGTCAATTCTGACACCATTTAATAAGAATAATATATTAGACTTACTGTATGATTCTAAGGACAAACCTATTCTCGAGACATTAAGTGGGTTTTTCTTCGGCAATTTTTCAGTCTTTCCCCATGCACCTACATACAATTGTTCTACCTTCCATACTTATTTATACCTGCCTAGTATATGTATGACTGTTTTGCTGTAGTTTATTTTTATTACAGTCTTTAGACCAACATCTTCTTTTTATCTTAAGGTATCAAGGTTCTTTTGGTGTCCTTTTACCACACAGGGTTGCACAATGAAATGCAGTTATAGTCTTTTTATGATAACAAAGAAAATCAAACACACTAGAGACCATCTTACAATGGGAACACATTTTATTTTCTTGAGATGACAAGATTATTTTCCATTATCATGACAAAACAACATTGTTATCACAAAATCAATATAACTAATTTGTTACCTTGAGAAAGTGTTTCCATAAGCAACCATACCCTCTCTTCTCTCGTAGATACATGTCAGCAAGAGAAGCTCGCCTAACCTCCAGCTGTGATCCAACTTGCACATAAATGATTGCCAATCGTTGGAGGGGGTGCATTTTAAAGGTCCTTGCCCCAAAGAGGCATCACAATCACCTTGCAGCAGAATGTGCAGTTCATCAGGACTTTTTCATGGACAAAACCCCTTAGAAGTGACAGGAAAAACATAACCCAATATACCACTTTGACAAAACATGAATACCTGATGTGTGTTACAAGGTTAAGGAAGCTAAGTTCCTATAGCTCTCAAGAGTGATATAAAGAAGTGGACATCCTGATGGACGGATCTTGAGTGAGTCATACATGAAGGTGAACGAAGGCATACTGTTTGTGGGTAAGGCACAGATCTCAAAGCTTGTCCTGCATGTAAGTGTTTGCAGAAATCCTTCTCTTTTCACCCGCTTTGGCAATGTTCAAGTGAGGAAGAGAAGGTGGATTATTGCATGCCGGGTTTAATTTGAATGTAAACATTATGTTACTAGTTACAACCAAAAAAGTTATCTGAGGAATAAATAAACTTACTGTAACACTTTATCCTCAACACTTGACATGGAATTGTTGTGTCAGGCACTCACAGGTAATCTATCAATGTGCAGAATAGATTGAGATCAGCATCAATGATCTATTTATAAATGCAATGAAATGCTACAAATGTTGTACTAAATTTGAGATGCGTAAAGAGAAGTTACATCTGGAGGAGTTCCTTTGAGGGGGGGGGGGGGGTGAAAGTAAGATAATTAACATATTACTTTTGCTGTAATATGTATAGTAATGTTATACCTTTTCATGAGTAATGTCCAGCCCAGTGATTAATTGATTTCGATGTTAAGTAACTTACCGACATCAGAGAAAGGGCAAAAGTGGAAAACAGGAGGAATGTTGTTTTATCATTCTGCTGTTAATATCGTGGTCAAAGGCATGTGAGTGAATAATCATGAATATTTTTGCGAAAATCTAATCATACAAAGGTTGTTCAAATTAGATAATGGCTGTTTATATTTAATTTCGATTTGACTTAGGTCCATTGCTTTGAAGTCCACTAAAAATCTAGACTGACAGAGCAGCCCACAGCGTACCACGACCTGGTGGCAGATAAGAAACACACTTCGGCACATGTTTACCTATGAGTCACAATACCATGTTCATTATTTTAACCAGAAAGCCCTTGTCCATTATGGCAAGGCTTCTCTTGCTCTAATACAAAGTGCCTTCTAACTGTCAATAGAACCCTTTAGTGAAGTGAATGAGAGTCAAGGCTACATTTGCTTTCAAATCCTGCTAAAAGGTTTTTTTGTGAATTTTCAAGAACAAGAACCTGCTGACCAATGATTTTAGCACAGAAACATTTTGTGCCATTTTGGTATTTTTTTAAGGTTATATTTCTAAAGGCTTATTATGAGATTAAAGGTTTTTCTCGTCAGGGAAAGTATACACTCACAGTCATGTAGATGCATATTTTTACACAGCCAACAAAATGCATTTATGATTATCTATAAGTCAATCAAGTTTATCTTCAGTTTTTACCCGTGTAAAGTCAGAACAAATGTGTTCATAAAACCGTGCATGTTGTGTCCCGTCAAAAGTGTTGAGTTCAGTCATGTTTTATGTTTTTGTTTAATCATTTTTTGTCTTGTCTCCCACTTCCTGTCTTATTTTGGTGCTCACCTTTTGTGTTTCATTCCAGGGTTGCAGTCGAATAGTCCATTTAGCTTAGGAACCTTCCTAACGGAGTGAAATTACCCGGAAGTACCTCAGTGCCAGCCATGATAAGTGCCGTTAGAATTCTCTAGATCAGTGGTTCTCAACCTGTGGTACGCGTACCACTGGTGGTACGCCAGCTCCCGCTAGTGGTACGCGGAGGAATCTGAAATCTAAAAAATATTTTTTAAAGAAATTTTTTTATTTTTTTTTTTTATATTTTATTTAACCAGATGAAAACATTGAGACAAAATCTCATTTACAATGCTGACCTGGCCAAGAAGGCAGCAACGGTTCTTACACATAACACAGACATAAAAATACAGAAAACACTAAGTAAACAAAAAGACGAAAAGCAGTCACTACATTGTGCACATTTGGGACAGTAAGAAAGGTACACTACTTATTACTGCAAGAGCAGCTGGTGGTAAGGACCTCAGACAACTTCAATTTAAAACAGACTATAGGGACAAGTGCCATCAGTTTGAGGCTTGATTGAATAACATTAATTAAAAAATAAATCATACTATAAAAATACTACAACAAATGAAAATAAGCTTGAGATAATTGAAACTGTGGTTTAAATAAGTTCTAATAGGCTATGGTTGTTTTTAGATTTAGAAACAATTTTTTTATTTCTGGCGTTGCTAATGACGACCATACTACCCGCGAACGATTAGCGAACGTTGCAAGCAACCTAACGAAAGAAGAAAGCTGAATGATGTTAAAACGTGGCTCAAAATGGGAGGTATTCAGAAGAGAGGTACAGAGGAGAATATTACCAGCTAAAGTGAACAAGTGAATGAGGAGGAGGACAGTCATCAACCGAGCACAAGCGCAGGCTCCGCCAGCAACGCAAAAGTGATATGCACAGCCACAACGCTGTGATGAGAAGTGACTCAGGAAGAAGGCATTTGAGCAAAGAATGGAGAGAAGGCTGTGACCGAGGTCAAAAGTTGAAAAAGCACACACTTGTCCTTAATTGTTATCTTTTTTGCCACCACAGAAATGACAATAGCAAACATCAGCAGACTGAAGATGAGCTATTAGCCCTTAGGCTCATCTGCCCCTGGAGGCTTTCATTATTATTGTGGAACTGAATTCCCAATAGGACATTTTCTGTTACAATGTAGGTTGTTGCAGGAGGCCTACATTCAAACTTTGGTACAGGAAATGACATGTATGTACAGTTGTCATTTGTTGTGTGAGAATAAGTTATTATTTTGTTCTTTATGTTCTCACTTGTGGTGTGTGAGTGAGTGAGTGAGTGAGTGAGTGAGAGAGAGAGAGAGAGAGAGAGAGAGAGAGAGAGAGAGAGAGAGAGAGAGAGAGACTGCCCTTTGTACATGTAGCTGTGGCTGACAATAAATAATGTTATTATGAATACATTTGCCTCCGAGTCCTGCATGAACTGTGCATAGACTGTATTTTAACATTGGTCATATGGTGGTACTTGGAGAGCCAACTATTTTCTCAGGTGGTACTTGGTGTGAAAAGGTTGAGAACCACTGCTCTAGATGATAGGAAAGGAGGTTTCAAACTTCCTTTATAACCTCCTTTAGCTTAGGAACCACTGGACCTCCCTTTACGAAAGGAGAGGAGAAAATGCTGCCCCACAATGCCTTGCAGCCGCAGCATTTGCCGTCACACAACATTCGGCTGTTCACAGAAACAACTTATTATGACCGAGAAATGATATTGTAACGGACTGGTTATAATGTTGATGTTTGATGTGTTTGTTGTTCAGAGTTTGTTTGCATTTTACAGAGTGTCAGTGAACGTGCCACTGTTTTGATGGACGGTTCTTGTGACCTGTAGCTGTGGGTTTGGGTGGGAGAGTGTTGTCTGGTTGCTTGGGGCTGGAGGAGGGAGGTTCCTGGAGGGAGGGACGCGAAATTCTAGGAGAGAGCTAGCGGGGTATGTGACGGAGAGTGAGAATACGACAGGGTTAGTGGATTGTTTTGGCGTGGTTACGGCCAACAGTAACCTGTGATCTGTATAATAAACTCCCGGATAAAGGTCAAACCAAGCCTCCCTGTGTTCCTGTAGCGAGACGCATTTGGTGTCAGAAGTAAAAGTTCAACTCCAGATTAACGGCAGCTAACTAGCGGTGTGCTACAGTCAGTGTGCGAAATACGGGGGGGTCCGGGGGAGCTCGACCCCCCTGATTAACACCTGAGCCCCCCTGAAAGCCTCAACAGCAACATTTGAGGGGGGTCTCAAATTATAATATTTATTTGTCACTTGCAATGGTCACTTAAATGTTTTTAAGCTTACTATGTCCAGTATTCATAATTCAAAACATGTATTCACAAATATCTTCTATAGAATCGAAAAACAGACGGCTCTTTAACGGTCGCATATTCATTCATTCATATGAACGTCAGAATATAGAATTATTTGAAGGCACCAGAGGTGCGTTAACCGAATATTCTCCGTCTATGACGGATTTGTTTTAACAATGACGGCAAAATATGAAACCAGTCCGTCAATTTTACAGATTAGAACAAACTCGGAACAGCGCCAAAGCTTCCCCGCAGTGAGGCTCCGGTGTATGCCGTGTTATGCATGCCCGCCAAAAAGGAAATGATACCGTTTCCAAACCTAACTTTGGCGTACAAATCATTGAAATGTCTGGGAGTTTTTGCTTTACGCTGTGCGCGCTCCCGCGAGGCGCAGTGGGCATTCATAACAAGGCATAACACCGGCGCTAACAGTTCACGAGCGTGCGTCTCCCCCCTCCCTCCGTTGACAGTTCACGAGCGTGCTCTCTCTCTCTCCCCCCCCCCCCCTCCCGGGAGATGGGGACCCCCCCGATTATTGACGGGTATTTCGCACACTGGCTACAGTGATTGCTGCCATACAGCCTACAGTTTCCATCTCGGTGAGAACATGTCGCTGTTGGACTACTCTAAAATTAAACGGGAGGAGGAAGCTGACGAGCGGCAACACTTCGGCGCTGCTGAGGGTCGGGGAACGGGCAGCCACAGAGAGCGGGTGAGAGAAATGACCATGAGAATGGCCGCTGAGGCTGGCTTCGACCGCTCCGGCTACTCCCCCGATAGAGACGCCACACGCGGGAAAACAGAGACAAAGAGGGCAGGCACGAGTCAACACACTGAGCAGCACAGAGAAGCAGCGGCGCCGGATTCATTTCAGAAGTGGGGGGGCCAAAAAGTGCGTGTGTATGTGACATACTGCCAACCCTCCAGAGTTTCGCGGGAGACTCCCGATTTCCTCCCGGTCCCAGGGTCATATTTATCCCGCATTTCTCCCGATTTCTGACTAAATCTGATTTGTGAGTCACGACCTGTTTCATTCTAACATAACGCTCCAAATGTTACTGTTTCCACTCGGACTTCAATACAGCTACAACATTGTTTGGTTTCCATGGTAACGCGTCTCTTTAGTAGCGCGCGCAACTGAAAGTCTGAGAGGGTGTTCAGCATGGGGAGGAAGATAGTCACAGAAAACAGAACAAGAATGGACAACTCTACCCTCTGCTCACTCCTTTCTTGTAAATTAAACTATACAGGTCCAGCCCACACATATGACAGCGCAGTTGCTCCATCATTCCATCTCTCCTTTTTTCCTGCTCAATACGCTCTTGTTTGACAGGCTGAATGTTGACTAATGTTTGACTGAAGTAAGCGCACTTTCTTTGAACACACTCTGTGAAAAGTTCCAGTTATTAACTCCGGTATTTACAAAGCTGTCATCTCCACATTTGGATTTGATGGATATCCATCGATCTGATTGATTATTATCGGAGCAAATGATCAAAGTAGTAACGGAGGGAAAATATTTTCGTTTGGATTACTGGTCTGGGGGGAGCTCGCGAGTGTGTTGTGTGTATATACGTGTGTGTGTTTGTGTATTTTTGCCTTTGTGTGTATTGTGTTTGTTTCCCGGGGGAAAACACTCACGAGAAACACCGGCTGTTGTTATGCCTGCTGTGACGTCAAGTTACTCCGTTCTCCGCTTGTAATTATGTCGTTACAAGCTTCAAAGTTGTATTTATCATCTGAATTTGCCGAAACAAGTTTAATATTCTAAAAGCCAAGACTTTGTTTATTTGAAATCAGATGAAAACGAACTGTAACGGACCCTGCCGTGTTATCTATGATTACTATACGCCTTACATTCATAATTTCAGCGGAGGGAGGGGGAGCGGCGCTGTGGAAGAGCAGAGTGGCGAGTGAGAGCTGTCATCTTCCCTTTACAAGCTTCAAAAATGCCTGTAGCTAATGAGATTGAATATAACAATCAAAAATAACAAACATATACACAGCTAGATCAGATGGCGTTCTTTTTAGATGCGACTTTAGAGTAGAGGGGAATTATTGAAACGGGATGTGTACAGTGTTCCGCGGCATCCGCTGCTGCGAGAATGTGGGGCAGGGCTGTAAAGTGGGGGGGCCAATGGCCCCCTGGCCCCCCTGCTTCCGGCGCCCTTGCAGAGAAGCCCTCCCCTCATCTATGAAAACCCCCAGGTATGATGTTAAAGCTAACTGGGAAGCATTCCAGGCACAATTTGAATTGCTAGCCAAGGCTGGCAGGTGGTCTGCTGAAGAAAAGGCCCTCCAGCTCGCAATGTGCCTTATTGGTGATGCTTTAACCAGCCTGCTGCTACTTAACCCTGATGATAGGAGTGACTATGATGCTTTGGTGGGAGCTTTAAAGAGGCGCTTTGGACTATGCTCTGCAGCTAGCCTGCTCCGCTCTGAACTGTGTAGCCGCAAGCGTCGCCCTGGGGAGCCGCTGAGGGAGCTCGCCAACGACATTGAGGGGCTGGTTCACCGCAACTATGCTCACATGCCTCCTGTTATCCAGAGTGAGTTAGCCCGGGACTACTTCCTCCAGGGCCTACTACCAGCCGACCTGCGTACACAGACTTTGCTCGCCCACCCCAAGTCTCTACAGGAGGATTTGGAGCTAGCCACAGAGAGAGAGATGCTATGTACTGCTTCACAGAGTGTGGATGACCACACACCGAAGGTGAGCACCGCATGTGGTATTGAGCTGAATACAGCAGAGCCGGCCTGGGTGGAAAAATTGACGCAGCTTGTGCGTGCCACCATGCTGAGAGAGGAGCAGTCTCCAAGACCCCGCCAGAGGATCTGCTGGGGTTGTGGACAGCCTGGCCATCTGGTTCGAGATTGCCCTCGCAGCACAGCTAACCAGGGAAACGGGGCCGGGTCTGCATAACCGGGACAATGCGGACCCCTGATGATGTGTCCCGTCCCTCTTCAAATGAGGAAACGTCGCAGCGCATTAACCAAGCAGAAGTGTTACAACCAACAGAAGAGGCTGACGGCCAGCCGGAGCGAATCATCAGGCTGGGCCGAACCTGGGTTGAGGACTGCTGGTATGCCCCAGTGACTATTGAGGGAACAGACTGTTTTGCGCTGGTAGACACAGGTTCTTCAGCAACCCTGGTGAAGCCTGAAACGGTGAGAAATAAATCTAACTATTTGCCCCACCATAGTGAAATTACAGACAGTTACCGGGGAACGATATCCGATGGTGGGAGAGACAATTGTGACAATGTGGGTGGGAAAGAAGTCTGTTCGCTGCCCAGTGTGGGTCGCAAACCTGGAAGATTGCATCCTGGGGCTGGATGTTCTTGGGACATTAGACTGTGTCATTGATACAAAGAGGGGTACACTCACTTTTCCAGATGGACAGGTCGTTCAGATGAGTAGGGGGCCACCTACAACCGAGACAGTGACCGACGCCGTTGCTTGTTGCGACCCCCAGATGACGGCACCTGCACAAACCCCCACCCTGCCGACCCTGGACCCTTGCCTTCACCCAGTCATTGCTGCAGAACCTGTCGCAGATGAGAGAGTTGTGGCAGTGACAGAGGTCTGGCAGAGAAACTCTGATGGACTAACTCCCAATGAGCAGAACCTGCTGCTGCAGCTCTTGCTGGAATTCAAAGACTGTTTTTCACTGTCTGAAGCCGATGTTGGCCGGACAGATCTCATCGAACACAACATCGACACTGGAGATGCACAGCCCATTAGAATGAGACCACGACGCCTCCCTCTGGCCAGACAAGCTGCAGCAGATAAAGCACTGGGGGAGATGCAACGGGCTGGACTCATCAAACCCTCCAACAGCCCCTGGGCCGCTCCAGTAGTCATGGTTCCCAAGAAAAAGAAGGAGGACTTTCGGTTCTGCGTAGACTTCAGACCGCTCAATAAAGTGACCAAGAAGGACCTATACCCCCTTCCTCGCATCGATGAGGCACTCAATACAGTGGCAGGGTCTTCCTGGTTCTCCTCCCTGGACCTGCGCAGCAGATATTGGCAGGTCCTCCTTGCCCCTGAGGCCAGACAGAAAACAGCCTTCATCACCAACGGGGGTTTATGGCAGTTTAAAGTTCTCCCATTCGGCCTCTGTAATGCCCCTGCCACGTTTGAGAGGCTTATGGACCAGGTGCTGGCAGACATCCCCCGCCATGAGTGTGTTTTTTACCTGGACGACATCCTCGTCCATGGGGAATCCTTCGAATCAGCTCTCGGGGCCCTCAAACGTGTGCTGGTGAGAGTGGCTGGACCAGGACTGAAATTGCACCCTCAGAAGTGCTGTTTCGTGAAGCGTGAGGTGACTTTTCTCAGTCACAGGCTAACGGAGGGCGGCGTCGGCACCATGGGAGAAAAGGTGCAGGCTGTGAAGGACTGGCCCACCCCCAGCTCTGTGCAGGACCTGAAGAGCTTCCTGGGCCTGTCCTCCTACTACAGGAGGTTTGTGAAAGGGTTCTCCTGCATAGCTGCGCCGCTGTTCCGCCTGTTACAGAAAGGAGAGGTGTTTTCATGGACAGTGGAGTGTCAGGCAGCATTTGCTTTACTACAGGAAGCCCTAGTGGAGGCACCGATCCTCTTTCCCCCTGACCCCACCCTTCCCTTCATCCTCGACACCGATGCCAGCAACAGTGGAGCAGGAGCCGTGCTGGCCCAGGTGACACCAGAAGGAGAGAGAGTAGTGGCCTACTATAGCAGAACATTCAATAAAGCTGAACGCCGCTACTGTGTCACCAGACGGGAACTGCTTGCTGTGGTCAGCGCCATCCGGCACTTCAGGTACTACCTAGGGGGCCTCCACTTCACAGTCCGGACTGATCACTCTGCCTTACAGTGGCTCATGTCCTTCAAAGAACCAGAAGGCCAGCTGGCACGCTGGATTGAAGAGTTACAAGCATATGACTTCACCATAATTCACAGACCTGGCGTGCAGCACGGCAACGCTGATGCACTCTCCCGCCGCCCCTGCTACAGTGATGACTGCCGCTACTGCGTGAAGAGAGAGACACAGGAGAGGGAATGTCTACAGGCTGAGGTGATATGTGCAGCTGTGGGACCAGTCGGGGCATCAACTGACCATGGACTTTTAGCTGTAGATGCTGCCGAATGGAGGAAGAATCAGGAGGGGGATGTCGACATCAGGCCGGTAACCGCTTGGGTGGCTGCACAACACAAACCCCGGTGGGAACAGGTCTCTGAGTTTTCTCGTGCCACTAAAGGGCTATGGTCAATGTTTGAAGCCCTGCCCTGTGTGATGGAGTGCTGCAGAGGGGGTGGAAGGAACCGGCTGCAGGAGAGACACGGTGGCAGGTGGTGGTGCCGAGGACCCTGCGGGAGACGGTACTTCGGTCAGTGCATGGAACTCCAGGATCTGGTCACTTTGGGGTCTCTAAGACTCTCCGCCGCCTGCGACAGAGATTCTACTGGGGCCAACACAGACGAGATGTGGAAGATTACTGTCGCCGCTGCGACAGCTGCACTGCACCTAAGGGCCCTACCGACAGATCTCATGCCCAGCTCCAGCAGTTTCCGGTAGGGTGCACGATGGAGAGGATCAGGATCGACATTCTTGGGCCGTTTCCCCGCACAGAAAAAGGGAACCGCTACATCCTCACAGCCATGGACTACTTCACTAAGTGGCCTGAGGCATACAGCCTACCAGATCAAGAGGCAGAGACTATTGTGGACGCTTTGGTGGAGGGAATGTTTAGCAGGTTCGGGGCGCCTGAAGTCATACACACAGACCAGGGCCGGAACTTTGAGTCCCGAGTGTTTAAGGCTATGTGCGAAAAACTGGGATCCCATAAGACCCGCACCACACCCCTTCACCCACAGAGCGACGGCCTTGTAGAAAGGTTCAACCGCACAACAACTTCCTGCTCCCCTGCCCTCCTCATGTTAGGAAGGGAGATGCGCACACCGGGCGAGATGATGATGGGCTTGCCCCCCGACGCTCCTGTGGACCCCCAGGGTTTGAATATGCCAGGAAACTCCAGGAACTGTTGCAGTCTGCTCACGACTTTGCCAGGCGCCAGCTATAGAGTGCAGGGGCGAGGCAGAAGAGGAACTACAACGTGCATGCTAGAGGACGGCATTTCAGTGCAAGCAAGTTGGTCTGGGTGTATAACCCACAGAGGAAGAAGGGCAGATGCCCAAAGCTGGACAGCAACTGGGAAGGGCCCTGCAGGGTTCTGGAGAGACTGAGTGAGGTTGTCTACAGGGTCCAACTGCAGCGGAGAGGGAGAATAGTTGCTCTTCACCGGGACAGGTTGGCACCCTATCGGGGTGCAGCGACACCACTAGGATCAGTTGGTGAGACGCAGGGGGCTAGGGACATTGTTCTTTCTTCTCCCCAACCCCCCTCTCACGACCCGGGGACCTTTCCTGGTTCCCCACAACCTGGACCTTTTCTCCCTTGCCCTACTCTGGGCCCCACGGTGGGCCTGTCTCCCCCTGCCGCAGACCAGGCACCGCCGCAGAGAGTCCGCAGACCCCCTAACCACCTGAGGGACTTTGTTTATTCCCTCGAGGACGAGGGACTTTGAGGAGGGGGGAAAGTGTAACGGACTGGTTATAATGTTGATGTTTGATGTGTTTGTTGTTCAGAGTTTGTTTGCATTTTACACAGTGTCAATGAACGTGCCACTGTTTTGATGGACGGTTCTTGTGACCTGTAGCTGTGGGTTTGGGTGGGAGAGTGTTGTCTGGTTGGTTGGGGCTGGAGGAGGGAGGTTCCTGGAGGGAGGGACGTGAAATGCTAGGAGAGAGCTAGCGGGGTATGTGACGGAGAGTGAGAATACGACAGGGTTAGTGGATTGTTTTGGCGTGGTTACGGCCAACAGTAACCTGCGATCTCGTGATTCCAAGATGGTCGCAGCGTGAGTAAACGCATCTCAAGCTCGTCTGTTTGTCGCTGTTAAATTAGCTCTTTAAAGATTATATGTCATTGATCCACATGATCTGAACTCATGAACATTTGAACAACTTAAGTACATAGTAAAGCGGCTCATTACGGTCTCTGGATTAGTGTATTTTTTGCATTTGCAACTATGGAGGGAAACATGTCTCTGCAAACTTTGTGGGACGCGATTCAGCAGATCAAGACCGACATGCTGACTCACATTGACTCAAAAATGGATCCCATTCAAAGTAGCTTGAGCAGGATACACAATTCCCTGTCTAATTTGGGAGACCAGGTCAATTTATTAGAACAGCGTGTCGGGGCTAATGAGGACAATGTACAGGAGTGTGTCGCTCGAGTCAAGCAGCTTGAGAAAGACAACTCCTTCCTAATGTCAAAAGTTGATGATTTGGAGAACCGGAGCCGACGTTCTAACCTTCGCTTCATAGGAATCCTGGAGTCTGCTGAAGGCAGTGACATTATCGGCTTCATGTCTCGGCTCATCCCGCAGCTCCTGGGGCCAGATGCCTTCCCTACCCTGCCGATCATTGAGAGGGCACACCGCTCACCGACTGCCAGGCAAAACTCCCGTGCCAGCCCACGGGCCATCATGATCGAGCTGCTGAACTTCCAGGACAAAGTGAAAATCCTTCGTCTTGCCAGGGTGAAAAAGTCTCTGGAGTACAACGGGAAACACATCAGCATATATCCCGATTTCAGTCCCGAGCTTACCAGAAGACGCCGGAGCTTCGATCCAGTCAAACGCAAGCTCCGTGAACTCAACATGAAGTACTTTCTCCTCTACCCGTGCACCCTCTGCGTTGTTGTTGATGGCACACAACAACGCTTCTCTACCAACAAAGACGCGGAGGCAATCTTCATGTCTACCTCAAACTCTCCTGGGTGACGAACATCCCCAGAGATGAGGCTGCTGCTAATGGTAGCATGTTGATCCACTACGATGGTGCAGCTAAGTGACTTTCTCCTCGGTTTCCTCTCTTCTCTTGTTTTTTATTTTTCTCATCTTCTCTAAAAACAGAGACCTGTTTATGTGACGCGTCATGACTGCTGAGATGTTGTTGACACTCTCTTTTGTGTTTATTATAACTTAATATAACAGGTGGGCACCCGCCTGGCTCTTTCAGTTGTGTGGTTTGTTTACATTTTGCAGTGACGTTGACGTCACTACTTCTTCTTCTGTGGCACGTTAGAGCCCTCTACTATTACAATACTGCCCCGAGTGGCTGTTATTGTTAAATAATGCTTATGTTCGTTCGGATTAATTTCTTTGAGCTACGACTTCTTTATCCTCTTCGTAATGCAGACTGAGCTCTGTGTAATTAGTTATTATGTTCATGTTTAAGTTTATTCATGGTAATGCTCTGGGATTTGGTGTCCAGGGCTGCTGGGCCTTCTTAATGGTTGTTTTGTGTTTTTCTGTCTTTTTCTTTTTGTGTTTGAATGTTTTGTATGTCTGTTTTACATTAATGGTTGAATCTAGCAATCTTTACAATCATGAATCACATTTATGCGTAACAAGTGACAGGAACATTATTTGCAATTATTTCCAGACTGGATGAATTAAAGGGTATACAAATCATTCATTTGAATATCAGGAGTCTATTGCCCAAAATTGATTTACTTCGGATATGGGTTGTCCTACATAAACCTAAAATCATCACACTCTCTGAAACTTGGCTTAATAGTAACATTTCCGATAGTGAACTACAAATCACAAATTATTTGCTTTACAGATCTGATAGATGCAGCAGGGGTGGAGGTGCTATTTATGTCTCTTCTGACCTTGTGACTGAGCTAATTGCTACTTCTATAGAGCCTCTACATTTTGAATGCATTTTTCTTAAAATAATTTTTCATGAAAATAAATGCTTAACTATTGGTAGCATCTATAGGCCACCTTCTTCACCTGCAGAGTCTTTTAACCACATAATCAACATTATCAACTCCATTTCCTGCGGAAATGAAATAATCTTGCTTGGTGATTTCAACAAAAATTGGTTGGATAAATCATCCGATAGAGAGAAAAAACTTTTCAGTAGTCTCAATGTTAAACAGCTAATTAATGAGCCAACTCGTATCACTCTTAGAACCCAATCTTTGCTTGACTGGATCCTTGTGTCACACCCTGACAGAATCTTAAAAGCTGGTGTCATGTCTGATTGCTTCAGCGATCATTCAATTGTTTATTGCGTATGGAAAATCAAATTAATTAAACTGCCTCCAAAACTAGTCAAAATCAGACAATATAAAAAATTGAATGTTGATTTATTTATTAATGATGTTGTTGCCCTTAATTGGGACAGATTTCAACTAATACCTTATGTACAAGATGCTTGGGATTTTCTGCATAAAGAGCTCACTGATGTCATGAACAAACATGCACCTGTGAGAACGGTTAAGGTCAAAGGTCAACATCTCCCTTGGATCAATTCTGAACTCATCAGTCTCTTTAGGGAAAGGGATAAAGCATGGTCGATATATCGTCATTCAAGAACTATAGCCGATTGGGAAGTATACAGGCATCTTCGAAATTTGAGTAAACCAAAACCCGAAATGCTAAATCCAACTACTATAAAGAATCTCTCACATCGGACTTTAAGAATCCCAAGCAATTTTGGACTAAAATTAAATCTATTTTAAATAAATCAGGTAAACATTCTATTAATAAAATAAGAACTGCTGATACAATAATTCATGACCCATTATCCATTGCCCAAATATTTAATCAGCATTTCGCTAATGTATGTTCTACACTACTATCTGACTCCTATTTGTCGACTGGTATTTCTAATAGTAATTCATACTGCAACAGTTCTTTTTCTTTTAAGAAGATTCTACCACACGAAGTTCATAATGCTATCACAGAATTAAAAGTGGATGGCAGTGCAGGACTCGATGGTATAGAAAACAGGTTCATAAAATTAACGTCCCATATTCTCATGTACCCACTTGCTGATTTGTTCAACCTGTCTTTGTCCACCTGTGAGTTGCCGACTATTTGGAAATGTGCACGCATCATTCCACTCCATAAAGGTGGTGATTTACTTGATACAAATAATTATAGACCAATCTCTATAATCTGTTCTATTTCCAAAGTTTTGGAGAAAATAATTTATAATCAACTGTCACATTATCTCAATACTTATAATATTTTATCTCCGGTTCAATCTGGTTTCAGGCCTAATCACTCCACAACAACTGCACTACTTACATTTTCAAATGACTTGTACTCTGCTGCTGATGATGGTGAACTCACAGGCGCCATTTTTATTGACTTGACAAAAGCCTTTGATTTCGTTGATCGATATCTGCTCTTGGATAAACTTCACGGCATTGGCCTTTCTAATAAAACAGTGTTATGGTTTAACTCGTACCTTCACAATAGAAAGCAATGTGTGGTTGTCAATGGAAAACAGTCTGACCTGTTGATCCAACAAAAGGGTGTACCCCAAGGATCAACTCTGGGCCCACTTCTGTTTTCTATTTACATAAATGATTTATCTTCTTGTCTCATTAATTGTCGTACTCACCTTTATGCTGATGACACTGTCATATATACATCCAAATCTGACTTTTCACAAATTCAGATCTCTCTTCAATCGGATTTTAATATCTTACAGGACTGGCTATCACACAATAAACTACTGCTCAACAAAACAAAATCTTATACCATGGTCTTTGGTACCAGGCAGAAGCTCAAATCCAAACCTAATGTAGTAATAAAATGTAAGGATGGCACTTCTCTGCATAAAGTTGATAGCTTTAAATATCTTGGTGTATGGCTAGACTCTGAACTTTCATTTAAACTACATATAAAGCATGTAATACAAAAAGTCAATTACGGAATCGGTGTCTTACACCGCTCTCGCAATTGTTTTACGCTCAGTGTCCGAAAGAGAATTGCTTCTCAACTTATTCTTCCGATTATGGACTATTGTGATGTTGTCTACCAAAATGCACATAAATCAGATCTTGCTCCACTCAACATAGCCTACAATAGACTATGCAGATTTGTTCTTGGTTTCCTTTTCGTACACATCACTGCACAATGTATAACCAACTTAAATGGCCTTCATTAAATGTAAGAAGACACACGCATTGGCTTCAGCTGATATTTAAATGCATTTATCTTAACTATCCCCCTTATTTAAAGCAGTATTTTGTACCCTACTCGCCAAATCATCAAGTTAGACACTCTGTCCAGATTTATTTCTCTGTCCCCTCTGCAAAAAAATCGATTGGCAGAAGAGCGTTCATGTTCAAAGCCCCAACAGACTGGAATACTTTACCTGCTGCTATTAGATCTCTTGCATCATTGGGTATGTTTAAATATGCATTATCATCTCACTTTCAACTGGTCTGCACTTGTTATTGATGAAACTCATATTGATGAAACTGATTTCCTCGACTGTCTCGCAAATTGTAATGATTGTAATGATTGTATGTATTACTTGAATGTTATTTAACAGACTGTACGTGGTTTGTCTTGTGTGTCATGTTTTGCTTTTTGTCTTTTTGCTTATGTATGTCTGTAAGTTGTTGCTATTGTCGGGACCCCCTTGAAAACGAGATGGTGCATCTCAAGGGGTTTATCCCAATAAATAAAATTCTATATATCTGTATAATAAACTCCCGGATAAAGGACAAACCAAGCCTCCATGTGTTCCTGTAGCGAGACGCTACAATATCATGAAAGTTACGATGCTTATTAAGCTTTTTAAAACGGTAACTTGCCAAAGTGCTTTGTTTTGAACGTTCATCAGTATTATAATCAAAAAGAAAAATATGAACGTTAGTTTTTACTGAAATTATCAAATAAAGTCAACATTTCACAGTCTTTACTGAGCTGTGTGGGGTTTGTTCAACTTTTAAAAGATGTTTGAATGGTGAATATACACATTGATAGATGTTAAGGACTAACGTTTATAATAAATACATTTGTATTGATTTTAAGATCTTTTCATACTTCATACAATCATACGTATTGGGATCATTTGTATTAATGTAGACCGGAGCATAGGTTTCACTTTCCTTTTTTATTTAAATTCCAACTTTGGTCATGAAGAATATATTTCTCTGTTGTCCACGTTCATAAAGCATAAAACAACACCATCAGAGCACGGTGCAGAGTCTCTAGATGAGTTTACAGTAGTCCTTCGTTCTTATTATACATCCATGTTGTAGTCCACTGTATAGAAAACTGTAGTTTCCATAGTTTCCCCACAGCAGCAGACGCACATTTATGACGTCCGCTGGCGCATCATAAACACGTCGGATAGTGAAAGTGCAGTCGGATTCTCTAAAGTACCGCAGTCTCTTCTCCTAAGTCCTTTTGAATTCTCCTATCCACTATCCCTTAACCCCCTGACGTTTCACACAGAGGTCAAGGAATAGACGATAGGGATAGACGTTAGGAGCTGATTTTTGGACTATTCGACCGCAACCCAGGTCCCTTCACTCCCTATCCTTGTGTGTGTCTCCCGCTCTCATCAGCGTCAGCCCCGCCCCTGATTGTTTCCACATATGCCAAATACCTTTTGTTTAAATTCCCCAGCCTTCCTTTGTCTTGTGTCAGTTCGTCTTGTCCTGTCTCCATGCCAGAAGTCTGCTTACCAGCGATTTCATATCTTGTCTCAAGCCTGAATCATGCTCCTGAAACTCTTTGTAAGTTTTGTTCCTCACGTAGTGAGCGATTTTCTTTGTGCCTTTTTTTAGCCTTTTTGTCACCTCGTTAAGAGTGTCGATCATTTCTTGTATACATATTTTGGAAATAAAGTATATTACTTATACTTTACCTCTGTCTCCCGGGTCGTGCATTTGAGTCCTTTTCCTTGTGTTTCCAAGTTCGTGACAGAGCATGTGAATTGGTATATAATGTTTTTATCATATAATGAAATAGTCAAAACAGCTTGGACTAGTTGACTTATAATTGACCAACCTGCTTACAAACAATCTTAACAGCATTGCATTAGAGAAAGTTTTATCAAAGGGTCACTGAGAATGAAGAAAGGCATTTGCCGGCCTTTATTTTTTATTGTTTCATGTCTATTCAACATGCAATTTATTGTGTCATCTCCATCACTGATGTGAAACTCAATGGCAGAGTCTGTCCGTAAACAGCTTGTTAACTTCAAACCTTCATAGATTCAATGATTGAAGTGAGTGAATCTGTGGGGTGTATTAAGATTGCAGTGAAAGTTCGATGGGCCTATTATCCAGAAAGCAAACTTTCATGTGAAATGAAGTTAAAAAGGTACCTAATACCTCATTCACACCAACGGTGTTTCAGGGCCGGTTCGGAGCTGGAGCTTGAAAAGCACCGGGTTTTCCTGTTCACACCGCAGCGGAGCAGCCTCTTAGCTCCGGAATCCGGTTCGTTTCAAGCACCAAAAAATTGTCCGGCTAGAGCAAAAGCACCGCATATGTCACGCTTACGTCGAGGCGGGGGCAGGGGCCTACGGAATCAGAATCGTCGTTGAAGTTGATGATTACGATTGTAAAGCAGTTTTGAATGTAGCATGTAACGACTGTAAAGTTCGTAGTAAAGTTGTCCCATTTCTTCCATTTCGTTTCGACAGAGCAAAACCAAAACGAGTAGCGCTTCAACACAATCGGCCATTGTTGTTGTTGTCGGTGTGAGCTGTGAGGGGTTTCCGCGCAGTTTGGCTTTATGAAGCAGGCACGCAAACGGTTACTTCATGACACAAACGATGACGCAATGACGCAGCACCAGTCGGGCTCTGAGCGGTGTGAAAAGAGCCGGAGCTAAACCGAAGAACCGGTTCTGAACCTGAAAAAGCTCTAGCACGGAGCTTGAACCGGAGTTGCGTTGGTGTGAATGAGGTAATAGAAAAGGTTTCCATGAAAGATGTAAAATAATGAAGCCGCTTTTCTGTCCTCTTAGATACATTCATTACCAGTAAAGCTCTAGGAAGGCCTCAGATACCCAAGGCTTCTAACAACAAGGCAATGTTTTGTGCCATTTATGTATTGGATAATTTTAAAGAAGAACTGGAGCATGAGAATGTCAATGCTAGCTCAGACTACTTCAGATCTGTAAATATACCATCAACAAAGTTGAAAGTAAAAAAAAAAAATTGATTATTTCTGCAATGATTTATTTGTTATTTTACTTAAGCTAATTAAAAGCTAGTACTTACTCCAGCACTCCTTCTTTGTGAATTAATTGAAATAGAGAGATTTTGACGTTTTCACAGTCCTTCATCCATCCATCCATCTTCTCCCGCTTATCCGTGGTCGGGTCGCGGAGGTAGCAGTTCCAGCAGAGAGCCCCAAACTTTCCTTTCCCTGGCCACATCAACCAGCTCTGACTGGGGGATCCCAAGGCGCTCCCAGGCCAGCGAAGAGTATATAATCCCTCCACCTGGTCCTAGGTCCCTTGGTCTCTTCCCAGCTGCACGTGCCTGGAACACCTCCCTAGGGAGGCGCCCAGGTGGCATCCTTACTTGGTGCCCGAACCACCTCAACTGGCTCCTTTCGACGCGAAGGAGGAGCGGTTCAACTCCGAGTCCCTCCCGGATGACTGAATTTCTCACCTTATCACCGGCCCATCTCACGCTCCATTGTTCCCTCACTCGAGAACAAGACCCCGAGATACTTGAACTCCTTCACTTGGGGTAAGGACTCATTCCCTACTTGGAGTGGACAGTCCATCGGTTTCCTGCTGAGAACCATGGCCTCAGATTTGGAGGTGCTGATCCTCATCCCAGCTGCTTCACACTCGGTTGCGATCCAGTGAGTGCTGAAGGTTGCAGACCGATGAAGCCATTAGAACCACATCATCTGCAAAAAGCAGTGGTGCAATCCTTAGTCCACTGAACTGCAGATCCCCTCCCCCACGACTAAGCCTCGAAATCATAGCCATGTATATTACAAACAGGATTGGTGACAAAGCGCAGCCCTGGCGGAGGCCAACCCTCACCGGAAATGGGTCCGACTTACTGCCGAGGACCCGGACACAGCTCTCGCTTCGGGAGTACAGAGATTGGATGGCCCTGAGTAGAGACTCTTCCCACAGTAACTCCCTGGGAACCTGGTCATACACCTTCTCCAAGTCTACAAAACACATGTAGACCGGATAAGCGTACTCCCAGGCCCCCTCCAGGATCCTTGCGAGAGTAAAAAGCTGATCCGTCGTTCCACGACCAGGACGGAATCCACATTGTTCCTCCTCAATCTGAGGTTCGACAATCGGCCTGACCCTCCTTTCGAGTAACTTAGAGTAAACTTTCCCGGGGAGGCTGAGTAGTGTGATGCCTCTGTAATTGGCACACACCCTCTGATCCCCCTTTTTGAAAAGGGGAACCACCACCCCGGTCTGCCACTCCTTCGGTACTGTTTCCGACTTCCACGCAACGTTGATGAGACGTGTCAACCATGACAGTCCCTCAACACCCAGAGCCTTCAGCATTTCTGGGCGGATCTCATCCACGCCCGGGGCTTTGCCACTGTGGAGTTGTTTGACGACCTCAGTGACCTCCCCCCGGGAGATTGGTGTTGATCCCCCGTCATACTCCAGCTCTGCCTCTACCATAGAGGGGGCGGAGTTGTCGGGTTCAGGAGTTCCTCAAATTGTTCCTTCCAACGCCCTAACACTCCATCAGTTGAGGTCAACAATGTCCCATCCTTACTGTACACAGCTTGGATGGTTCCCTGCTTCCCCCTTCTGAGGTGTCGGACAGTTTTCCAGAACAACTTTGGTGCTGCCCAAAGTCCTTTTCCATGTCTTCTCCGAACTTCTCCCACACCCGCTGCTTTGCCTCGGCCACGGCTGACCTCAGGTCCGATGATACGATAACGAAATCGATCATGGACCTTCTGCCTAGGGTGCTCTGGTACCACGTACACTTATGAGCATCCTTATGTTCGAACATGGTGTTTGTTATGGCCAATCCATGACTAGCACAGAAGTCCAGTAACAAACCACCACTCCGGTTCAGATCAGGGGGGCCGTTCCTCCCAATCACGCCCCTCCAAGTGTCTCCATCATTGCCCACATGTGCGTTGAAGTCTCCCAGCAAGATTAAAGAGTCCCCTTAAGGAGCCCCATACAGGACTCTTTCCAGGGTCTCCAAGAAGGCCGTATACTCTGAACTGCCGTTTGGTGCATAAGCACACACAACAGTCAGAGTTTTCCCCCCCATAACCCGCAGGCGTAGGGAGGCGACCCTCTCGTCCACTGGGGTAAACTCCAACAAAGAAGCACCCAACCGGGGGCTTGTGAGTATCCCCACACCTGCCCGGCGCCTCACACCTCGGGCAACTCCGGAGAAGAATAGAGTCCAACCCCTATCCAGAAGTAAGGTTCCTGAGCCGACGCTGTACGTAGAGGTGAGCCCAACCAGATCCAACTGGTAACGCTCCACCTCCCGCACAAGCTCCGGCTCCTTCCCCCCCAGAGAGGTGACGTTCCACGTCCCCAAAGCCAGCTTCTGTCGCCCGGGTCTGGTCCGTCGAGACCCTCTGCTTTCACTGCCACCCTTCTGGCAGCGCACCCGACCCCATCGCTGTTTCCCGTAGGTGGTGGGCCCACGGGACGGAGAAGCGGAGGTGTTGCCCACGTTGCCTTTTCGGGCTGTGCCCGGCCGGGCTCCGTGGCAAGCCCGGCCACCAGACGCTCGCCGACGAGTCCTCCTTCTGGGCCTGGCTCCAGAAAGGGACTCCGGGCTTCCTCCGGGCCGGGTATCCTCACTTCGTGTGTCGTCTTTCATGAGGTCTTTTGAACCAATCTTAGTCTGGCCCCTTGCCTGAGACCAATTTGCCATGGGAGACCCTACCAGGAACACAAGGTTCCAGACAACACAGCCCCCAGGTTCATCAGGGCACACAAACCTCTCTACCATGGTAAGGTGCTGGTTCTTCAGAGAGTTTTCACAGTCCTGCTTTAGGAATTCATTCATATCTGTATATTGATAAATTATCTACTGTATGTTTAATCGTCTGCAAAACAATTTTATAGCACCAGTTCATTTGTTTATTTCTACATCACTTTGGGAAATAACCAAGGGGAACTGAAAGATAAAGGCCTTGTTGAAGCAAATTTACTTACATGATTTTCTGATAATGCTTCCTTCCACCTGCTCTTTAAATTCTTCAAATAAGACTACATCTCCACACAAAGTTGTTCGCCAGATTCATGTCACTACTTAAGTATAAGAACAACTTTGTACTATACAGATCATTTTCAGGGTACAGGTTTGCACAAGGCATCTTCAGCATTATGACGAATGCTGCATTTTAGTCTTTTGCTGCAGAGTACCAAACCTGTGTACAGCAAGAAAATATATTGTTCTCATTCCATTAAAGAGTAAATATTGACAACCATTACATTCAAACCCTTGCAAAGCAAGTTCACACAGTTCCAACTTAGCCAATACTCTCCATGGAGATCTCTGTACTTGTAGTACACATAACTTTAATGGGGCACGTTTTTCTGCAGGTGATCTCACCACATTTTCAACCAGGAACTCTGACATTTCAACATAATTACAATTTTCCATGAAAATATATTTTGCTTTTATAAAATTGTCAAATTAATTTTTATCTGGAGCATCCACTCCAGAAATGTATAGCTTAGCTGTAGTTTCCATGGTAATAACTAAGACAGCCAGAGAGGGGAGAAAAAAGTTCTTGACTCCAAATTTGGATCACATTTAGGCTCCATTAGGGAGAAATTTGTCAGATTGCTTCCCTGCCATGAGTGCAGACTCATTTCCAATTTCAACTGCTCCGGTGAACAAATAATGAATAACCCCCATTATTGAATAAAAGGTGACACAGCTCAAGCTAGTTGAATCCATCTTTTAGTCTAAAAGAAGAAAGATGATCCACTCACTGAGCCATTATTAAACTGTTGAATGAACCAGACGATTCAGACTCTATTTTTAAGTATCAAATATTTTTTATAAGTTTTAACATCTGACTATTGTTTTAATAAACATTTTGACAATAGTCCTATTACAGCATATATGTAAGTTCTTTTTTACCTTGCTCTCATTGTGACACTTCACAGGTACATCCCAGAAACTTGAAATAATGTCGTTCTTAGTCATTGCGATTTTTCAATATTTTAATGGGGACACATCAAGGGTTTCTTCGGCATTGAATGCGCCTGAGGGTTGAGCCGAATACCTGCTTAATTATCCAAATACCCTTTATATATCTTCATAGCTGATCCTGCTTTTCTCTGTAATCATTTATCTTTAATTATTGTCACTGGCTTTTATTTCTACGCTGATTTGGACTGTAGCTTAGTAACAGACAAGTATGTTGCATCACATCTAAAACTAAATGTCACATCATTTTTTTTCAAACCTGTCAAAGTAATGCTCAATAACACAGCAAGAAGGATAGTTATCACACATTTGAGAACGGGCAGTGTATGTTTTGGTCATTGGATTTTCTTTTCACAAATGGATATTCAAAAACAAAAAACGACTGGATATTTAATTTTTGTTTTAAAATTGAAAAACCAAAATTGAAATACAAGGCGTTTTTCTTTATCATGGTCAAAAAGGGATTTACTCAACTTAAAAAACGGAATGATTTTCATTTTCTACTTCTCAAAACAAAAAATAAAATCACTAGAAAACAGAAACAAAAAAACTACCGTTTTTTCATATTCTGCTACCAGAAGTTACCTTACAAAATAAGAGCGCAGATGAGGTCAAAAATCTGTGTATCTACGGTCCATTTGTTTTTCTTTATTAAACAAGTAAACGGAAGAGCGTCTGCGAAGCGTTTTTGCTTTTTACCTTACTAAATGGTAAAATTGTATTTTTATCATTCATCAAAGAAAGCAGAAAACATGCATTATGTATGGAGGGGACTCTGACAGAGGATTACTCACAAAGTACACAGTAAAAGTACTTCATTACTTACTTATTTCTGGTAGCAGTCAAACTAGTACCGAGTCCATCAGTGTCAGTTTTATTAAGAACTTGTGGTAACAAATATTTGTATCACTCGTCAAATATAGCACGAAAAAAATGAAGAGCTGCTGATTTGAAAAAACAAACTCGAGAGACGGTTGAGTGACCGCAGTGCAGAATCGCTGTATAGTTTAAATCTCCTAACAATGTTGTCCATTTTAGACAGAGGCTTATTATATTTATAGCCCTAATAAAATTAGTTTTCTGGGCTCAATGTGTGTCTTGGCCGTTTTCGTTGTGATCGCTAAATTCACCTAGTTTATAATAATCACAGTTCCTTCAGCAGGATACTGTAGTGATTCAAAGTGTGATTTTAGCCTACGAGTGCTTTTGTTTTGAAATCACTTCCGTGAGTTTCGTCTGTGCTCTTATTTTGTAAGGTAGCTTCCGGTAGCAGAATATGAAAAAACTATAGGTTACTAACGTAACCCCAGTTCTCAGAGTAACATGAAGTGAGATGTCTCACTATGGGATGCGCCTCAACGCGTATGCACCAGAAGCATCAATCTCATTACCCAATCCTGATTGGCTGGTGATCTTGACGACTACGTCAGGGAATCCACCCACCCTTTAAGTAGCTTGCGCTACGTCGCAGCGTCATTCAAAATAAGCACCTCTTCTCGCTTCGCCTCAGCAATAAGGGCCGTCTGGTGAGACATCTCACTTCATGTTACTCTGAGAACTGGGGTTAGGTTAGTAACCTATAGTTCTCATTCATAACACTCCGTTCGATGTCTCACTATGGGATATTGAGACTCCCGTATTGCTAGACATGCTTATCTCGAAAATCACCAACACAAAACAGTACTTAACAGGTAGAACCCTGTCCCAACACGGGGCCCAGCACTGCGCGGGCCACACTTGGAGCAGAGACATCTAGCCTGTAAAAGCGGACAAAGGTGAGCGGCGAGGACCAGCTCGCTGCTGCACAAATGTCCTGAATGGAAACACCCTTGAACAAAGCCCAGGATGTAGCCAATCCACGAGTAGAAAAAAAGCGCGCAGGCCCGTTGGTGCCTGCAAACCCTGACTCGTATAAGCCAGAGCTATCGCCTCCACAATCCAGTGGGAGAGCCATTGCCTGGTAACGGGCTTGCCCTTATGAGGGTTAGCCCAAGATACAAAGAGTTGGTCATTGCATCGAAACTCTTTTGACCTGTCCATATAAGTGCGCAAAGCACGAACTGGGCACAGCAAATTCGGCCGCTGTTCTTCAGAGGAACATAGCGGTGAAGGAAATGCCTCAAGGTCAATGGGGGTGCATGAGCCAACCACCTTGGGCACAAAGGCCGGGTTGGGCTTCAGCAACACTCTCGTTTGCCCCGGAGCAAACTGAGTGCATGAAGGATGCACAGAGAGCGCGTGAATGTCACTGACTCGTTTGGCAGATGCCAGAGCCAGTAACAACACTGTCTTCAGTGACAGGTGTTTCATGTCAGCGTCTTCCAGGGGTTCAAATGGAGGTCGAGCGAGCCCATCTAAAACCACTGTCAAGTCCCACAGGGGCACCAGTGACCTGGAAACGGGGAGGAGCCTGCGGGCCCCTTTCATAAAACGGCAGACCAAGGGATGTTGGCTAGCCGTCTTTCCCTCAAAGCCCACATGGCATGCGGCAATAGCAGCCAGGTACACTTTGATCGTGGAGAAAGCTCTGTGTTTATCAATCAGATCCTGTAGAAATGATAGAATCACACCGACAGGGCATTGAAAAGAGATGTGTCCCTTTTGAAGGCACCACTCCTCAAACACCCTCCACTTACAGTCATAGAGAGACCTGGTGGAGGAAGCCCTTGCACTCTGAATAGTGTTTATCACCTTCTGAGGGAGCCCCACTGTACTCAAATTATACCACTCACGGGCCAGGCCCATAGTGCCAGGCGCTCTGGGTGTGGGTGAAAAATCATCCCCCCCGCCTGAGATAGTATGTCCCTGCGTAGCGGGAGCTGCCACGGCTGCCCGCACAGCAGCTGATATATCTCCGCCAGCCAGTACATTGCAGGCCAGTGTGGAGCTATCAGGATCAGTGTGTGGCGATGTTCTCTCACTCTGGCCAGAGTTGGAGGTATTAGAGCCAGGGGTGGGAACGCGTACAGAAGGACCGGGGGCCAAACGTGTGCGAGCGCGTCCACGCCTAACGGTGCGTTTAGATCGCGCATTGAAAAGAACAGCTGACATTGAGCATTTTCTTTTGATGCGAACAGATCTACCGCGGCCCGGCCGTAACGCACCCACAGCTGACTCACAATCGTTGGATGTAGAGTCCAGTCTGCATATAGTGGTGCACCTCTGGACAGCAGATCTGCCCCGAGGTTCATCACTCCCGGTACGTGCGTCGCTCTCAGAGAGAGGAGACGTCCGCAGCTCCATAAGATCAGTTTGCGTGCCAGCATGTGTAACTGGAGAGAACGCAAACCCCCTTGGCGGTTTATATACGATATTGTGGTCGTGTTGTCTGTCCTCACGAGGACATGATGTCCCCTGAGAAAAGGCAGAAAGCGTCTTAGGGTGAGAAACACCGCTAAGAGCTCCAGATAATTTATGTGTGACCGTTGGAGGTCTCTGCTCCAGAGACCCCTCACAGGTCGACCTTCGTATATCCCCCCCAGCCCGTCAGACATGCGTCCGTGGTGACCACTTTCCGCGATAGGACAGCACCCATAGGCACGCCTCGTACTAGGAAAGTCGGGTGCAGCCAGTGGCGCAGTGCCGTTACGCATTCCACAGTGACCATCACTCTCCGCGCGCCATGACGCACGGGGTCCAGTCTGAGGGCAGCTACCCAGCGCTGAAATTCCCTCATGTGTAAGCGGCCCAGTCGTACCACCAGGATGGCTGACGCCATGAGCCCCAGTAACCGCAGACATGATCTGAAGAGAACATATTTGCGTGGCTGGAAATGAGCGAGGCAAGCCCTGAAGGCTTTCACTCTCTCCGCTGACAGGCGGGCTGTAAAGGGCCAGACGTAAGCCCAGGAAGAGCACAGACTGGGCTGGGGACAACATGCTCTTTTCTGCGTTTATTACAAAACCCAGGTCGAGCAGGTGTTTCACGAGGGTATTCGTCTGCGTAATAGCCTCCTGCTCCGACTGTGCAAGAAGGAGCCAGTCGTCTAAATAGGTTGCCAGGCGAATACCCTGTTGTCTTAACGGGGCTATTGCTGCCTCCGTACATCGCACAAACACCCGTGGGCTGAGAGACAGACCGAAGGGAAGCACTCTGTACTCGTAACAGACACCCTGAAAAGCGAACCTCAGATATTTCCTGTGTGGATAATATACTGGGATGTGAAAATACGCGTCTTTCAGGTCGATTGATGTGAACCAATCGTCCTGACGCACGAGACGCAGCAGGATGTGTGAGTGAGCATCCGGAATTTGTATTTTCTGAGATACTTGTTCAGAGCCCTTAAATCCAGGATAGGGCGAATTCCATTCCCTCCCCGTTTGGGAACGAGGAAGTATTTGGAATAGAAGCCGCTCTGACTCTGTCCGGAGGGTACAATGGATATGGCTTTCTTTTCTAGTAGCGAGAGAATCTCCTGCTCTAGAATGTGCCGACGCTCCCCGGGCTTGTGATTGCACAATGCCCGAGAAGTGAGGGGGGGTGACAGCGAATTGGAGTCTGTAGCCCCGTGATATCGTCTTGAAAACCCAAGCAGAGCATGTGAGCATCTTCCACCTTTCGCTCCTCAAAGCGAGTGGAGACGTAATCATTTCTCTGTTGCTTGCACTCTGTGTCTTTATTGGTTGTGTTATGGGGCCCTCTAGTGTCTGAACACGGTGGCATCCCAGGCTGACAACCTCGGTCGACACCGTGCGCATGCGCGCGGCGATGGTGCGTTCACAGACCCGGTCACCGTCCGCTTTCCGAGAGAGGCGACAGCCACTCTCGGAGCGGAGCAGTCACCTGACTGTTTATTTGTTTTATTGTTTTCTTTTCATTATTTTTGACTGCGCCCTTGGCTTTAAGCCTGGAAACGACAGTGGAAAATATTTTATTGGAAAACAATGACATGTGTTTGTGCGACTTGAACGAGCAGCAGGAACTGCTGCCTGTTACGTGAAGTCTATCTTCCTCATGGCGCGAACTGGAGGATGACGTTCTGGCATCACTCGAGGCGGCGGGAAGACGGGGGCGTGGTTGCACCCCGGAAACACATGAGCTTTGAATACGTGTGGAACACGGTCCGGGGCTGGAAAACAGGGAGCTTCCAGCCCTTTCACCGAGGAGAGGAGGGAAGGCTGTCAGGCCGCTCTCTTCTCTTTTCCTCACTTGATGGCCGAAGGTCTGGGCCGGCTGTGCCTGTGCGGCTGCTGCCGGAACCGGGGACTTTCTTGGCCAGCTCGTCCTCGCCTCATGTCTGGGCGGGAGACCCGGGGCGGGCTGTGGCTTTTGGGGAAGACAAAGCTGGAGAGCCTCATCCTCCTTCTTTTTAGCCTCACACCGCTGCTGCATTGAAGCCAGAGCGGTGCCAAATATGCCCTCGGGGACAATCGGCACGTCCAAGACGTCCTCTTTTCCCCGGTCCGGGAGGTTCGTCAGGTTAAGCCACCTGGCTCTCTCCTGTACCACCATCATCCCCAGCGATTTGCCCGTGGCTTGGACTGCACAGCGCTGCACCCGGAGACAAATGTCCGTGATCGCTGTGATTTCGTCCCATACGGCCGGCTCAGGTTTGTTCGTCATGTCTTCACAGAGCTCCGCCTGGTAAGCGGTTAGCATCGATGAGACATTGAGCGCCCTGACGGACAAAGCTGCCGCTTTGTAAGCCCGTTCGGTCATTGCTGACTGGAACCGGTCCGCTTTTGTCGGCAGTGTGGGGTTACTGCTAGGAGCCGCAGACAGCCGCGGTTGGAGGTGGGCTGCCACAAGCGGCTCCATAGGAGGCATGCGGAAAAGCCGAGCTTCTCCATGCCCTCAAAGTCCAGAGAGGAGGCTCCCTGGATTGGGGCCTTGCTGCTGAAAGGGCGGTCTCTCCACGAGACAGACACCTCGTCTAGCAGCTCTGGAAACACCGGGAGAAGTTGCCTCGTCAGCCTCGCGGCTTGGGGCAAGTTCTTTCCCTCATAGCGAGACCTGGAGGTCTCCTTGGCTACTTCAGGCCAAGGGATGTCCAGTCTGGACGCAGCGCGTTGACACACGGCCTGCAAGTCCATGCTGAGGGGGGCAGAGATGGCGCGCTTTCGCCTGGGGGAGCGGACACCGCCTCCGGCTTGGCAGCCTGAGCAGACGAGACGAAGATGTCATCTTCGTCCTCGTCCGAGTCGGATAAGAGGAACTCAGAGGTATCCTCTTCATCCTCCTCCATGTAGTCCAGCTCCAGGACAACCTCCGCGGGTGGGACCACGGTAAGGTCCAGTCGGGAGCCCCAGCCTGTCACAGCGCGAGGCTCCCTTCCCGCGGCTGCCGCCGCCGTTGAGCCCCAGCTTGACACAGCGCGGGGCTCAACACCCGTGGCGGTCGCCACCATGCCTCGATCGCCGGTCGGCAAATCGACAGGCATGAAGGGGTCTTGTCCCGACAGGCTAGCTTGGTGCGCTAGCCGTCGGCGGAGGCTCTTGGTGGTGAAACGGGCACAGTGCCCGCACGCACCGGGGGCGTCGATAGCCTCCTGGGCATGTTGCAGCCCGAGGCAGGACGAGCAGACCTGGTGTGAGTCCCAGAGCCGAGCCTCCGAACCTCCGTCTCCTCTGGTGTGAGGGAGAGAAGGGTCCATCCTCGTTAGCCGGGGTGTTGGCGTGGAGGGACAAACTAGCAACAGGTATGTTACTGTTTGCGGGAAAAAATCAAAACCTTACCGTTATTTGTGGAAAAAAACGGCAGGGCAGATTTCGGTATTAACTGGTGTGTTAATATGAAAAATCCCGTGCGAAGCAAATGTAGCCGGCAAGCGTCCGGCGACCGAAGGTTAGCTTTGTGGTTCAGTCTGTGGACCGTTAAGCTAGCCTGGCTACTGATATTCTTTATTTGAGATGTGCTCCGAAGCGAGAAGAGGTGTTTGAATGACGCTGCGACGTAGCGCAAGCTACTTAAAGGGTGGGTGGATTCCCTGACGTAGTCGTCAAGATCACCAGCCAATCAGGATTGGCGTAATGAGATTGATGCTTCTGGTGCATACGCGTTGAGGCGCATCCCATAGTGAGACATCGAACGGAGTGTTATGAATGAGAACTGTAGTTTTTTGTTTCGGTTTCCTGGTGAGTTTATTTTTTGTTTTGAGAAGTAGAAAATTAAAATCATTTTTAAGTTTAGTAAATCCCTTTTTGACCATGATAAAGAAAAACGCCTTGTATTTCAATTTTGGTTTTTCAATTTTAAAACGAAAATTAAATATCCAGTCGTTTTTTGTTTTTGAATATCCATTTGTGAAAAGAAAATCCAATGACCAAAACATACACTGACCCAAAACATACACTGACCAACCAGGCCTAAAAGACGAATGCCATCATGCCTAAAAACGTACCTTGGTCGTGTTGCATTCAAGTAGACACTTTTCATTCAACCAAAGAACCGGCAAATGTCTAAGAAATGACTGTCATCATAACTGGTAAAGTGCAAGGGACTGGATAATGCAGTATCTCATTTTTTGAAACCCAGCAGAAATAGCTAATTTACTTTTACGTCCATGGTACCCTTTTGTGTCAAACAGGGTACATTTTGAACTCTCCTTTTTCTTTTCTTATTGTTCATGTTCTTTCAGCCAGGGAATTTCATTAGATAAAACTCATCTCATTGTACCTGGTGGGAACTGTCAAAAGCACGGCTAGTCCTTTCTTTCCAACACCTGCTAACCTTCTAGAAAAACATAAAGTATCGCCATGATCACCTGATGAATATTCATGCATTAAACTAAAGGAGTGGATATATGCACCCGGGAGAAGGGCTACACCATAGCCATTCAGCTATACCAACCCAGCCAAAAAACCCCTCTCCCTCACCTTGTCACATAATGCCTAAAGAGATACATTAGACTAGAAGCGGCAAAGCCTGCTCCCAAAGTCATGTCATAATTGGAGTTGAAGACATCTTTTTAGAGACAATCTTTGGAGGGACACAAATGTAAAATGTAGGATTCATGAAACACAAATATACCCTTTACGAAAATGCTAGGTTTTTCTCACTGTTTTTATAATCTAAATGAAATGGTTATATATGAGCTAATGTAACTAGTTGAGCCAAGTTGATTTAGCTAGTTTAGTCAAGTAAAATGCCATTGATAGGAAGACTTTGCAGAGGGAGTTCTCTTTATACATCTATGGTGGTAAGTAAAACAGTTCGGCTTCTTTGATACTGTTGTGGCAAAATAAAAAGGCAGATGGTATTTGCACCCGGGTGAGTGAACAATGCCAGGTGCAAATAGCATTGTTCACTATTTTCACCTGGGTGCATAAAGCATTGTTGCCTATAGTCACCCGGGATCAAATAGCATTTTTGACTATAGTCACCCGGGTGTAAATAGCATTGTTCACTGTATTCACCCGCATTTAAAAAGCATCTGCCTTCAACTAAACAAATAATGGTTTTAGGAATTTTCACGTGATATCTGTGAACTAATGACACAATAAATGCACACCATCTTACATGTAAGTATTCATTTGTAACTCTTTTATTTCTCCTTTATTCAAGAAAATATTAATGTACAAACAAATCCAAACATTTAAAGAAATAAATATAAGGGGACAAGCTGAGGCTGAGCAAAGATTTCTACAGGAAGAAGCTGGAGGCCAAGCTCCAACAGAATAATAGCCGGGTTGTTTGGAATGGGATGAAGGCCATGACGGGGTTCAAGGGGAGAGACAGACTGACTGAGGGCACCCTGGAGAGAGAGCTAACAAACTCAACACCTTTTTCAATAGGTTTAGCTCTCCGCCCTCTGCAGTCTCCTCCAATCAACATCTCACCTCCACCACTCAGCCTGCTTCAACATCCCCCTCTCTATGCCTTTTACCCACTACTATACTTTTGTCTCCACTGCCCCAGTGCATTCTGGGAGAGGATGTTGTTGTGGTGGAGGATAACAAGTAGTGCACTTACTGTAGACAACAGACCGAACTGGAGGATCAACACTGACGCTGTGTACAAGAAGGGGATGAGCAGACTCTATTTTCTGAGGAAGCTGAGATCCTTCAACATGTGCAGCAAGATGTTGAAGATCTTCTACCAGTCGGTTGTGGCCAGTGCACTCTTCTTTGCTGCGGTCTGCTGGGGGGGCAGCATCACCAGCAGACTTAACAAACTGATTAAGAAAGCTGGCTCTGTCATCGGCATCAAACTGGACCCCTTTGAAGCTGCGGTGGAGAGGAGGACACTGAACAGGCTGTTGTCCATCATGGATAACTAATTTTATTTCTATTTGAGACGTTTACATTTTCGATTGTTTATTTCTAGTCTTTTAGTTTCTCCAATGTACAATGCCTTGTCTTTTTATGCTGCTGCAACGAAAACATTTCTCAAATTGGGATCAATAAAGTACTTCTTATCTTATCTTATCTTTCTACTCTTTTAATTTGTTATTATGTGCAATGCCTTGTTTTGTTTTATGCTGCTGCATCACATTTTTTTCCCAAATTGGGATTAATAAAGTACATCTTATCTTATCTTATAACGGAAAAAACAAACAAAAGTGAACATTTCAAGTAAAATATTGATCAAATACACATTTAGTTTTGATTGGCTTCTTATTATTAATATTTGTAATAGTGGTGGAATACTGTTGTAATTCTAAGTAAAAATGTGCAAAATTAGATTTTTAGTCAGTCCTTTTCTTATTGTGAATATGACATTTACCTCAAATTAAAATAAGTTGAATAAAAAAAACAATATTTGTATCAAATCCATCACCTTTAAAGTTTATAAAAAGGAACTCATTTTCATGTTTGGCGCTGTGGTTACTGTACGTGATGACATCTCTGAAACAGACGTCATAGGTTACTCAATCATCCAATCACGTCACTTTAAAAGTAAAAAAACTGTACTACACTACGCATCACTACTGCGCAGACTCACACACGGGAAGAGCTGTCTTCTCACAGAGGATTTTCAAAGTCTGCTTACAAAGGTGAGGACATTCCCCACGTTTATAGTCTTCTAAATGGTTCCGAGTGTAGATAACCTCTATATCATTCACTGTCTGTATATGAAATATCTACTCTGCATCACGACTATTTTCCTGCGTCCTACTTGTTGTTATGCTAACCGGCGACAGCTAGCCTTAGCTAATCTAGCTAACATTACCTAGTAGTAGTTAGCTCTTCCTCACCTTCCTGAAGCTAACGTCAGCTTTTGTTTCACTCCCCACCTCTGGTGATCACATCAACATAATCCTCGCTCTGAAAGGTGTTAGCAAACCTGAATACATAAAACTGATCAAGTTAAATTCATACCAAACTTGTTATCAGATGTGATATTGACAATATTTGAATGAGAAGTGAACACTGTCTTAATTGAAGGTACCTTTTATGAGGGATGAACTGTAATGGTAATCGTTTCGTCTCACATTTACAAAGAATATATGTTTCTAAAAGATAATCACAATTAACAAACTGTTGCTGTGCAACTCTGTTGTTCACAATACTAACGTATAATAATAATAAATAATAATGATATGATAAAAATAATGTGATAATAATAATAATAATAAGATAATAATATGTAAAGGGTCATATGGTCTTGTTTAGGTAAGAGAAGATCATTCGTAGGGCACACTTCAAAGTGCTTTACATAATGTAAAATTAATGTTCAATGAAGCAGAAATGACAACATGAAACACACACTTAAAGGATGCAAACCATTTTAAAGGAAAATGCAGGATTAAACTAAGAAACAGCATAGCCAAAGATGTACACTTTGTGCATTGTGATGGTGACAATTATTTAAGGAGATAATTTTATAAAACAAGCAGTATTTTTTAACCCTCTGGGAACCATTAAGTATGTGATTTTAAACTGTAAAAGGGAATTTTTAATTACATTTAAAGTAGTTTATTTGGTGCAGCTTACTAGAGCCGTCTACTCAGTCAGTATGTCATTGCTATCACGAATTATGATACATTTCTTGAAAGCTGGTGGTAATGCATGGCAGTCTGATTTTCTAAAGATAAATGCATGCAAAGGACAGTGAGCATAAAGCTTGACTCAGTCAAAGCTATCCAAGGATCTGCTTCTTTCTCTCCTTGTTCATGTCATCTCTTTTGATAGCTGTTAAAATGACACGAGAACTCCTACACATTACCGATGAACTTTAAACACAGGCCTTGTAAAAATCTATTTCTGTTAGTGTGAATGAAAACTTCATACATTAACGGGGCAGATTTCTTGTTCTCGATGTATGAACATATAAGCAAGATCACAAATGTTGACATTATTTTGGCAAAATATTTGCAATGCTTTCCGTTTAATGTCATAAACTGAGAGATATATCAAGGGTTGGGTTCTGTTTGCTATTGAGCTACCTTGTTATATTTCTGTAGAGTTTATAATAAAAAGCTGTAAACATGCTTAAGAATTAATTTCCACTGCTTTGATATCTGCACACTTGATGAACATACATTTATGTGTTTTTCTGTGTGTGTGTTGTTTCTTTGCATCAGCTCTTAGGAGCTCAAAACCACCAGTAAAGCTGTATAAGCACCGGGTTGATGGGTCGGAAGGAAGTGGCGCATCGTATGGGGAGCTGCCTCCCGAACTCGCCATGAGCTACAAACCCATCGCTCCGGCGCCCTCTGGATCCAACCTCACACCTCCAGGTTCTAACAAAACACAGTTCCCCCAAAATCAGATACTTATCTGCCCTCTTGACTGTAGTGCTATCTATTCATTTAGACTATTTTGGTACCAATTGCAGAGTGCTGGAGATATCGTAGGAATATAATGTGTGCCTTGTTTTGAATATATTGGCACTAACTGATTCCTGGCTTGTGGTATCAACCGTATCACCATACAACTACTCTTGAGTGAGAGGCTCATATGCTAGCAACTGAACACCCTAACGTTTCAGCTCAGCCGAGAAGGACGCTATTAATGTTTACACCTCGCACCATCACAAACCTTCCTCCAGAGCAGAGGCAACATCCCTTCTGCGCGCCGACACAGTGGGCTGGCGTAGTTCGGTTAAATTGTAATAGTTACTTTCACAAAAACAGCCTTAATTGATAAATTGCACTATTGTTTAAAGGAACTTGTAGTGTGACCATATGTTTTGGATTTGGGGGGGAACTGTCCCTTTACTGTTGTACATGAAATATTGACCAGTTGCTTTATCTTAACTCAACACTATAATTACTATTATAAATCTGCATTAGCCAAAATTGCAAAGTCAGTAACCATGGCAACGAAACATAATCAACCTCATGCTGTGATTCTAGTTAAACACTCACTAATGTAATGGTAAGTGGCCACACACACACAATAAACTAGGTGTCTTCTGTGTATCAGAAAACAGTTAATTAGTGTTGAAACTTTGTATGTTTGTATGTTTCACGAGGCACGCTGCTTCTCATCGTTCTTGTGTTCTAGCTAAAGTTTGTAACATCTGTTCTCCTCATCTGCCCAGGCTCCTCGGTGCCCTCCCCTTCCCTGCCCTCGTCATCCAACTTTAGGCCGGCTTTTAGTGACTTTGGCCCCCCCTCCATGGGCTTTGTTCAGGTATGTCTGCGCTACAGTTATTCACACAGCACTGTTGTGTTGCCATTGGTTGTACCACACAAATTGATAGCATGGCCTTGACAGAAAAATATGTATAGAAAACCTCTCTCAGGAACTTGCATACCTAGTGTTTTATTTGTGAGGAACAGAATGATGAGCTGAATACACCCCCAGCTGTTATACAAAAGCTGATTTAATAATTTTGAACATTTCTTTCTATTGGAAATTAACTTGACTTTATAAGAGACGTTTCCTCTATTTGCAGCTTCAGTGAAAGAGAGAGGGTCAGCTTTTGCTAATCCACCTTCTAAAAGCTTTTCTTTCTCCCTTTATTCCTGGTGTAAAGTAAAAGCTCTTTGAGACAGCTTTGGAAGGTTATTACTCTGAGGCAGCACAAGGCATGTGAATTAGATACAGTAGGAGTGTTGAGATAGAGGGGGTGGCTGATTTGTTGCAAGTGCATAGTATTACAAAAGAACAAAAATGTTCACATGTTTATATGATTATATGAAACCATGGAGATGTAGAGAGGCTTGTATAGCTTAGGGGACGTAGAGAGACTTAGTATAAAAGCAGTTTGTGGTCTATCTGTTACTATGTACCGTGGCTCTCTTTATGATCACGCTATATCATATGAGGGAGTAGCACGTCTTTCTTTGAACTTTTTTCTTTCATTGTGATTGCATTTTCAGCTGAGACCCGTGTTGATAGATATTTTTTTGTCCCATGTTTGTGAAAATGAACAAGCAGCCTGTCAAAGTGTCTCAAGGGTCCACATACAGTGAGCTTCTGTCCGTCATCGAGGAGATGAGCCGTGAGATCAGGCCTACCTACGCTGGGAGCAAGAGTGCTATGGAGAGGCTAAAGAGAGGTATATTTTACTTTATAAAAACATACAGTACCTGTTCTCGCTACAAGTCGTGATTTGTGGTGGTGTGTGTGTCATGAATAGTTCATAAGAGTGCTGAAGGGGGGGAGAGTGGTTCCCTGCTGGACTTGTTCTGCTTTTATTATGGAAATAAAGGACTCCAAGGAAGAGTGGTGGGAATAAAACTAATGTTCTCTTTCACTCAGTGGTGAAGACGGGTCTGACACAGGACTCGTTCTGCGTAGGGTCGGATTGTTTTTCTAAAATAGTTTTATATTTTGGTATTTAAATGTGAAAAGTAACTTTATTTGCTTATGTTAGAGGTCTAATGGGGAATTGAAAAACTTGTTAACATCACTCAAATTATTTATCTGTAATTGATTGATTGATTGATTGATTGATTGATTGTAATCATGAATAGCCCTGAAACATGATTAAACATTTCATATAAAACAAAAATAATGCCTTGTGTTAATTTCCTTATTTTCCCACCAACATTTTGGGCAAAGGGGGAGTATTAACAATTCACTACTTTTATTTTTTTCCCAACATATTGTGTTTAAATAAACTCAGAAGCAAAGACAAATAAACTAAATTAGATAAGGAGGACATTGGTTGATTTTGCTTTTAATAACACTAATACAATTACAGCAGTCCGGCAGTGGCTCAGTCAGTAGGGGCTTGGACTGTGAGCCGTAGGGTCGCCGGTTCAAGTCCCTGACCAGACCTAAAATATGGAGTGTGGACTGCTACTTGGAGAGGTCCCAGTTCAGCTCCTGCCCTGCTGTAGTGCCCTTGAGCAAGGCACCGGACACCCCCCTTCCCCCCTCACTCCCATAGCTCCCCGGGCGCTGTGCAATAGCTGCCCACTGCTCCTAGTACTAGACTCCTAGTACTAGACTCCTAGTACTAGGATGGGTTAAATGCAGAGAACAAATTTCACTGTGTGTGCTTTGTGCTCTACATGTGTGACCATTAAAGAGGGTTTCATCCCTGCGATTCAGTTGGGTATGTGTGAGAAACAATCAAGATGTTTAGCAATTGTCCACAAAGGTTAAAAGTCTATTTTCTGTGTGAACATTTAAGTCCCTGACTGAGAGTCAGTTCAAACCACGAGGTGTGGTCTTGTTTTTAAATTCTTATGGATAGTAATGAAAATATATAGAAGTAATTGTCTGGTGTGATTTAAAAAGAAGCACATGCATTAGACAGCAACTGCGGTGGCTGTGGTGTTAATTTAACAGGCGGACAGACGGCTGAACCCAATTGTGCCTTTAGCTTGACCTGCAGTTTTCTTTTTTTAATGCAGCGCTTTTGTTATCTTTGACTGTCATGGATGCATGGGTTTATTATTAGTTGAGGTACGCAGAGAGAAACTGTTACCAATTACTTAATCAATTCCTTTGAAGTCAAACTGTTAATTTGATGCTTCCTGGCTCCTCGTGTCTGTCTCCAGGTATTATCCACGCCCGAGCTCTGGTCAGGGAGTGTCTTGCAGAGACGGAGAGAAGCGCCCGCACATAACCTTTTTGAAAGCTCCCTTCACTCCTCACTCTTTCCCGTAGAAGCCTGTCCTCAAGATCCCCATCGTCTGTTTTACAACTTTTTTCCATCCTCTGCTTTTTTGCTCTTTCCTCTGCGGCTTTTTATAGTTGCATTATGTCCTTCTTGTCTCCACTGTTCCCTGCATTCCACAATACCATTTATGTTTATCACAAACGTTCTGTGAACTGTAGGGTGTATGCAAAATGCAGGTTTGTATCTATTTTAAATAGAATTGTGGGGAATTTAAACACATTACTAAGTTGAGCCCTTGGTAAAAACCTTAGTAAGATCGATTGGAATGTTTTAAAGTTTTATTTATTCAATGATGGCTATTGACCAAGACAGATGGGTTAGTTTTAATGGTGGAATCAAAGTTCCAGCTGCACCCCGTCTCAAGTTTCTATGCTGACCGTCACTCTGCAACCACTGAATATGTTTTGTTAATCTGAGCATCCTGAATATACCCCATTTCCATCCACATTGCATTGTTTTTTTGTAGTGTAAACACACATTAGATGTTTTTCAATCCCAAGAACGCTGTACATCTCAAGTCAATTTGTTAGTATGGAAATTTTGTAAACCAGATTTTTGCAGTTCTGTATGTATATCTTAATTAAATAACTGAAAAAAAACACCTTTCATTTTCTTTTTCATTTGTGAACCATAATTATTAAGAATGAGTGGGTCGTTTTTTGTTTTGGTTACACTGATGTATTGTGCAGACAGCGAGACATCTTCAAATAATTTGAGTGAAGTCCTTCAGGGCATTGAGCAATGAAGACTCCATTAATGAAAGCAACAATGTGTGAGAGCTCCGAAAACTTTTAAATTCAACTTGTGCTAATGTTTTTAACAATTTCTCTAAATATTTTGAACATCTTTTACTGCAGAAAATGCTTGAACACTAAGAGGATACTAAACAAGCACTATTTTCCAAATCATGTGGCACAAAATATAATAAAAGAAAATGCAGAGCCATAGATAAACTCACATTTATTTTTTGTTACATAATAACCATCTCACTAAAATCTCACTTCAGATTTCAGACGCCATTAGTTCTTCACATGAAGAGTAATGAGTGGCTCTATTAAAGCAAGTAAAGGAGCAGGTGAGGGGAGAGTCGATATTGACAAAAAACAATACAATGGTATATTTCTTACATAAAGGAAATAAGTACATAAGCGAAAGCAAAGATAACAAGTCTGTTTGTTTTATAATGATTGTCACAGAACGCTGGGTTTCCCAGTTCCATACACCAGGAGATAATGGCCTCCTGCTTATTCCTCTGCTTCCGCTGTGACCAAGATGGTGGGGCAAAGCAGCAGAGTGCATGATGGGTACATGATGTCCCTTGTGCAAGAAAAAAAATATATATTCCTTGTTTCTTTGGAGGGGAGAACATTTCTATCTTGAATTCCATCGAAATCTCTCCTGGTTGGACTATGGTTATATTAAAAATCCAACAGCTCTGCACATATTTCAGAGAAAACAAGACAACAAAATACAATTTAACTACTTGTTTCTAATACTGTGAAAAGTCTGTTTTTCTATATAAATTGCAATATAATGACTTTCCACAAACAGCTGATAAATGCATCATTAAATTAAAAAAACAAAAATCTCTCTGCAGCAAATCCTGTGAAAATGTTGCCAAGGGTAACATTCTGTAGGTAGTAGCCCATTACTGTGAGCAAGTGGAAACCAAGAGTGTTAACATTTCTGTTGCTTTAACAGAGGAAAACCATATGCTCTGAAATGACAATGCTGTTGGCCAGTACATACCATATATCAGGTTTCTATGGAATATAAAAGTCAAGTTGGTAATGTCCTCATCAAAGACTGCATTTTACTTCTTTTTTTTTCAGAGAGGGAGTTTAGAAAGAACTAAGGCAGGAATGCAAATCGCACCTTGGTATATCTACGTGACTGGGTGTGACTCGACAGTGTGTGAGAACATTTCGAGTGTGCCATAGGGGCAGAGGGAAGAGTGTTTGGCTTGGGTGCGTGGATAAAAAGTAAAACACCAGCAGTGTCTACTGTTTCTTCTCCATCTTGAAATTCACAGGAATCCTCTTGTTCCATCCCATTGCGAGATTCAACCCTACGAGGAGGGAAAAGCAAAGAATTACATTTCTACTATATGATGTCGTAACAAACATCTTAAATGTAATATCTGAGAACCAGAAGATGGTAGGTTTAAAAAAAAAAAAAAATAGACTTACTGTAGTAGCAGTGGCTGGTGGTTCGGTGTAGTTGAACAGGCCCTTGTAGCGACCCTTTTCCTCCTTCTCTTTGTTGCGGATCCTGTCCTCCATGGCCTTCAGCTCCTTGGCAACAGACGGTCCCAGAGAGGGGTCCAGCTCCAAAACCTTATTAAAGTCCAACCTGGCCTCCACCTCATTCCACACAGCAGCGTGGGCCTTAGCACGCTTATAGTAGGCCTTCAAATTGTCTGTTATGAATGGGACATAAATAATACAAGAAGACAAATCAAATAAACATACATGCATACATAGATAAGAATTAATGTTTTTTACATTGTATACAATGACATTTTGATGACATACTACACTATGACTTTGTTGTTGTGATTTTGTTGGAAGTGGCTGTTTCTTATTTAACACCAACAACCCTTACCCTCATATTTGAAGACGAGTGCTGAGCAGTGTTCGATGACTTCGTAGTACTGGCCCTGGAGCAGCTTGCACTGGCAGAAGTTGAGGAGCAGTGGTGTGATCATATGGTCCAACTTTACCCATACCTCGTCTCCAGGATGTTCCTTGAAGGGGCGAAAAAAGTCACAGAAGAGTAAGAGAATGCATTTTGTTGCAAGAGTTTGTTGTAATGAAATGAAATACTAAAAACTGGATCATATGTATTTTCTTTTGTATTCAACTGTGCCCTTACCTTCATCTGTAGATTTTTTAGGCAGGCAATGCCATTGTAGTACTTCTCTGTAGCTTCTGTAATTTTGCCCTGCTTGAAAAGCGTGTTGCCCTCCTCATGGATCTGAGGCACGAGCTCAAATTTCTCTTCGTCTGTCATAGCCCACACATCAAGCTGGAACGATCCTGGAGCCAGAACCTTAGCAGACAAAGAGATTGAAGATCAGTGGCTGAATCCCCTGTTAGTGGAAGCCTTACACATTTCAGTTTTTGCTTAACTATTAACAACAATTTGTGTTAGTCATATTAGACTACATTATACCCACGTGTTTCCAATACTTAAATGTATGCAATAATCAAAAACATTTTTGATTTCATATTTGAAAAGAAAACTTCTTGCGTCTTTTGTTTGATGAAAAAAAAAAAAACTTTGAAGAAAGTTACGTAGATATATGTCAAAGTGAGATATAAAAAGGGTGATGGTAGTTGCTGGGTACCACAACCCAGGCTGTGTGTTGGTGCTACAATAGAAAAATAACCCTCAAACAACACTGAATCCTTCAAAAAGCAACCAATGATTTTAAAATCTGTGCTCTGCCCTGCCTGCTCACCTCCAGCAGATCGATGGTGAAGAGAAGAGGCTGCGGATTGGCTTGAAGATTATCCAGGTCGTTATGCCCCAGAGAGTGGTGGGAGTGAATCTGGGCAATGCCGCAGCAATGCCTCTGGCCTTCCAGGGGGTCCTTACCAGCACTGATGTTTCTCAGGGACTGGGACACGAGTGGGTACAGTGATGTGTGCTGAGGGGTAAAGAGAAATGGTCAATGCACGAAAAAGAAAAAAAAGATTGTCACCCCATAACAAGCAAATGACTTGCTCACTTACCTTATTTTCGCAGTTAAATTCTGCAACTTCGCCTTGCCTCATGGTGATGACCACTCTCTCCCACGCAGCTAGTTTAAACTTCTTGCCTAAAATGAGCTCCATGGGTTTGCTGCGGCCCCCCATGGTCCGGGAGTCATCCAGCACTGTGCCATCACACAGGCTGGTGCGGTAGTGGAAGACCACCTGGTGAACACAGATACGAAGAACACACACACATTAAACCCTGCTCACCTGAACTATCCGGTTTAAATAATAGTTTAGACATCACCCTTTAAGTAAACTGGATCGATGCAGCTTGTTTACTAGAAACAAAGGAGCAATCTGTACTGGTCTCTGACAGGCCCGGAGAGCGTATCCACTCTATCTTATTCTGGCCAATCACAACAATAGCAGTTTGATTGACGTGAGATTTAGACCAATCAGCCTTCATAAACACATACCATCCTGTCCCTCCCCCTATCTTTCCATCAGATGAAAAAATAAGGGAAGAAATGTAAGGTTCCCCGGCTCGAGCAAGCTCAACAAATGTTACACTGTATTGCAAAAACTAAGGCAGCAATGCCCACAACTTTGTCAGCAGTGGCTGTATACACGCGTTATGTGTTTGGTGAAACATTAATCTGACAGTGTCTAAAGTGTTAGCTTCCCAGTGATAGCATTAGCTAACGTGCTTCGTCGCTTTTCTTAACCAATTCAGAGGACAAGACCCTACTGGTCCGTCTGCGGACATGCTACAGTTTTACCTTGGTTCCATTGGGAAAGGTCGATAGCTCTCCTTTGCCAGGACTGATCAATTTCTTTACAATTCCTTCCTCGAGAAGCTTACGTGCCTCTTCCTCCATCCTTGACCGAGTCGAGTTTACGACAGATGACGATGTTTTCCGAAGCCAGTCCTTTCGTTATAGCGCCCTCTAGGCTGGGGGCTGCACTGACTGCTTTCTCAGACACATAATAAAAAAGGTTCACGTTTCGTGTGTTTTAGATTCATGTGTACTTAACGACCAGGGATTGAATGTAACATTAACTTTACATTTTGACTGAGTATTCTCATGTTATGCTACACTATGTCATAAGAATGTCACAACAAAAGTAGGCCACGAAAATATCATAGTATTGTATTTCATAAAATTGAAATAAAATCAGTATGGAATGATAACACTGTCAAAAATGTATCTTTTTACAACATTTAACATTGTCAGGGATATTAATGTACAGTCCAATACTTATTTATATCATGGTCCTATGCATTCCATCACTTCATAAAGCAATTTTATTACGCTCCGTGAAGTTCCTTTAACTTTAAGATTAGACAGGTCTAGAATTCTAGTGTGTAAAGATAAAGACCCGACATGCAGACACAAGACATTCAAAAATAGCAGGAGCTAGCAGTTACATAGACACTGATATATTACAAGAGATGTAACTCCCTGAGCAGGCAGAGCTGCAGGTTTGACCCCCCCTTCTCTAGCTCACTTGCAACAACAAAAAAAAACACATCTTAAAATATACAAAAGTTTTACTGTAATTTCACAGTCATTATTCACACAACATAGAGAAACACAGGCAAGACCTATCTCCTTCTTTTTCATGTACACACACAGCAATATCAGTTCATGTGGAAACAAAGTCGAAGCACTGAGTGGTTGAGTAAGTAGTGGTCATAACAATGACAAGAAAAAACAACCATGTATCAACCTTTTTAGTTAAAAGTGACAAAATACAATTCATTTAAAAAGGTAAAAAGTAAAATTAGTGTCTCATGAAATGTTATTTTTCAAAATAAGGTAGGTAGAACAATTTGAAGCCTCTTCTTCCACGGACAGCACAGCTGATGTATATCACATGGTACACTGCAGGAAATATAGAGAATACACTAATTATATCTTCCAAACAAAGCACGCATTAACTGGTACGGGCTAATGTAAAGTGAAACAAAAAGGCTGGAAACAAAGGATCAATTTACCGCCAGGGATGAAGAGAAGAAATCCAGGTACAAAGAAAATAGCACTTGAAACCCCTGTGAAGACAGTCATTTTAGAATCAAGACACAGTCACACACAATATTCAATGCAACCACACATTAAAGGAAGAGTTTAACATTTTAGGAAAACATATTATTTTCTTTATTGCAAGAATACAGATGAAAAGATTGATACCAGAAAGAAGCATAAAAGTTGGGACAATATTTTATTTCTGACTTTGTTTGAAACTACAACTTTGCTGTCTTAGAATTTGCTGACAATTGACAAGTACTATAATTTACTGTAGCATGCAGCTACGGTTTACAGTAAATTGTATTCCTTCACACCAGTTGTTAAAGGTCCCATGATATGGCAATTTCTACTGATCATAATTCTATTGTTGAGGTCTACTAGAATAGATTTACATTGTGCAATTTTCCAAACTCACATTGGTTTCTCATACAGAATCTCTGTATAGTATGTGTATTCACTCTCTGTCCTACACGGCTTGTTGGAGCTCCTGCCCCCCCCTCCCTGATGTTCCGTTACAGCGGAACATCAGTGATTATGTGTTACAATGGCGTCAGCAACCAGAAAATGACACCAGTAATGACAAACAGATGAGAATGCTGCGTGGGGTCTGGGTGCCGTGTTGGCAGGGTGTTGCGAGGCTCGCTGCTGCGAGGAGCGGACAGTTTGAACTGGCTTACTGGTGTGGTTTCCTGGTTGCTGCGTGGGGTCGGCGAGACAGCGAGACATCGCGAATGGACGCGGGAAGGGTGGGGTGCTAAGGGGGCTGCAGCACCCCCATCTGCGAGGCTCCACTAGCACCCGCACCCCAGCGTGTCACAGTTTCGCCGCTGAGAGAGTGTGTGTGTGTGAGGAGCTCCACGGATTGGTCCATTTGGACCAATGGGTCCATTTGGGTATGGTCACGTCGCTGTACCCAGGAAGAAAAAGAGAAATCTCCAACGAGGCGTTCTGGGGCAGCATAGACAGGTATTTTCTGTGTTAGAGTTTTACTCGCTAGAGGGTGTACTTTGAGGGTTTGTGACTTTGCAGACCGTTTACATGCATACAAACCTTCATAACACAAAAGGGGACGGGTAATAACCGGAAAAGCATGACATGGGACCTTTAAAGTCGAGCAGGACCGATTTGTACTGGATTGAGAAACACTGCTTTTTTATCATCAAAGGGACTTTGGCCTTGAATGACTGCTGCTTCTTCACCATCGATCCAGCAGAGTGTGTGTGATGGTGTTACAGGAAAAGTATACAGACAGGATGACACACTGAGCTGCCAAGCTTTGTTTGTTGGCTGCCAGAATACACATTCATAGACTCCATCCAAAACATACAGTCCAGCATTTACCATGCAGGTACACAGACACAAAGGAATGTCTTTCTTGTAATGCTTGCGTTAGTTCAATTAAATGGAGATATTTTTGAATTGGTACTTTCTTTTCCAATGTAGTAATTTGTGTTAAGTTTGTGATTTATTATTTAGTTGTAACATGATTGGTTTCCGTTTGGTAATTTGTTTCATGAAATGTTTCTTTCTTTGACTGCTTTTTGGCTCTGTATCAGCTGATAACAATCTACAGCTTTTTGATGCTTTAAGCACACACATTTTGCATTTTGTGCTTGTTGATAATGTTTAAATGATCTGTGGTCATATTGCATCTGGGTTAACAGACAAATTATGTCGTTTTTGGACAACAAAATCATGTAATTAACTAAAAAGGTTTAATTTCCTTACCGGCAACTGGATTCAGCTGGATGACAACACCTGTGAAAATAAGAGCTAAAAGAAAAGATGAAAGTTCATTTGCAGGTTGGGGTGACAATCCAGCATTTATAAAACTATTTTTTTTATTCACTTACATAACTCTAAAAACCTGTTTTACAAATAGTATCAACAAGAGGACAAAGTTCAGGGTTCTCAACATGTCACTGACTTACACAACACTAAGAAAAACAGGAACGGATGACAGAAATAAAATAAAAGCATTTGTTTTTAAGGTAAGACCTTATTACAGCAGGTTGCTTGTTTTTGTTTATATTTGGTAATAAAAAGGTCTTCATGGCTGTCTGACTGTAGAGGTGGGTGGGACTGGTCTATTGGGATTATTTATTTGCTTAAAAGATATTTTGTTGTGTTTTTTGTTTTCCTTCCTTTTAAGTCACCTACCCTTGTACCCTGTATTTTGTCCTGCACGTTGTTTTATGTTTTGAAAAATAAATAAAGTGTTAAAGTGAAAGTATAAATGAACTGTTCAAGACTTACCAACTCCAGTGATGAGGAGAAGGAAAGAAGCCAGAACAACTCTTCTGTTTTTCTTCACGAGCGGATGGGACACCCACCTGAGCAAAACATTTTTTAAAGTGAGTGTTTGTTGTTGTTAGTGTGATAATTTGTGTGTATGTGGTTGTTGAAGTTTGCTTTTGTTGTTTGAACTCACCCACAGCAATGAGCAGAAAGGTGATTGACAGAACTCAAGGTGCTGAAGGACCACTGCGAGCTGCAGTAAGACAGAGTCGCAGGGTCGCTATGGAGAGAGCACAAACAGAGTTTATCTCACATTCAAAGGGTTAAGGTAGAAGGAAGGTTGAAGTTAAATCACATCAATAGTTCTACACATAAGACTCACCTGATTTTGAAGAAGTTATTGAAAGAAGAATTGCCATTGCTGACCAAGACGTCTTCATTTTCCAGATTCTACAGAAACAGCAGATGATAAAGAAGGTGCAGTTTCAAGTTCTTCTGACATTTTTACAAATCCATTAAATCAGTTTTTACAATGTAGTCCTTTTCAACAAGTTCAATTATGTGTACTCAATTGTTAGGTCTCTGTCTGCTGTTGTGTTTGTGTTGTTGTCGTGATGTTCTCTGTCCCTGTTTTTACTTGTATAGAAACCGTTTTGTTCTGCTGCCTCGCTTGATCCGAACTCCTTGGCAGAAGATATATTGTATCTTAGTGGAACCTTTCTGGTGGAATAAATAATTATTTTTAAAAAAAAATGTATATGTACCTGATACTTTAGGTTACTGTGTTCAGGGGAGCCGGGAGCAGCAGCAGGCGAGGGATGAGTCTGAGGTTTGGAGAAAGTTAGAGGACCAAATGTCATCTCTGCTCCTTCCCTTTCCTTGTCTTTGCTCTTCCATCCCTCGGTGTCTCCATCAGACACTGCTTCCTCCTCATCTCCATCCAACACAAAGGCATCATCGATACTAAACTGTGTGGCCATGATTGCCTCTTACACCCTGCAGTTCTGTGGCTTGATGTTCACTGTGGATTGAGAGAAATAACAGTGCTTCTTAGAGGTTTTATACACATCCTATGATCTATTCAGACATAACATGCACCGTCTACAATTCCAGACCAATAATACTAGAATGATAAGCTAAAAAGTAAACTTCATTGACTTTTGCATTTTAAGTACGCGCACAAATAACTACACTCAGAATAAACTAGTCTGGAGACCGAAATCTTCGAACGTGATTTAAGTATAAACTTGAACAAAGACAAACCTACAATACTGCCTTGAATGGGAACTTGTATTTGAGCAAACAAGACCAAAGTTAACTTAAGTGAACCAGCAGCAGTTTACTGGCTGTGTTGTTGGCCATTGTTTGGTCTCTTTCCGCTAGTCGATCAGATGACCAGGAGGAAAACTTAACTTACTCTCTTTAGTTGATCTCTTCTCCAGGGAGCCTGAACTCCACTCCAAGTTGTGAAGACACGGGTCACATACTTGTAAGCTATTAAATTATCAACAAAGCTTTCTTTCCACTTTTTGTTTTGTTCTTTATAGCGAAAACGATTAAAAAAAAGTTTTGAGTCTCTTCGTTTTTTAACAACCGGGTCTCGATTGCACACGTCTGATTACGCCCTAAGATCCCTTCGCGACCAGTAACTCAGTCTACTTAATCGAGTGTCGGTTTGTCGATCGTCACAAGTTTAGTGGTGAAGGAAATCTTCCTACTGCTTAACAAGAAAGAGTCCTGCATTGAAGTGTGTAAGTTGTACTAGTTTGTACGTACAATCAGAAAAGTTTCATTAAGGTATTTAATCTAAAATTACTTCATATAAAATGCCCCCTGACAATGTTTGTATCGTTAGTTTATAACAACCCTTGCATGACTTATTTGCCATTTTAAATGAAATTAGACTTTAACAATTATAAAATAGTTTGTTTATCAATTGGCTAATGGTTTACTACTCTGATTCTTGCAGCTCTACATTTTGTAAGGTAGAGTAACCTAGTTTATCTATTACAAAACAACATATTTCATCAGCAAAATGTATTTTCAGCAGTTTGTATTTCTCAATTTGTAAAACAAAAAAAACAGTGACTCAAGCTGTAGAGTAGAGTAAACAGTAGGAAATATAATATAGTAGCATGAAGGTTGAGTAGGAAAAATGTACTTCAATGTGTGTGAGGTCATTGGGGTCATGAATACCCACAAACAAGTAAATACAACACTGTACTCAATAATGAACCCATTAATTAATGATCCTGTTCAAACTGTAATTGGCACTCAGCTTCCATAATTTGGTGCTTCACTGACATATAATTGTTGTCCACAAATATGGCAACACTTTTTCTGCAAATTAGCACACATTCAGCTTGTGTTTGCCTTCCACTATGTTCTTTTCTGTGTATCTTTCCAAATGCAACCTTTGACAAAATTCAATTATGTAAAACACTTCAAGCAAAAACATTTAATGCAAATTGAAAATGAGAAAAAGTGAAACAGCTTATCAATCCCCATCTAACCGTTACACTTGTCAATATTGAGCATGTATTGTTGATGATAAAAAACCTGGACTTAATCACTTATAAGTAATTAAACACTATCTTTGCATTACAAAATTAAATGCAATGAATGCAAAATCAAAAGCGCAGTGAAGGTTATCCCACATTGTATCTGTTGCCAACATGTGAAATCATGTGATTTCCAGTAAGTCAGAAGACCTGCATTATGCAAACAAACATCTCTAAACCAACAATCACAGATTAGTCATTGTTGGTTGCAGTTCAGAGGAGCAGACAGTCAGATGTGTGGATGGAATTAACGGTGACAGGTGTAGCATAAAAAGTACTGCTAAAAAACCATTGGTGACTGGATTTGGATTCATTTGGAAATTCAACAAATGTGAGTTGTGATATGTTTCTCCAAATTTTTTGTTTATAATCACTGAACCAAGGCAATGTTATTTATAGTATATCTTAAATGACTATCTACATATAACTTTTCTTTATTTTATTCAAATAGAAGCTGTAGCTATTATCAAAGTTTTAAAATATTTGATAGTGGACAACATCACTATGTTTCAGGTATTGCGCCACATTATTGATCTTTTTTTTGGCTTGGTGCCATATTCAGTTGGAAATCCTCACTTGTAAAACATCTACATCAACTTTCCAATTATATTTTTGCTCCCTTTCATCCATTCTCTGTTTCAGATGAAACAACAGGCTTTACTTTGCCTCTTTCTGCAGCTCGCTTTTGAGGTAGGACTGCCTGAGAATTGCAGCTCACACAGAATGTGTACCAACATGTTCCATAGCCATTATAATTCTAACTGAACAAGTTCTTATACCTTATCATGTTTGTCTGTTGAATATAGCAGCTTTGCCTCAAGATGTTTAACAATTTATTTCTGTCAAGCTTTCTTCAGGGACGAATCTTTGGGTGGTACCTGGTTCCAGTCTGGAGCTGCCATGTTTCTCGTTTCAAACTGACTTCACTGAAGTGGCCATCACCTGGAAATTCAATGGTCTAATTATATTTCATATTATACATCAAATTGCAAAATCTCCCAGTTATATGTTTGTTTGATTTTATATTTTTCCTAATACAGGTAATGAGATAAATGCCAATACTCCGAATGGCTCACCTAGAGTTAAACAGGGTGGCAGGTATCTTTTTATATCTCCTGTTACTGCTGCCAACGAGGGCGATTACTCATGTTTGATAAAGGACAACGATAGGGAGATGATAACAACATACAAAGTTAGAGTTGATGGTGAGGAACATACACATTTCTCTTTTCATACAAAAAAAGTGAATTTGGGTAGAATTGATTCCAAATTCAAGTGTTTTTGCCTCTTTCTCCAGCATCCTTTAACTATAGCATTAAGGTTATCAAAGGCTCCACTGCTCACCTCCCATGCCATTTCCAACCTGCCGGGGTAGTCAAAGCCAATGCACTTTGGTTTAAAGAGAGAGGTCTTGACAATGAGCTGTTGAATCCTGAAGGAGATTCAACAGCTGATAATAACAGAGTGGAGCTGCTGTATCCACTGGACCATGATCAGACCATCATCATCAGAGATGTTGGCATGGAGGATGCTGGGACTTACCTTTGTCAATCTGCTGAGGGGGCAAAGCTGAGCTCTGTAAATGTCATTGTTGAAGGTAGGTCTGCCCCCATGTTACAACAGAGATAGGGTATCTGTAATGAAAATGAAATTTATTTTTTCAGAAAATCCCTTTGAAAAAGAAGTTGATTATCCAACCTTTTTTTGTCTGTGCAGTCTCTTATTTATAGATTTATAAGGGATGTAAATATCTGACACCATAGTTAGGCACCTTGACTGTGGCCTAGAGGAATTGTGGCAAAGTAATTTAGAACTTTTTACCAGACTAGTTATAATGATGTAATCCTCCTCTTCCCTTTTCTTGTATTCCTTTGTTTGCTTTTGTGCATATTGTTCTGTGCTCTGTGTTTTGTATCTGTCCTTTGTGTCTGTCACAAATGTATATAATGTTTGTATTTAACGTATAATCGGTTTGGCAATCTTTTCTGTATACTTATATGTTACAGCACAGTCCGAACGAGATGTTTTCACAAAAAGTAGGTACAGCATTCATGCACATGTTAACAGTCTGCTTTACTTTCTTTCAGTTGCTCCTGCTCCTCCTCACTCGTGCAGCGGCTTCACCACACCATGGGAGCCCTGCCAGGACGAGAACAGTCGCACAGGGGAACCCATTTTGCAGGAATCCATCACAGAGTTTTCCATGAAGTTGTATTCATACCTCAGAGAATCAGAACCCTCCAGCAACCTGCTCTTTTCTCCCATCAGTATCATCGGGGCACTGTCCCATTTGTTGTTAGGTATGACAAAATTAAACTGCATAATGTTTGTTATTATTCTTGCAAATTCTAAAACTAGTCATATTGTCAACTGATCCTTCAATAGGAACTGCCAAAACCAGGCAGGGGAAGAAATGATGGGTCTGAATATAGCATAGATTTTTTTGTATTGAGTTATTGAGTTTGTTTATAGTAAGAACAAAAAATAACACTAACCTTGTCCTTTAAGATGGTCCAAGCGATATTATCCCTTTGTTACCTCTGCACACGAATAAAAGATTATCTTGTATATGACTTACAGGAAGTTAGATAAAAAAAAGTTATTTTTTCTTTTTTAAATGTCACAGGAGTTTTTCTCTACTTATATGAAATGTCAGTCATACTTTGCAGCTTTCATTATCACTTCAAAGCACAGTCGTATTTCTATCTATATTATGTATTTTCTTCATTCTGATGCATTCAGGTGCAAGGGGGGACACCCGTAAAGCCATTGAGATGGCTGTCTGTGTGCCTCACGACTTCCACTGTGTCCACCTGCAGATGAAGAAGCTGAGAGAGAAGTTGGCCGGCTCCTTGCAGATGGCTTCTCAGATCTACTATAACCCAGGTAAAACTATCACTGTGTGAAGCTCAAAGATTAGCTCCTCTGAAGTAAAGAGGTAGATGCAGAGATTCTGTGCCCCAAAAAAATCTCTATCAATGCAGCTCATCGTGATTTCTCTGTTCTCTTCCTCAGAAATCAATCTGAACCAGTCCTTTATTGACCAGTCCATCCAGTTCTATGAAGCAAATCCCGTCATGCTACTGAATACCAGTGACAAAAACACAGAGATGATCAACAGCTGGGTGGCAAATAAAACCAACAATAAAATCCAGCATTTGGTCGACTCAGTGTCACCGAGTACACAGCTGATGCTGCTCAACGCTGTCTCCTTTACAGGTCAGTATAGTGTGTGCGCATAAGAGTACGGATGTGTATGTGAACTAATAAACTGTCTGTACTTCAGGTCAGTGGAAGGTCAAATATGAAATGAAACCCAGGAAAGGGCTCTTCACAAAATTGGATGGTGATCTGGTGAATGTACAGCTCCTTTATCACCCGAAATACATGGTGGCTATGACGTATGTAGTCCAGCTAAAGGCACAGGTGAGAAAAAAACAACACCCTCCTTAAACCACCCATTCACACACTCTACATCAGACAGCTTCACATGAGGAGAGTTACTAAGGTGTAATGGGAGGCACAGCCACTGTGTGAGGTGAAAAGTGAAAATATGTACTTCTCCTCATAGTCATAACAAATGCATCTGACTACACAGACACAAAAGATGTTTGTATTCAGTTTGACTAACAGTTCTGATTGTATTATTTATATGGTCTATTGAGAATAAAACAGAGAAAGAGGATGCTCTTTATCACTCCAAAACTTGCTTGAGAGTCAACACAATCTTAAGTTTTCTACGGAATCAAAGTATTTAGATAGTTTTGGGCATATTCAAGGGTTCATCCTAAACATAAACTGCTAATAGCTTTTTCTGCATGCTTTGAATGGTGTCAATTTGCAAAAGGGTTTCAAATATTGGCACAAAAGAGGTCTGAAGTTATAGTGCATAGATAAATTGACTCCATGGCAACAGTATGCTTCATATTTACATATCCCAAAGCATTATGGGTCCTGTAGCTCTGAAATGTGGAACCTGATTGATGCATTCATATTTCGACATTAGAGTAGATTGGGTGGGGGTCTTGAGGTGCATAGTTGTCTCAATGTGGTCTTTGAGGGCTCCTCAGTGTTAACATCTGGATTTTTTTTTCATTTTACAAACAGGTGGCGAGGCTTGCTCTCACTGGTGACTGCAGTCTTTACATCCTGCTGCCTGGCTCCAACAAAGTGTCTGACCTGCAGCAGGTGGAAGAGAGTCTGACGGATACAGCTGTGCGTCAAATGATACAGGAAGTACAAAAAAAATCTCCTGAGCATGTGGAGGTCACTCTGCCCAAAATCGAGTTGGATGTCCAGCCAGACATGAACATGCTCATCAAGAAATTGGGTTAGTTTATCTTTCATGGTCTGTCAGACTATTTTAATACCTGCCATGCTTTCAGGTTGTTTAGTTTTATTACTTTATCAACCAGCAAGGAGACAGCCTTGAAAAGTGTCATTATTGAAAATAGCATACACATCATTCTGCTCATCTCCCTGTATCAGATACATTTACTTTGCTTTAATCCCTGCTTTTCCCCCACTTAAACTCTTCTCTGAATTTCCCCCTAACCAGGACTGTCATCCCTCTTTGAGAGTTCCAACCTGTGTGGTCTCTACTCCGAAGAGAGGGTAGCTCTAGATGATGCCCGACACAGAGCCTTCCTCGCACTGAATGAACAAGGAGTGGAGGCCGGGGCCGTCACCACCATGTCGTTCTCTCGCTCCTTCCCGTCCTTCTCTGCCCTGCGGCCCTTCATCATGCTGTTGTGGAGTGACAAGGCCAATGTGCCGCTCTTTATTGGCAGAGTGACCGACCCATGAGAAAGAGAAAATGGGAGGTGGAGATGTAACAGATAGGGTAAATAAAGGCTGTCTGGTAGAATGGGAATACATTTAATTATTTTACTAGCTCATCAAATAAATTCAGTACAGTATCAGTTTTGCTAAAAGTAAAGTTAGTGACCCTCACAAAAACACATATAGGCCTGGATGTGGTTTGTTTTAAAAGACAATGATGAATAAACATATATCAACACATGGTGTGCCTGTCTAATGTTTCTCAAAAATGAAATGTGTTATTCAAAGGAAGACAGATGACAACTGAAACGACTTCAATTTATTTTGCGAAGAAGTTACACAAACCCACCACAGGATGGCAGCCATACTGTGTGATTGACATTGACAGTGAATACACAGGGACTGCAGTAGTGAATTCCCCATCTCATTCGCCCCTGCCCTCCTGCATCATTACCACTGATTTCAATGTAAGGAAGACGAAGTGTCAAAATCTGTGACAGTAAAGGTTTTGTTTTTTAAAGCAACAGCTTGCTTGGTAATCACAGCAACTGAGCAAAAATACCCTGAATCATCATATTCACAAACAAACAAATACGCACTGATGGCATTGACTGTAAACACATCAGCATTCAGAATAATCAGCTATGGTTGCACTCTATTATACAAGCTGTTAGTGATTGCTAAACATGCAGATGTATTGCAGATAAAATGATTACATAAGCAAAGCGGGGTCAATAGACTAAAGTCTAAAATTTGGTGACTGTAAACAAAACGAACAGATTCAGAGAGGAATAAGCAACCAACCAGCCTGAAATGTGAACTGTATTCGATCACGGTCCCCAGCATAGCTCCAATCAAAGAACTCAGTATTCCCAGAAATGCATCTTTGATGCATGGATAACATAATGTTGATGTTTTGGTTTGATTATCTCACTGCCAACATGCTGGGAATTCTGATGTGCATAGAGAAAGTACAGAATAAACCCTCGCCCAACCCTCTTGTTAAATTCATTTAAGGTCTAACTGAAAATGTGTTTAAGCTCACTGTTACTTGACATGATCTTCGTTCCAACCTACAATAATGCCCAAGCCCTTTTTTATCTAAACCTAATTCACCACTGAAGGATCAATTTTTTTGCAGTCAACAATGAGACATTCACAAGGTTGTTGAAGGACAACAAGAACATGAGCAGCCGGATCGATTCAACAGTTAGAAAAACTCCCAGAGGCCACTGACCGACTGTGGGTGTGCTTTGTGAACCAGTGCATGGCCAGAGCTGTAGTGATAGATGAACCAGGGGAGTACATTTCATATCTTGGCAGGCGTTTAGACGTTTCAGTGAAAGTCTAGCCCAGATACACCATCGACATGCACAGATGTGCATAGAGACACATAATAGGCATGCAGGTTAAGTGTGCAATCTAGCTTTGTTTTTCAATATCTTGGATCCTGGCCTGTGATTATTCACTGTCCCCTGCTGCCATGCATGCAGGGTGAAATCCCATTTTACCTCCTGAAGTTAAATGTAAGATGAGGAGGGAGGTGGGGGGCATTTCTCCTGCACAGTTTTATCTCAGCAGGCAATCACAAGCATGTACACAGTGCTCCCAGTGTCTCCTGTCCAGAGGATAGAATATGCCTCTTAAGAGTAGACCTGATATTCAATAGGTCTGGTCACGGTCTGATGTAATGGAATGAATGCAACATTGATCACTGCAATGACTCCTTCTAATGGCTGATTTAGATTTAATCCAATATCCTCTCGAGATCAGTGTCTGAGGGTGCACAAAGTTGGGGACATTTTCAAGCTTTTAGGCATCCATTTTGCCATGAATTAGATCCCAGGACCAAAGAAAATGCCTGAATCTTCAAATCGACACACTGCTGCTGCTGTGATATTGCTGTGCAGAGAGAAAATGTTGCATCATCTGTGGCTTTGTTGGAGCAGAAATGGAGTCACTGAGGTAAACCTGCTTGGATCCTGTCGAAATCCTGTCGGTTCATTACGCCGCAGCAAAGTCAAGGAACACATGGCAGCTCCAAAAAGCAACATCCGTTCATCCTTTCATCAGGAAAGTCAAAAAGATCAGTCAGAAGTGACGTATCAAGATGTAATCCATTCTTTAATTTGCTCTATGACCTGCCTGGCAATGGTAGAGAGATGACAAAGGGTCTGGCACACATGATTGACAGGTTGTCAGTGTTCCCCAGCCAGGACTGCTCACACCACTGAGGCCTGTGGTGGTGGCGCTGGCTTCCGAGGATTTCTCTCTTGTATGTGTCTTCTTTGTCCTTTTTTATCATTTCTTCAGACTTCTGTGCTTCTGAAGTTTGGATGGACACATTTTGAATGGGGAGTGACATCAATACAGAGAGATTCACACACTGTACAGACAGAAAATGTAGGCACTCATATTCTCATAGCCCTCATGCACACACACATTCACACACATAAACTGACACGTTAATGCCTGATATGAAGGTGTATAGAAAGCCACTGTCACTTAAAGACAATGAAACACATAAGAACAAGAACACTGAAACGGTAAAGTTACAAATCCACCGAATGGATCTTTTTGTGCTTTATAATACCGTGTTGATTTGCATCAGATCAACAACCACTAAAATAAAAACTTCTCAATACACAATCTCTTTCATAACATCTCTGCTCCTGTAACTATATACCACATTATGAGTCACTGTATGGATTTTGAGTACATTACTCTCAAATCTCTTCATTAGGTGTACATTTGAAGGACAGAATATGAGCGACTTCCACAATACAGTAAGGTCTAAAGCACAATTCTGTGGGTAATGTTTAGTAACGTCAACACTTTAATGAGGACATCCTCACAATTTGGTTCACCTTTAAAAAATAAATTCAGATTACACCTTTTTACCTTTACTAATATTAGTATGAATATCGTATACTAATACTTGGGGTAATATTGGCATTATATGATACTTTTTATGACTATTATTATTGCATCTTTTATCCTTTGCTCTTACTACTTTACTTGGTCTCAGTAAACAACCACCTCGAGTGAGACAAATGTTGTGTGTTTGTGTGTTTGTTTGTTTGTTTGTTTGTGTGTGTGTGTGTGTGTGTGTGTGTGATTGTGTGTGTGATTGTGTGTGTGTGTGTGTTCTTGTGTAATCTAGTCCGGTTTGTCACTGCTCGGGGCTCCTTGCTGTGTGAGCGTATGCCAGTACTCCACTTTTTTCCCTTTGTTTTTGAGACAGTCGAACCAGTGTCTGAGTCTCTGTCCGCTTGCATTTATTCCCAGCTCCACTCCACCTGCAAACAGAACGACAGGAACAGAGCAGAAGAGTCAGGAGGTGAGGGGAAATTGTTGGTGGGAGAGACATTTGAAGAAATGGGGGATAAGAATCGAAGAAGAAATTAAGAAATGAAATGAGAAAGAAGAAGCACTTTAAAACCGTTAGGTTTTTTTTTGGGTAATATAAGATCATTTTGACCCAAAAAAAATTCCAGGTGTAAATGTTCTACCTTTTTTAATGTTTTTTTTCAATTGAAGTAGACCAAAGTTGGGAACACAGATATTGAACTGGTTAGCAGCTTGTTTACACATAGCTGTTATAATCAATAAGAATTTGTTTCTGGCCATCTGATGAATGTAAATCCAAAATGTTCTCTCTTTATGCTCTGTTTTTGGCCTCCTCCATCTCCTGAGGGAAGTATCTGGCTTTTTAGCTGCTAAATGCTCCGCTATGCTCACCAGCTGGTCACTGTGTGTCTGTCTGCAGAGCAGGTAGTTTACTGTGGGACTATAGAGCTTTTTCTTTTAATGAAAATAACTGCCTGCCTTGGGCTGAAAACACCATTTGAGAGCAGTGTGAGTAAACCAAATTTGCAATGTTGCCGCAGGACAGTTAAATAATGAGCTAAGCTTACTATTGAGCTCTGTAAGGGGGGAGCTGCAGATTCAGGTGGTTATTCTGTGTTGGTTCAACAGAGACCCTTCCTCATATTGTCATTTAATACACTGTTACTTTTCAGTGGAACTATCGAACTAGACAAGACTAAACAAAATGCACTGTATTGAGCAAGAGGCCGCTAGCAAAATATTAGACCATTAGATTTATTTAGATTATTATCTTGAAAGGTAAGTGATAACTATAGCTTTCACAGAAAAGCAAAATATTTTTCTCATATTTGTTGTAGAAATACAAAGGGGCATAACATGTCAATTATCAAGTTCAGTAAGTAAGTTAAAATGTAGGGCAGTACTTGAGTAAAAGTAGTTATTTTTTTCCATGACTGTGTCATAAGAAAATAACAACAGACAGACTGACAGACATTTCATTTTCTCATTAGAATCTAACATTCAATAATGCATTTGAGATTCGGCAATAACGTACATAAAAATTCAGGCCAAAAAAGATTGTTATTATTTGACTGGGAGGCAGATATGGGAGCAAAGAAGGACATAGACAGATATTAGAGACAATTACCTCCAGGCAGAGAGAAAGCTAAATAGTCTGCTAGTAAGGGAATAACAAGACAGAGAGATTTAGATAACGAAGGATTTATTGAAAGAGCATGGGGAGAATAACTATTCAGGGAAGCAGGAAATGACTCAGGTGAAAGCTAGCGGAGGTGACGGAGGCGTTGGTGGAGAGGCAGACTGTAGAATAGAGGGATGCAGGCAGTTGTCACCGAGGTTATTACAAAGCCATTCCCCTGGCTGTGATTGCACAGTTAATGGTGCGTGGAGTTTCAAACATGGTATTTTGGCAATACTACCTTCTAACAGGGCTTCAGAAAACGACAACCAAGAGCATACAAGGCTCTATTGTTGATCTGCGACTCATCATTTAACGCAAAGATGCTGCTTCTGGAAAAAGAGGAGCAGCCTTTAAGTGTTTCCTATCCTAGATCCTTCCTCCCTTTACCTTCACACACAGACACACAACTCTGAGAGCAGGTCAAAACCTGTAGATAGGATAATCACAAACAACACTTGGTCACCTCCACAACCATCCCACCACCTCCAAACAGAGATCGATGGAATGTTTTCTGTGTCTGTGGGTTGCTAGTGACAAATGGTCAGCCATCCTGACATGCGTTGGGTGAAGAAGAGGGATGGGGAGCTGGCGCAGGAGAAGATGACAAAGACGAGAGTGAGGCTGTAACTCAGACTGGCGAGCATGTAACATTCAGGTTAGAAACCGTACTGCTTGCATCAATATGAATGGCTTTTAATAGACATATGCTCAAGTGTGTTAGCCATAATCCACATTTGCATGAATCCTTGTGGATCACTACTAGCTTTTCAAGCCTTGCCAACCTGAACATGTGCAAACACTTTTGCCTGCTCTGGAGAATTAAAATTAGAAACACTCAAGTCTCATCAAACTATCAGAAATAAATAAAAAAGCAACAGGCACACCTAGCATAGAGCTTACCTTTACATTTTAATTGTTAGAAGTTGCTAATAGCTAAGTAAATAAAACATGTTTTTTAACACAGCTTGTGATGGAGACTATCAGCACCAATACTGATCCAGGGTATCATTACTAGCGATACTTTAGAGTTGAATTACACTTGTTTCAATAAACTTGAGACTTGACTTGCGGCAAAATACTTTTGAGTAAATAGTTTTATTATCTGCAGTGTCTCTTTAGAAGTTTTATCATGTTTTCTGGAAGGTTTAAAGGAGGACATAGACATTGTAAATCTACCAAACACGACTCTGATTTAGACTTCAAGGTTTAATTTATGGTGAAAATCCTCATGTCATCCACCTGATGTATTACCTATGCCCTACTTTCACTCCCATATTTAATCTCTCATTGCTCAGTTTTCTCCTCCATTTATCTTTAAGATCTCACCTTTTACCATGTGACAACCTCTATGTCTTCGGGTAAGCCTAATAGCCCGCTAGTTATTGCTCTCACTCCTATTCAATTGCACTAAGATTATGTTCGCTTGGCCTCTTTATCAACTTGTTTTCTCCATCTATCTTTGTCTCAGAATCATTTTTCTCCCAGGCTCAGTTAACATAACTGGCGGGTTGATGTAGCTAAACCTGTAATGATAATGGTCAGGGGAATGGTCGTTATCTGGGGCTGTACGTTAGACTGATGGCCTTTTCTCCCAGCAGCGCTAATAACTCACTGTGCTTATCTAAACACTGGGTGTCTCCCTCCAACCCACCCACCCTCTGTCTCATTGGCGTGTGCGCACACACACATTAGAGAGAGTAAAACGCTTTGATCTAAAGGCCTTCGAGCTCACAGGGTGGTAATCCATATTACTGTGCCTCCCCACTACTTCCCCATCACTCCCAAGCTCCCATGTGCTCAATTGACAGGATATATACATCAGGCAGTGCCAAAGCGGTTACAAAGCAGTTTGTCCCAGCAGCAGCAGTGATCTGATGTGCAAAGTCCACGAAGGATGTGGAGTCTTTTCGATTTCTAAAGCATCTCTCTTTCCTTTTCCACTCAAACTCTCCTTGGCTCGTTCAAATCGTTCTCCTCAAGCCTCATAATTACTCCTCATCTCTCCGCATTCCTTTTTTTTTACATGTCTCTCCGCCCACGTTGGTTTTTTATGTTTTCTACAAGTGTGCTGCTTTCATTCAAGCACTCTTTTACAGTCATGTACTTTGCTGCATCTGCTTCGCTCTCTTTTCCTCCACTCACAGTTTTTTTCTCAGCCTACCTATGAAGTCGTTGCTCATTCCCAAGTCGTAGTCCCACACCGAGATCTCCAGGGTTTTCTTTGCCAGCTGGTCCAAGGTAACTTCATATGAAAACTCCTGTGCAGGTGGTGTACAAAAGAGCATATTTATATGAATGATTCATTAACATGAGAGTGAAAAGGAACTGAATTGGTTATGTAGTGCTTTTTGTGGAAGCAAAAAGCAGATTGATGCTGAGAACACATACAAAAAGCAATGTCAGATGTAAAAGAAGTAAAAAAAGGTGCAGAACAACATTTTAAATACATTATAGAAAATCATAGGAGTAGCTCAGTGTATGGTGGTTATTTGTACAGCAGGAGAAAGGATGTACCTCATTGAATTCGGGGTTGAGAGTCTTTTTCTTCACGGTAGTCTTGTTCTTGGATTTTTTCCCCATATCTGGCTGCAAGGTGCTGAGGGAAAGAGAAAAAAATAAAGTTCCTCAAATGTTACCTCTTAAACAAGGTCAGAACAATCATTATTGCTGAGATCAAAGAAATTAAACTGTCATTTCCTTCCTTATTTCTTATCTTTTGCCATTTGTGACAGTGAACTTTGCTGAATGGCCGAACCAAATGGAGTCAGAAGTTATCAAAATCTCTTTCTGAGATAACTCCGACCCAGAAGTATTTCGAACAAAGACAGGGAAAGTGAGAGATTGAAAGACAAACAGAGAGAGAGACAGAAGGCCAAAGCAAGATAGTAATCGTGCCAAAATCGTAGGACTGTGCGCTCCGGTGAAGAGGCAACAGAAGGATCGCTAAAGGGCAATGGGAGTCATCATCAGCGTAAATTCCAAGTCAAGATGTTCAGGCCGTGCGATATCTCACTCTTTCAGCCTCCTGCCAGTGACGAGTCCTGGCTTGACAGCTGATGCATGAGATGGGCTTGGGGGTTGTCACTGCGGAGCTGGAATCAGAGCAGTGAAGGAGGGAGGGATGGAGGAGGAACCGGAGGAGGATTTGATAAAAAAGCTAGGTGGTGGCACAAAGACTTGAGTCATTTAGTCACTGTCAGTTATATAAAATTACATTTTCATCATATGAAAGGATTGGGCTAAGGTTGTAGATATCAGTGACGGGCGTGAATTCAGTCCTCCGACGTGTTATTGACAGCTAGGAGATGCAAAAACACACACTTACTATTGGGCTTAACTTATTAACATTTCCTTTTTTTTGTCCGAATCAAGATTGACCAAAGAAGACTCAATATCAGAGTATGTCAAGATGTTCACAAAACACGGCCCAGAATCCGCGCCCGCAGTAGGGGAGCCTAAACAGCAAAGAGTTTGAAAGATAAATCTGAGGGATAAAGTGATGGTTAAACAAAATGTATTCGAAACAGTAACATTGCTCTCACACAAATAACGTTTGACTTTTTGCGAGATGGATAAGTCATTTTTTGTTCGTATTGCTTGTCAAGGCTGTTGTCTGCTGTCTGCAGCAGCAACAGTATAAAAACCTCCAGTTTACAATTGTGACAAATAAGCACATTGACTATTTGTGGCAAAACAACACAAAATGTCCAGTGGCTAAATCTGTGCCAATTACATGAGAATTTGCATGCAGCTTTTTCTCTCTGCACACATCTATAAAGAGTATACTCAACAGCTGTGAAATGCCCTCTCGAAGGACTTATACAGTGGAGAACTTCTAAAATGATTTTGGACATAGCACTATTAATCCTACTGTATACCTATTACACTCCCAATTATAGTGTTGTTTAGCTGACGACATGTTACCAAACCACTTGTTGTCACTAGTCACAGGCTCTCTTGGGTGTTTATTGTATTTTAAAAAGGTAATTTTCTATATAAGCTAATCAACATAAAGATACCTGGTACTACAGTACACAATGGTCTGACCGCCCTCAAAAGAAAAGAAAGGAGAAGGAAAGAAAAAGATCCATTGAGACGGGCGGCCAAACAAAGCCTGCATTTGATCGGCAGCATGTGAGAGGGTGTTTTACGATATCTGAGAGGACCCAAACGCAGACACGGCAGAGTGTTCAAAAAAGGTTTATTAGTGAAAAAAGGTGCGGGAAGGATAATCCGGCAGGAGTGGCGAGGAAGTGGCGGCTAGTGACGACAACACGGCGGTCAGAGAATGATCCTGGAGCACAGGAAGAAAACACGTTAGAGTCAGAACATCCAGGAATAAGGTAGCTAATAATGCTAAGTAGCCTGGAGGTTTACCACTGTGGTTTAACAACGATCTGGCGCTGACAGGTTGTGGAGCCTCTGCTGATATGCTGATGAGAATCAGGTGTGAGGGTGAACAGCTGATTGCAGCAGGTGAGCCGGGAGCCAGAGTGACAGCCACCACGCCCACATAACAGGCAAAGGGAAAACATCCCAAAGGAGGCGGCTGGAAATGGACAGCCACCACAGGGTGAGGTGAGAACCGGGGGACATCTCAGTCTGAGCTGCTGTGCCAAATCACATTTTACAGACGGCTTCGAGGCCGCTCAGAAGAGGGATTCCAATTTCCAGAATAATAAAACATCATTTGATAGCAACATTCATTATAATGATGATATAAATAAAAATATTCGGCACAGCAGCAACCAAACTATGCTCAAATTACCGTAGAAAATTCAATGTGAAGAATAATTCATAGCATGGAAGGCCTGCCCATGGAGATAGGAGGGATTATCCTCTGAGTTTTTGTTGGCTTTTTCTTTTTTAAAAACTAGGTTGTTCACAGCAAAATACAGTAACGCAATTTATGTTCCGTCTTAGTCCCAATCCTCCACTGACTGATGAGGTTAACGACGATTGACAGCTGTTCTTCTCTATAATGATGATGATTTTTAAATACGGTTCCACAAAACCATTTTGTTTTTCTCATATGGAGCACTATGGTCATATCAGTTCAACTCTTGTTAGAAGAATGACATTTAAGGAGCGGACAGAAATAACACAAATACGCAGACATAAACTCAAATCTACTGCAGCAACGCCACGACAGCTCAAAACAGCCTCCACGGTCTCTCAAAAACCTGAAGCTGGGTGAATTAACCACTAGTATGTTTTGCGGGGCATATTTAATGTGTGAGATTTGCTGGTGTTAATGAATATGTTGTCGCCTTTTGTAGCTGACTAATTACCACCTCATGCGTCATCAGCCCAATTGTATAATATTAAATGCTGGTTATTTTGTCCTAGTATTTAAGTCATTTCCTGATCTTTCTGAATGAGGCATCTTAAAGCTGTGTTTTTTAATAATATAATAACATAATATAAGTATTTTTACATCATTGCACCAGGTCAAATTAAGTTAAAATAGCAGTGCATTAAAGTCGGTGTTCCAGATATACAATATTCACATAACTGTATGTACAGGGACAGAGTTAATATTCGCTGAGGCGTTTTCGTACTGGCCATAAAGTAAACGCATTTAAACGTGCGAAACTGCACTGCAAAAGATGGGGGATAAAATCTACCATCCTTGCTGTGTGCCAAAGACAAAGATGATAGGGACTTTGGATGTCTCAATTAAACAAATCAATATAAAAATCCTTTCAGTATGAAAACCCTAAAAATAAATGTGTTACTAAATTGTTCACCGCAGCAGAGTATCCTTGATGAATTTTAAGATAAAAAGTATGTAACTTTTGAAAACACAGACTTGATTTATCAACTTGAACTCAGACTGCTGAAGCCTCGTATACGTTTGTCTTGGCTTCAGAATTCCTTGTTGCACTTAACAAGCACTGTGGATTTTGACATCTTGGGTTTGTTTATACCTCAACCGAGATACAATGGTCTTGCACACAGACAGCGGACAAACCGCTTTCTATAAATAAGACAATATACAGGAAACAAGCTTCAAGTTGTCAGCTTATCTGCTGCATTTGAAATTGATGTCACGCCTGGCCATGTGAATGCAGCAAGCATGAATTGGGGTTTACATTCAACGGTCTTCTTTGCGCTCAGTAGAGGAATGATTACAGTGACGAATAAGCCATTCAAAATATGGGCATGTGAGTATTGAAATATGCTAGAAATGAAAAAAGGAAGTATTGTGTTTTTTTATTTGTTAGTTTAAACTTGGTAGGGAAGGCCTTCATTATAGTGCTTTGGCTTCTTGACCTTTTATGCTCATGTAACCGGAAACGGCTGAACACAAGCTGAAATACTAACAGTTGTACATAATATTTGGTGACTACCATTACAACAACTGTACCCTTAAATTCTTTTTTTCATCTCTCGCCTGTCTTTGCCCTTTATGTCATTGGACCCTCATGACTGAACAGCATGACAGCCTGACAACTACCAGGGTCATGTACATTTGGTACCTTAAACCCTTCTGACAGCAAGTTTAGGTCAGGCAAAGACAAGCAGAAGAGCAAAAGTGTCCCTGGGAAATAGAGAATAGAATCAAGAAAAAAACCCAGAAGTGACAGAAAGAGATGAGGGTGAGGGAGCTTTGTAAAAAACTGAAACCAAAGTAATTTCACTAAGAAATCAACAAAAAAACGTGATAGAAAGATGAGTGACAACTGGAAATTGGTGTTAAATATGCTGTATGCCTGCTGCAGTCATGATTTTCACTTCACACAAGCGTTCAGAAAGAGAGAAAGAACAAAACTGTGAAGCAGTGTGCTTGGTCAGCATCTGACATGTTTTGCACTTTTTTCTGCCTTTACATGTCTTTTTTTCTGACAGAATAATGTATTCTTCCAACATATAAGGGAATGTGTGAAGAGCAAGGGAGAGGGATGTGGGTCATTCTGAAGGATGTAAACTCATTTAGTCTTCAAATGCTAATTTGTCCTTTTAAATGGAAGACAAATTAGCTCTGCGATAATTCTGACCTTGTGCCACTTGAATAGCTTCTAAAGGCTGATTAAAAGAAAAGTCATATTGGAAAAGCCCTCTGGACAAATGCATGGTCACACCCACACTCAGACTGACACACACACACACACCTGCGCACACACGCACACACACAGCAGGCATAGAGTGACTGGCATCAAGATCAGCTTTAGTTTCAGCTTCCTCAAGAGGATTGCTGGTGTTAAAGCTGCAGGACTCCAGTCTGACAGTGAAATAAGCCAGAAAGCTTGCTAAGCAAATTAATTCTCTAATCTCATGTCGACTCAATTGCTCACTATACTCTGGAGACCTAATTCACCTATGCAGCAATACATTCACCCCCTTGTTTCTTTATTTTTCTGTTAAAAGTTAACCTCACTAAAACTTCAATACACTAATGATGTTGTTTCTTTGGTGGAACTTAAATAAAGACACATTAAACAAGCAGAGTATACTCTGCAGACCAATCACTGAACTGGGGTAAAGTAGGCTCTTTGTGATAGATTCAGAGTCCCCGTTACAAAAGAGAACAAAAGGAAACTTTGGAAGACAGATAAATGAAAAACCCAACTCAGGGTTCAGAGTAAAGATTCAATCAAATCACGTAAACTCTAAGAGCCTGCACAAATGAAACATCCGGTGAATGGATGCAGAGATGAAATGGAAAACACAACACATAGGAAGGAAATGCAACATGGTGGGAAAGACTGACAGAAGGAAGAGGAATTAGAGGATAGAAGAGGAAGAGGATACTCCGTGCTGCTTATGTTTTTTATTTATTTACTCGAAAACATTGTATATCAAAGTAGACACAAAAAGCATGCAGTGTCACTTTATAAGGAGAGGAACAAATCGATACCTCAGAGAGAAAAGAGAGAAAAAACTGAGTGAGAAATACTTTTCTTTTAGCTTCCTCTGTTTTTTGAAGAAGGCTTTCAAAATGCCAATACGGTGGGACTGGCTGAATACGTCCTACTTACACAGACATCTAAAAACACTGTTTTCCAAACAGTAATTGTCCACACTTCTATCTACAATCATTTCTCTGAAGCTTCAATCTTTTCGATCCACAACACTTTCTCTTCATCAAACTACCAAATATGTTGTAACACATGGAAACATTTTCTGATCCAACATCGCTACAGACAAATACAACTTGCTTATTGGTTTAGGGACATACAAATAAGTAACTGCTGCATTTAATGAACGATTTCATTAAAGGCATTTCACAAATTTGACCATGGGGAGCAATTTGGTGTTCAGTGTCTCGCCACGGCACACAAGGACATGCAGATAAGAGGGGAATCGAACCACAGACCCTGAGGAAACATCATGGTTTAAACTGACTCCTTTAGGGGGTTTTGGTCATCATGGTTGCATTAAAGATCATGTGCTTAAGGATTTGCAACCTTTTGTGTTCAATGTTGACGTTTTCTTGTGCCTCCAGACCACTCTGACCTTCCTCGGGGGTCTTTGTGGTTCTATAGCAACATCACGCAACTTCCTTCTCCACACCCTACGGATAAGTCATACTCCGTATGCTAGAGGGCATTGTCGCTTCATGGTAAACAAATGAGTCTCTGCATTCACTGTGTACTAGGTCAGCCCATTTCTTCATGTGAAGCTGGACTTTTTGATCTGTGTGACTATGGAATTAAACAGAGAGCAGCGCTATGAGTGGGTGTACAGTACTGTGGCTTGTAGAGGAGTTAGAGTGCATACTTCTGAGATTTAAATCATGTTTATTGTGGTTGTGCAGGTCAAACAAGCTCAGTTGATCAGATTTTGGAATTTGTTGGAAAACAGAACAGAAAAAAAATACATGAATACATTTTATTGTAAAGTGTACAAAAAACTGCCGAACTTAAATCTCTGAATGACACCAGAGCACATTCACTTAAGGGATGCCGGCAGAAGCTTGCTTCAGCTTTGAACTTACATTAAGCGCATAAGAATTAGGAGTACACTCGGGCTAATCTCTCTTTTTCTGAATCTTTTACAGCCATCTTCAGGCCATACACAAACATTGTCTTGGTCAAACGGGTCAAAACCAAGTTAAGAGTAGCTTTTTGAAGCTTCAATGGCTTTATCAAATCAGACAACAATTTCAAGCAGCCTGGAGCTCCTTCTGCCTCAAAGCCTCGCTCTACTGAAGGGGGCCGTGTGGGAGCTCTCCCTCTATCTGCTCCGTGGGTGTTTAGGTGCACCAGGCAGATCAGAGATTGAGCTGTGTGGGCTTTATCTGTCCCTGCCCGATCCTCACAGGCAGGTGGGCTCAGGTGGGCAGCGGCAGACACTTTGTCTCTCCAAGAGTCCCTTTTCGGCCTTTCATTGGCTGAAAGAAGCTGCTTAGTCTGACAGAATGTCATTTAACTATGATATGGTCATATACAGCTTATAATTATTTTAATTATCTATAACATAATAGTTATTTATCAGTTAGTAAAATAATTTTTGAACGCACCAGTAAGGGCTCAACCTTAGTACGTGGGTTGCCCGCTCTACTACTTAAGCTATTGTGGCACCAATATATTCTTTTTTTGATAATGGTTAATTATTAAATCTATTAAATGTCAGAAGATTTCCCTGAGCTCCCAGTTGATGTCTTTAAATTGCTTGCTTTATGTGCCAAACTGTCCAAAAGTCATTTCAAAGATGATTTTGTTATATGAAAAAAGAGAAAAGACAAAATCCTCTCATGAATATCTGGTTTCTTTGTTAAATAAAATGACTAAAACGATTATCAAACCAAAATGACCAATTATTTTATTAACTGTTTCAGTTTAACATAATCCAGTCCTACCTTTTTCTGGAGTGTGATTGGGACTGTTCCTATGCTGGACTGATGACATTTTAATATTTAAAAGGCATTTTATGCCATCAACTCGATAAGATGGAGTTTAAGTGTCAGGCTGGTTAAAGGGCAAAGTGTATGTGAAATAGGCATGGACTGTGTTTTATGTTACAGAAGAGAAAGGCTTGATTTTAAAGTGGTCCCAAAATGCAATAGACAAAGAAAATGAAGGAGCTTTTCACAGTTGGAAAAAGTAAAAACGTTGTGGTTGGTGATGAAACACCTCCAGAAATTCCTCAGAAAACAAACCAAAAAGCGTATTATACAGTATCTGTGGAGAAACATTTTGCTCACTCTGTGAAATTAAATTTGCTGTGGCATTCTTCACTCACAGTGTTCCGACTGCGAGCAGCTGCCGTTATATGACCTCTCAGTTTGAGGCTTTATTAAGGTCAGAAGTGATGCGAGGTGGGACTTTTAAACATACTTTTTAGACAGACTAAAAATATCATCACAGATATTTCAAAATTACTGTTGACTATTGGGGCCTTCACAAATGATTTACACAATGACATTTGATAAATAATGAGGATATAATGATTAAGTGGGTAAAGTAAACAGATGAAATGTCTGTTTAGTTCATAGAATGAGGGGGTTTGGTGCCTTGCTCAAGGGCAAATCGGCAGTGTCCAGGAGGTGAACTGGCACCTCTCCAGCTACCCGTCCACATCCTTATGTTCTCGTGCCAAGTCCCTACAGACTGAGCTACTACTGCCCCAGGATTCTGCATCTGACCCATCCTAGTATTAGGAGCAGTGGGCAGCCATTATGTACAGCGCCCTGGGAGCAGTATGGGGGTGCCTTGCTCAGGGGCACCTTGGCAAACTTGGATCGTTCTGGGAATTTACTTGGTAGGGGCTCAAGCCAAATCACTACCAAGTCCCTACTAGAAACAGACTCTGTGCAGAGTTGTAGCTATGAGGCTAGCTCTACCATGCCTCTGGTGAAAATCTAAATACTTTTGCTAGCATAGCACATTTTTGTATGGCATATGAGACAGATCAAAACCCAGAGTCAATTATTTCCCATTTTAAATTGTTCTGGAATCTGATTAAATCCTTCCCAAGTTAATATGCAACACAATGCTGATAACATGTTTTCTGTTTCATGTTTTATTTCAGGTGCCTTGGGAAAAACAATACATAAACGAAAGAGACACCCACACACTCAGCCAACCCAAGGATTAACAGCTCCATAATATAAACTTAGAATCAACAACGACTGCTCTCATGAGACAGGACTTAAAATGAAGATTTCATCGTAAACTATTTTCCATAAATGTGGCCATAGGCGGTGCTGCCTCGCCCCCTCTGTTAGAGACTCAGGCAAACGAGGGCTGAAAGAAAACAACTTCCCAATGCATTTAACCAACATAGCAATTTCAGACAGCTGCTTTCTGTTTCTTTCTGTTTTTTTGTCAGACTCAGAGATGGAATGATTCATGTAAAAACATTATCTTCCTCCACAATCTCTAAAACGGAGGTGGCGAGTGCAAAGAGTTACACAGCGGGACTTTTCGCTGCACTATGAGGACATCTCACCACTGTGAATATCTCACCACTGAGTTCTTAATGCAGAATAGCTGCTGACAGTACGAGCATCATTTGTAGGATACCAGGTTTGTTCATGAATATCAGACTCGACTCACATTTTGACGAAGGGGTCAGAGTAGCCGTTGGAGTCCATGGCGGCCAGATGGGCACAGCGTATTATCCCAACCAGCAGGCAGCCCTTCTCTGTGTTATAGCACAGTGACACCAGGATGCGGCCACGCTGGGGACACAGAAACAGAAGAACAGTGTCACACACACACACAAACACACACAGAGACACAGCACCAACCTGATGTTTTACTCCTCATGATCACACAGTGGGGAATGCTGCATCAGGGTCAATAAAGTATTTGATACACTTTCACTAAAAGCAAAACAAATTAGGCACAAAGAACAAATGATTGTCTGCAACATTTGCCCTTCCTGTAGGATATCATGTTTTTGTATGTACACCCAACATGCAGTGGTGTAAAGTGACAAAGTACATTTACTAGAGTACCATATATTTTTGACATAATTGTACTTATCTTGAGTATTTACAATTAATGCTACATTATACTTCAACTCCACTACATTGTATAGGCAAATATTGTACTACATTTATTTAACACTCATAGTTATTTATTAGCTAGTATTATTTATTAGTTGTTTTTACACGTAAAAAATGGGATATGCCCATATGCAGTTCTGTACAGCCCAGACTTTTATGTAAAATTGGCTCCGCAACTACAACATTAAAATGCCGTGACATGTATTTGTCAGTTATAAAAACAGGATAAAATAACATTATATAAAATATAGTATTGTGAAAAGAACCACTCTTCATATTGAGTACATTTAGCTGATATTACTTCTGTTATTCTAAAAGGTGCATTCTGGGTTTTTACTTCTGATGGAGTATTTTAAGACCATAGTATTTCTACTTTTACTAAGGTACTTTGGTAAAGGATATGAGTACTTTATCCAATTCTGGCAACAGCGGTTTTCAATTTAAAGCTTGTAATTAAAGGATTTATCTGAACTCAGCACAATGACACTGTTCTTTTCTCCTTTTAATCTCCAGGTTGAACCATAAACTGAGTGTAATCGGAGACCAAAAGCTATTAGCCTCTGTCTCTAACATCATGAAGAGAAATTAGATAACAACCACCAGGGGATGAAAACACTGGACCGGCGCCTCGGTGTAATGTACAACATGTTGTTATATGGAGTCCTGTGAGTCGTTTCCCTTTACATCGGTCCATTAGAGATCATGCCTCAGACACATAGACTGGTTAAAGAAAAACACCCAATTAAACTTTATTTTCCTTTACAGATGGGGAAAACCGAGGATTAATTACAGTTGCTGAAAAGATAAGAACGTGTATCAGATAAAGGAGAGTTATAGGAAGCTACACTGAGCCATGTTTTGGTTGAAAGTGGTTATGATAAGATTGGTGATGATAAAGCTGGTGATCATTTTACCTCCTCTTCTGCCACGACCGTTCCCGGCTCCACTGGTTGATTGTTAGCTTCTTTATTCTGAAATGGGAGAGATAGACATAATGGTTATAGCATAGAGAGCCTCCGGGTGAATATCTATTACATATTATAATGCAGTGTTTAAAATTGATAACCGATAGCCCCCAGGCAAACATGCACAATGGAAATAGGACACATCTTGATGTATATGTCCAAAGAAACCCATTTGGTATGTGGAACATATATAATGTACCTACCTGTGTAATTCTCTCCAGGCCCATATTGTAGCGTTTGTTCTCGCCCTCTCTCAGTTTCTTCAGAGCCACTCTCACCTCTCCAATGAATTCATTACGTCCGAGTCTGTCCATGTCACACACACACAGCCTTCACACGCAAACACGCATACAGATGCAGAGATATAGAGAGGAGAGGCAGGTGAGTCAGTGAAAAGTAACAGATGAACCCTACCCTCTGCTTTTAATAATGAAGCAAGCAGAGACTGTGCCAAATATATCCAGCATTTTAACAATCTATCATCTCCTCCACCTGCAACACAAGACGGGTTCCTGGTGGTTTCACAAGAGCAGTCTCGTGAATGTTAAGCTGTGTGACTGCTCAAGAGAAAAGAGGGTTTCCAAAGGATTTCAATTTCCATCAGACACTAATTTGTTGTATTTAAAACATGTTAGAGGTAAGAGATTGTTTGAAGCAAGTAATCAGTTAAAGGGCATTGATTTTGTGTCGTATACAAGTACAACAAAAGAAAATGGCTTCTTTAAACTCATTTGAATACATTATGTGTGCTTTTCATTATGCTAACATTTTCTCCTTGCTTCCTCACTCAAGGCTTTTCCTTGCATCTATGATCGTGCCAGTGAGGATGAGAGAGAGAGAGAGAGAGAGAGAGAGAGAGAGAGAGAGAGAGAGAGAGAGAGAGAGAGAGAGAGAGAGAGAGAGAGAGAGAGAGAGAGAGAGATGCAAGGAAGAGACGCGAGGAGCTGAAGCTGCCAAATGAGAAATCCCTGGTTCCATAGAGTCAGTCATAAAAGGTACAAGTACAAAGTCACGTACACGTCATCAATAAAGATAACTGGCAGACTAAAAAAACATTGGGTAAAAAGAAGGAAACAAAGAACAAAAAACAGACAACAATTTCTGGATATAATGATGTATGTTAGACACACTTTTCTTATTTTTTACATGTATTAGAGACTGAATGAAACAAAAAGGAATACAAAATGTATTAAACTGGGGAGTTATCTGGCAAATACAGGATAAGCAATATGTGTCACAATTTGGGTTTGTGTGTTAGGTTTTGGGGTTTGTTTTGCTGTTCTGTTCTCCCTGTCTCTTGTCTGGTCCTTCTCCCTGTGTGTTCCTCCCTGTCTCTTGTCTGGTCCTTCTCCCTGTGTTTTCCTCCCTGTCGTTAGTTTCCCTGGTGTGTCTGATTGTCTGATTGTGTTCACCTGTTGCCCTTGTGTTTCTCCTCCCCTGCCCGGCTGTTTCTCGTCTCGTGATTACCCCTTCCTGTATTTAGTCTTGTCTTTCCCTCTGTTCCCCTGTCGGTTCATTGTTTGTCTTTCCTGTCTCCCTCCATGCTACCTGGTGTTACCTGTGAGTTTCATCCCATGTTTTGTTCTCCAGCTTTTGATTAATAAAGCTCGCTTTTGTTTTGGAACCTGCTTCCCTTTTTTTAACTGCATTTGAGTCCTGATATTCCCGAACCTTAACAGAATGAACCGACCATAATGGACTCAGCAGTTTCTTTTTCGTTGGCTCCCCAGGCGGAAAGTCTCGGTTACTCTCTAGAGCAGGGGTTCTCAAACTTTTTGTTTATGCGGACCACTATTTATTATCAAGGATTTTCGCGGACCACCTCATATGCAAACCGTAAAAATAAGTACATATATAAACGTAGTGTTAAAACGCCGATATTTTTTTATAGTTAATTATAGACAATCAAAAGTAAATTGAAGCCTATTTGATACTTTTGTGACCGGTGTCTGTCTGCGTTGTGTATAGGCCTCTACACACCGGCCCGACTTTGGGAGTCAGAGGCCGTCCGAAGCCGTCAGAGGCAGTCGGGCATTCGCGTCGCACTACTCAGGTTGGTGTGTCGTCTCTTTACGGCACATTTTCAACCCTCCCGCCTCCTCCCGCCGCCGATTCAACATGTTGAATCGGCGGCGGGAGGCCGCGGGAGGCCAAAGAACGTCGGGACAAATCAATCACTCTGATTGGCTGTTCAGCTTAGCGAATCAGTGCATCAGAAGTGAAGCGGAAGTGAGGGACCAAAACAAACGATAAGAAGGCACACACAGACGGCTAATCTTCCTCATTTTCATCTCACCCGGACGCAAGAGTTTCTTTTTTATCATGACGGCATGGAATGAAGAAAGTGAAGACCAACTGATCAACTGTTTATATTACTAAGTCTGTTCTTCTTCTGTCGGTGTATAAAAGGCAGTCTGTCTTCCGGTTGTTGCCTCTTTTGAATGACGAATACACACTACCGCCGCCTGCTGGTAAGGAGAGTTATTGCCACTCGTCGGCTGAAGTATTTGCGGTGTGTTCGTAGGCGGGCGGGTTTATCCGACGAAGCCAACGAAGCCCAACGTAGCTGACGTAAAAGTCGGGACGCCTTCGGTACGCGTTCTTTGGTCTCAGGTTGGTGTGTAGAGACCTTATGTGTCTCAAAGAGGACGGCGGACGGTATTTTAATTGGGTCATCCCAAACAATGCCACAAGTGCGCACGCGCGCAGTGCACTCACAAAACGGGCAGACAGGTCTACAAAAAACTACCGGTATGCTCCTACTTTAGTTACTGTACTGCAAAAAGCAGACGGCGCTGCGCTCAACACACACACACACACACACACACACACACACACACACACACACACTCAAAACCATGGACACACAGGCATATAAGTAACATAAACAATGTATAGGCCTAAGTTGCATAAAGGCTTGAGCTACAGTATTGCAACTAAGCAGACAGCGCTGCTTCTCTCTCTCTCTATCTCCACTTTCAAAATCTATTTAAATCTCAAAACAAACAAAAAACAAATTAACTTATTAAATAAACGAAACGAAAAATATAGCCTAGGGGTGGATCTAGAAAAATATTCATGGGGTGGCAAGAGGGTGGCAGGAGATTTTGAGGGGTGGCATCCCCTCGTAGAAGTATATGCTGATTTAATCGCAGTCATATCAATCAATGTTAACTTGGAAAGCCACAATATTGTTCGCCAATCATATTTCCACGCTCGCGCCAGGGCCGGGGGAGGGGTTACAAGGCTCTGTCTTGTGGTGCATTCACTTGCACTCGGACATTAGAGATTTTCTCTCATAAATGTCCGATGAGCCCAACGACCACTACCCCACTGCCTGATATCATTAGAAAGCTAGGAATCTCCTCTTTCCAACAGTGTATACAACTCAAAATGTGTCTTCGGGTCCCCGAAAATCCTTGATAATAAAAAGTGGATTTTATTAGCTTTTTTCCACGGACCACCTGCAGTACCCTCGCGGACCACCAGTGGTCCGCGGAGTACATTTTTTACACCTGGGTGGAAGCCTCATCTAGACGGGGTAAGGAGGATGCATTAAAGGAGGCACGCCAGGAAGTTGCTCGCAAGCCCTGGCTCAGGAGCTTGCTGCCTGAGTGGCTACAAACTTTCACGAGCAGCCCTGAAAGCTTGTCGCAAGCCTCTAACCCTTTCCTTGGGTCTGGCCTGGCCTTGGGAGGTCCGCGGATCCTCCAGAAGTTCACTGGAAGATGCAAGGCCAGGATTCCAGTACCAGCCCCAGCAGCCATGGTTCCGGCCCCAGTTCCGGCCCCATTTCCTGATCCTGTCCAGGAGCCGTTCGCGGGTACTCGTCTGGCTTTTGGAGGTCCACGGAGCCTCCAAAAAGCTCCTTTAAAAACAAAAAAAAAAGAAAAAAAAAAGGAGTCGCAAGTCCAGACTAGCAGCCCGAGCCCCAGAAGCCATGCTTTGGGCTCCAGTTCTGGCCCCGGCAGCCATGGTTCCGGCCCCAGTTCTGGCCCCAGCAGCCATGGTTCCGGCCCCAGTTTCGGCCCCAGCGGCCATGGTTCCGGCTCCAGAACCGGCCCACCCAAGCCATGGTTCCAGCCTCTCCTGGCCCCAGCAGCCATGGTTCCGGCCCCAGTTCCGGCCCCACCAGCCATGGATCCGGCTCAAGTGCCGGACCCAGCGGCCATGGTCCCGACTCCGGCTCCTCGTCACCTGTTGGCTCTCCGGCCGACGCCAGCTCCCCGTGTCCTATCGGTGTACCGGCCGACTCCAGCACCTCGTCTCCTGTTGGCTCTCCGGCCGACGCCAACCCCTCGTGTCCTGTCGGCATACCGGCCGACTCAAGTCCCCTCTCAAGTCTCCTCTCAAGTTCCCTCTCGAGTCCCTTTCCAAGTCCCTTCTCAAGTCCCTTCTCGAGTCCCCTCTCAAGTCACCTCTCAAGTCCCCTCTCGAGTCCCTTTCCAAGTCCCTTCTCCAGTCCCCTCTCAAGTTCCCTCTCGAGTCCCCTCTCAAGCCCTCTCTCGAGTCCCCTCTCGAGTCCCTTCTCAAGTCCCTTCTCGAGTCCCCTCTCAAGTCACCTCTCAAGTTCCCTCTCGAGTCCCCTTTCAAGTCACCTCTCGAGTTCCCTCTCGAGTTCCCTCTCAAGTCCCTTCTCAAGTCTCCTCTCAAGTCCCCTCTCGAGTCCCTTCTCGAGTCCCCTCTCAAGTCCCCTTTCAAGTCACCTCTCGAGTCCCCTTTCAAGTCACCTCTCGAGTTCCCTCTCAAGTTCCCTCTCGAGTTCCCTCTCAAGTCACCTCTCGGGTCTCCTCTCGAGTTCCCTCTCAAGTTCCCTCTCGAGTTCCCTCTCAAGTAACCTCTCGGGTCTCCTCTCGAGTTCCCTCGAGTTTCCTCTCGAGTCCCCTTTCAAGTTCCCTCTCGAGTCCCTTCTCAAGTCCCTTCTCGAGTCCCTTCTCAAGTCTCCTCTCAAGTCCCCTCTCAAGTCCCTTTCCAAGTCCCTTCTCGAGTTCCCTCTCAAGTTCCCTCTCGAGTCCCCTCTCAAGTCCCTTCTCGAGCCCCCTCTCAAGTCACCTCTCAAGTTCCCTCTCGAGTCCCTTCTCAAGTCCCTTCTCAAGTCTCCTCTCAAGTCCCCTCTCGAGTCCCTTTCCAAGTCCCTTCTCAAGTCCCTTCTCGAGTCCCCTCTCAAGTCACCTCTCAAGTCACCTCTCGAGTTCCCTCTCAAGTTCCCTCTCGAGTTCCCTCTCAAGTCACCTCTCAAGTCTCCTCTCGAGTCCCCTCTCAAGTCCCTACCCAATGTCCTGTCCCGTTGGGGGTCCCGCCGACTACTCTTCTGCCGGGGGTCCTGCCAACCCTATGTCCTGTGCTGTGGGAGGTCCCGCCGACTACTCTTCTGCCGGGGGTCCTGCCAACCCTATGTCCTGTGCCGTTGGGGGTCCTGCCGACTCCAGTCCAGTATCGTTGGGGGTCCTGCCAACTCGATGTCCTGTGCCGTTGGGGGTCCAGCCGACACCTGTTTCGTCGGAGGTCCTGCCAACTCCATGTCCTGTGCCGTTGGGGGTCCAGTCGACACCTGTTTCGTCGGAGGTCCTGCCAACTCCATGTCCTGTTCTGTGGGGTCCGCTGACTACTGTTCTGCCGGGGGTCATGCAACTCCATGTCCTGTCCCGTTGGGGGTCCCGCCGACTACTTCCTGCCGGGGGTCCTGCCAACCCTATGTCCTGTACCGTTGGAGGTCCCGCCGACTACTGTTCTGCCGGGGGTCCTGCCAACTCCATGTCCTGTCAGGGGGTTCCCGCCGACTACTCTTCTGCCGGGGGTCCTGCCAACCCTATGTCCTGTGCCGTTGGAGGTCCCGCCGACTACTGTTCTGCCGGGGGTCCTGCCAACTCCATGTCCTGTGGCGTCGGGGGTTCCGCTGAGGGTCCTGCCGACTCCACGTCCAGTATCGTTGGGGGTCCTGCCAACTCCTTGTCCTGTTTCGTTGGGGCTTCCACCGGATTTCCTGCCAATACCTGATCCTGTCCTGTTGGGGGTCCCGCCGACACCTGCTCCGCCGGCGTTCCTGCCAACACGATGTCCTGTCATGTTGGAGGTCCCGTCGACACCAGCTCTTGCTCCATCCGGGGTCCTACTGACACCAGCCCATGTCCCGTCCAGGGGTCCTGCCCGGACAACGCTGGTTCCTATTCCGCCAGGGGTCCAGTCGGCCACGAACCCGGTCCTTCCTTGTGCCCGGCTCCCTGACTATGCCCACCACGGCCTTAGCCGCTTCTCTGCCTTGCCCCCGGGCCGTCCGCCCGAGACCACCTCCTGTTCCTCTGCCTTGCCCCCGGGCCATCCGCCCGAGACCACCTCCTGGTCCTCTGCCTTGCCCCCGGGCCGTCCGCCCGAGACCACCTCCTGTTCCTCTGCCTTGCCCCCGGGCCGTCCGCCCGAGACCACCTCCTGTTCCTCTGCCTTGCCCCCGGGCCGTCCGCCGAGACCACCTCCTGTTCCTCTGCCTTGCCCCCGGGCCGTCCGCCCGAGACCACCTCCTGGTCCTCTGCCTTGCCCCCGGGCCGTCCGCCCGAGACCACCTCCTGTTCCTCTGCCTTGCCCCCGGGCCGTCCGCCCGAGTCCCCTTCCTCGAACTCTGCCTTGCCCCCGGGCCGTCCGCCCGAGTCCCCGTCCTTGAACTCTGCCTTGCCCCCGGGCCGTCCGCCCGAGGTACCCTCCTTGAACTCTGCCTTGCCCCCGGGCCGTCCGCCCGAGACCCCTTTCTGGTCCTCTGCCGTGCCTCCGGGTTGTCAGCCCAAACCCGTCCTCCGGACCCCCTCCACCCACCCTTTTGGAAATATGGACTTTATGTAGGGAAGTCTGGAATCCGTCCCTTGAGGGGGGGGTTATGTCACAATTTGGGTTTGTGTGTTAGGTTTTGGGGTTTGTTTTGCTGTTCTGTTCTCCCTGTCTCTTGTCTGGTCCTTCTCCTGTGTGTCCTCCCTGTCTCTTGTCTGGTCCTTCTCCCTGTGTTTTCCTCCCTTTCGTTAGTTTCCCTGGTGTGTCTGATTGTGTTCACCTGTTGCCCTTGTGTTTCTCCTCCCCTGCCCGGCTGTTTCTCGTCTCGTGATTACGCCTTCCTGTATTTAGTCTTGTCTTTCCCTCTGTTCCCCTGTCGGTTCATTGTTTTTCTTTCCTGTCTCCCTCCATGCTACCTGGTGTTACCTGTGAGTTTCATCCCATGTTTTGTTCTCCAGCTTTTGATTAATAAAGCTCGCTTTTGTTTTGGAACCTGCTTCCCTTTTTTTAACTGCATTTTTGAGTCCTGATATTCCCGAACCTTAACAATATGCTAAGCAGACCCAGAGCATCACACCTAAATGACGTCAGATATCTATGACGTGCTGCACAGCCCGGCGTCACATGTTAAAGCTTGGCATTTATACGTCAAGGCACTTGATAAAAAATGTAGGCTTAGGGTACTTCCGTGTTCCCTCGCTCTAAGCTCCTCCATAATCCCCCTCACTCATCATCACCTCAAGGTGCATTTAAAGGATAGGAAGACCTTCATAACCAGAGGGGAAGCATTTTTCAGGTCACAGGAGGAGAGAGAACGCATAACTTAGTGAACGAAAAGCACTCTGTGTTATTTATATATATATATATATATATATATATATCTATCAGTTGGACATGTAGTGGGGTACTCAAATAAAAACAGGACAACAGTAAAAGACTTCAGCCATGCATTTTCTCTTTGGTTGCACTCTAAATTCAAAAAGAGACAACCATATCACTATCTTCCTCTACAGAGCGCACTTATTCAAACTGATGTTGATGTTCAATGTTCCGTCAGCTACAGTGCAGTCTTCACAGCCCATCACCTGCTACAATATTCCCTCTGTGCTCAAGTATTCCCAGATGGATGTCCCTGCTCTTGATTTCTTCCCTCGCTCTTCATCGTCTATTCTCAACCCTTTCTCTCTTTACCCACACACACACACACCTTTCCCCTCTTCCTGTCTCTTCCTGTCCATTTGACATGCTGGTTTCAGACTTTTAGTCATAACGGATGAGTATCCCTAGCAGGAGCTTCAGAATAACTCTGACACATGACCACTGCTGTCAGATGATTAATGTGCCTTTGCTCCGTCATACATGCAGGGTGTCTGTGGTGGGACGGAGGTTGCGGTGAAATGTGACACCAGTGCCGCCCAAACCTTTGGCTTCCTATGTGCAAAGACTCAATCCGTTTCCTCACACTCTCTCCCACATTTTTCCGGCTTTATAATTCCTCTAAAAACCCAACAGATGCTGGTGGAATCTGTTCAACCTGCACTGCCAAATTTTGTGTTAAGTCGCTAAATTGGCCTCATGAGTTACATTGGATGATGAGGTTATTTTATCACTCAAGCGTAGCGTCTGTGCAAGATATAGTATTTCTTTAACGATCTCATGGAAGTAGGAGTGAACCAAAAAATGGGGTTGGCTTTCATGACAACAACAGGGATGTTGTTGTCATGAAAGCCAACAGGATTGTTGGACATTTGCTCTGGTATTTTAAAAAATGAATTAAAGGGGTCATGAGCAATATTTATTTTGAAGTGCATTTAAATGACACAGCATTTGCATATGTAAATATGTAACCTTTCACATGCTAACTCTAAAGCAATTTCAGCTAACAGTTATAAACCTAATGAAATATAACACATTATTTAATTAAACATTATGAAGTGAAATTGCATGGCTCGTTAAAAGGATATTGACATCGATTATTTTGGGGAAATCCTGGCATAGCATGTTTGTAACATAATTGGAGATACAAAACTAACTTCAGTGTCGAACACTGTTTTTACAGAAGCTTAATACTGAATACTGAGTTTTCTATTAAGGCACACAAGTGTTTTTAGCTAAATGCTAACATGAGCATGTTAACATGCTTGCAATGACAAAGATAACATGCTACAGTGAGGTGGGTATGAAGTTAATTATGTTCACTCCATATTAGCAGTAGCAATGAAAGAAAGTAAGCAGATTACCAAAGTCAGTAGGATTAATCGTAGGCTGACCATAAACATTTGAACAAATTCTAACAGCAATTCATTCCATAGTAGTTTAGCTCAGAAGTATGGTGAACTGAGCGACATTGCCTCTAGCAAAGCAAACAAAAGGCAAACCCAACCCAACATGTCATTGTTATCCGGACATCTAACACAGAATCAAATATGTTTTCCTCCCTGACAATATCAGAACTCGACTATACATCTCACCTCAGGCATCCAGTAGCCAATCTCAGCCTCTCCCTCAATCCGATAACAAATCAAGTCTATACATCTATATTTGTCCCTATCTCCCCACAGCGAGGAATGTTCGAGTCCATTATGAAGGCTGACAGAGGGATGGAGAAATTGAGAGAGAGACTAGACCTGGCACTGACAATATGTTGTAGTCCTTTAACACACACACACACACACACACACACACACACACACACACACACACACACACACACACACACACACAGTCTCTTGACACCCACATTCCATCATAACACATCTGCATATGCTCCATCTCTACTCCTTTAAATGGCACCTTGATATTCCTTTTAGTGGTAAAAGCCACAAGCCTATATTTTTTTGTACATCTTTTAAAAAGGCACAGAGAAATGATAAGAGGTTTTTTAAATAGGGGGAGGGAGGCAACGTACTATCATGGTGTCCTAAATCATTTGGAATTTGCCCAAAGGCAGAGGCAGTCTGCAGTAACTGATAGAGACATTTGCACATAATCACAATATCATGCATGTCGGCCTAACTGCAATACAACAATCTTTGGGGCAAGTTAATCTATCACACTTTCAGGCTTCAAAGGAGACCTATGAATCTACTTTTTACCAGTGCTGTTTCTCAAGTATCTCTCACAGAGCTCATACAATTAACAATGAAAAAAAGCAGATATTATCTGTAAAAACGTTTTTAGTTTCGAACAAGATGTTTACCTCTTAAAAACAGACTATATAACTCACAGTTTGGTAGATTTTTTACGCAAGACTTATTGAAGGAATAGCTGGTTTGAGTCCGACCGGGAAGTCTGGGTTAAGGACATTAGTTATTAGTTTACTCAGCAGATTCATTCTTAATTACAATTGGCCCTTAGAGATATAGTCTGCACACTGAAGAATAGGGTTGTTGAATACAGAACATAAAATAAAGAATACTGAAACAACTTTGAGAGACCTTTTTCTCCAAGCCATTTCGTAACCAGCTTCTATTTAACTGTTCCTTTCTATTTAAGTGCTTTTTTCAGCCTTATATAATCACTGTATCTGCAAATGAGTAAATGAATGGTAAAATAAATAAATAAATGCAGTGCTCCTTCCACTCTACACACCGCGTACATCTCTTAACAGCATTTATCCTTCAACACAAAGAGAGGTGCATCAGAATGGACTTGACACCAAAGCTTTTTTAATGATTCAAAGGTTTTTGGCTGCACTCCAGCTTTTAACACTTCCTATAATGTGGGCTGGAGTACTAAACAGTAAGACACTTCTTTATAGACATAATCATAAAAGATTTTTACGGCGTCAAACCCTGTTTTGACTATTTACGGTAGGCAGGTTTCGGCCATAGCCAGTCAATGCTTTTCCATTATCTGTATAAGTTTTTTTTTGGCAGTGGTGGAGTCCGCTCTGCTCTGGTTGGATTAAGATTGTTACCCTATAAGCACAAAGGGTTCTTAGGAATTTAGACAGGCGTACAATCCTCTCAATTTAATCGGGTTGACAGCATTGACAGCATTGACTTTTACGGTTCAATCTGTTTAGGATGCGGCGAATGCAAACTGAACATTTTCAACAGTGACCGCTTGATATTGAAAGTGGTCGATTGCTGTATGAGATGATGTAAGCAGTGATCACAGTCTTTCAATGTAACAAACTTTACTGAATCCTGCAATGCTGTGGGAAAGTACCTGTAGTGTCTCTAGCCTACATCTGATTGTAGTTGCAATTATTTTTGATAAACTTCTTTCTTGAAATGTGTTTGTTTGGCTGTACTTTCAAACCAAAACACCAGTTGTTTTTCTATTCTATTTCTGATATAGTAGCTTTCCAGGAGCAGAGGCTAAAGAATTTAAAAGCACATGGCCACAGTTGTCCCCAATTCAACCAGGAGCAACATTTAAGAGATAACAATTTACAATACCTTTACTGCTTTGATAAAACCCTTGTTCTCACATTGTTTGACTGCAGTAATGACCAGTCCAACTATAAACTGTGCACTGTCCAAGCCTTCAGGCAGGTTGACAGAGAGGCTATGTCTGGACAGTGTCCTCCTGCTGAGCAGTGGACAGAGTGCAGGGATCAAACACTACAGACTCCCTTTGCACCCTGCTGGGACCGACAAAGCGGGCAAACCCAGTGAGTAAGCATTTCTCTGGGGATGCCTCTGTGTCTCTCCGTTCTCTGACAGCATGCTGCCTTCTGTGGAGTAATGAGAACAAAGTCTGTCTATTGGCGGAGTTATTGTGCTGGCACTTGAACACATCCACAGAGAGTTTGAGCCTATTTCCTCCCTCTCTTTCTATCGTAAGCCTTACCACTGTTTCTTCACTCTCTGACAGCTTTTCATTCACTGCTGCTCGTTTTATGCCTCTCGTATTTCTCACTGTCTTCATTCGGTCGTATTTTAGCTGTGAGTAAACTCCTCCCCATCCGTTGCTCTTTTTTCTCAGCTAAGTGAATTTCCTCATTCATCACTTTATCCATCGCAGTACCCTCTCTGTGAGCCAATCATTCACTCTCTTTCAACTGCCCCGCAGAATCTATTTTTCCCCTCACTCAGTCGTCTTCCTCAAGCTTTGCCTCACTAGTTCCCTTTTCCACACCGACTTAACTGTCACTTGACATCATTCACGCTTTTCCTCCTTCTCTCTTTGTGGGTCTTGGCAGTCATCTCTCCCTCTCTCTTTCTTATGATCTCTTGCTTGACATTGGTCACACTGCTCCTCCTCTTCCTCGTTTTAGCATCCCACAGCCACCATCCTGGTTTGTGTCTGTGGGCTATGTCCTTGAACAGAGGTCAGGTGGGTTTCCTCTAGTCTGAGAGTTGTCTCCTCTCGCCCCTGTGTGTGAGTAAATGAGTGGGAGGGAGAGTAAATGTTATTTCTGAATGTGAGCGGTTGTAAAAGCTCAAGGACGTGTGTTGTTTGCGTACTCATGTGTCCTGCCAGTGATCGCCCTTGACATGCACACGAGGATAAGCACACACCTGACAGCCTGCATTTGTGTGTGCGGCGCAGACGAAATTCATGTGCGTATGTGTGTGTGTATCCGAGCCCGTGTTTCCTCAGGACAAACAATAGCATCCAACCCTATTATGAATATGCTGAGCAAACTGACACTGATTGTATGCAGCACACACGTACACAAACAAAACACTTGCTCAACTCTGAACCAACTTTCACATGACAGCAGTGTGTCAGACTTATTGGGCCAAGATGGCTACGCTCGACCTCAATCAGTCCATATGGAGAGCACTGCGGGTAGGAGAGTGCAGAGACTCCCCCCACATCTAACACCTAGCAGGTACAGCAGAGACTGCATGTGGGATGATGGGCTGGCGTTGCCTGGCTGAAATAACGAATTACCTGGAAAAGCCCATTGGGATTCATAGAGCGCTGCAGGCAGTTCACTGGAGAATTGTAAGCATGAATCTTTATCCCCCACATCATAAACTGGTCACTTTGCTGTCTGGGGAATAAATCAAATTTCTGGCCAGTGTGAGAATCAGAGCGGAGCGCCTACCTGAGCGTTTTGGTGGTCATGTCGGCTGCTGTGATGCCATGATACACCAGCTCCTCGTTCCATATTGGGTTCAGCGTATTCTTCAGGGTTTTTGTGCGTAGCTTGTTTGCCTGAGGAGACAAAGGAGAAGAAATATGAAAAGAGATACATGGAAAGGCAAGGATCAAAGGAAGAAGAGATGAATGTTTTAAGGGTGAAGGAGCAAAGTCATCAGATCAGAATAGGAGAAAGAGAATAAAAGATCATGAAAAAGGAAACGAAACGGGTGATACTAGAAGATCAAGAAAGAATGAGAGCGAGAGAAAGAAAGAGTGGAGAAACATCATAGATTTCTGTCCCTCAGGAATCGCAAACATCTGCTGCCTACTTAGTAGAGGAGAGGGAGAGGACGGAACATTTTCCTCGCCTCGACTGTCTGCCTGTCTTCTCTCCAACATGAACTCCAACTTAAATTCACCCTCCATAAATAAAGTTTTTAGCCACATGCTGCTTCATTTCCCAAAGTTACCTTCAGGATTTGTTCATCCTGTTATGTTTTTATTTCAAATGTTATTTTGTACGTATTTTAATGTTTTGAACCCTCCTAGATATTGGGTGTGTATCCCAATAAAATGATTTTTTACCAACTCCTTAGATTTTTAAACATAAATTCAACTCTTGCAAAGCCAAACCTCCAAATAACACAGTCTTTGTCAAAATGGTAATGGGATGTGGGTTAATAAGACCAAGATCAAAGGCAGAACTAATTGGCTGTTCTCAGTTGCGGGAGTGGCTCATTTTGACGTGCTTCTGCTTTTACTGCAACTTTACTTCAGCGCCACTTCCATTAATTCATAGCTATATTTGAATTATAATTAGATTTGAAAAACCTACACTGAGCGTATGGTACAGCACACTATAGGATACATCTGGTGATAGCTTATTCCTCGTGCTAAAGATCTCCATTAGTGTCCAAAATACTATAAAAAAGGACCCTAAAAATGTGTTTTGGTATATTTTGTAAAAGCTCAGTAAAAAGAGATTTGGTAAAGAATCAGGCAGGCAGAGAAAATTGCTATGCAAGGGCAGGAAATTAATAGAAGTGTGCTGGTAGAGTTGCTAGTATGTTGATGGGGAAAGGAGGAGGAGGAGGAGTTGATATGAAACCCACTGGTTTTCTTAGCAGGATTGCAGAGCATTCAAGCGCAAGGATTGGCCATGGGTCGATGCTGGCACGAGGCACCAATAACCCAATTTGTTCAGGTTCTATGCCCTGTATAACGGGCCAATCTGACCCGGACCACTCAAGGTCATTGCCTCACCTCAACAGACTAAGCAGGGTGGGTCATGCCAAGAAGAGGGATTCATAATTATAAACTGCAGAGCTGTCTCAGATGAAAAACAGTCAGCAGGTGGGGGAGTCTTACGGGAGTTCTGTCTTCCAGGTGTCCTATTCCACTGAGGAGCCCCAAACACATTAACCAGTGTGCATGCAAGAATTTGGATGAGGGAAGCCTCAGTCCTGGACCATCGCTGGGAGAGATCAGCACCCTCTCCTGCGTCGGAAGCGACATCCACCAAAAACTGGCGCTAGATATTAGAAATGGTGACGCAAGCTCTGGTGAAATGATTTAGCTAGCTAAAAGGCATCACAAGATATTCATAGTGGCCGCTTGATTGGGAAAAGGGAGTCTTCTACTTATCAGGGTCATCATTAACGTTATTTTACAGATTTTAGAGAGCTCCCATAAAAGACATCTCGATTTTAGACAATCTGACATATACTGTTAATTGCGTAATAAATCCACCACTGAAGAAAGTCCACCAGGGAAAATGTACGCCACTAAAATGGGCATCTTTTAAGGAGTTTAAATTTGTGAGCCATTTTTGAAGATTTATTCAGCATCTTCAGCCAGAACAGTTTGGCTCGGGCTGAATAACACAGCTTGGCATGGATGAGTCTGAGGGTATTGAGAAAAGGACTAGCATATTGTTGATTTGGTCGTTTTATGGGATTTGTTGACAGTGAGAAAAATATGGAGCATCGTCAGCCTTATCTTTTAAAATGTCCAACGGTATAGAAAGCAGTAAGAAAGATGATGACTGCTTACATTGAAATACTGCATAACATGTAATGCATCAGTAACATATTTGTTTTTAAATAAGACTGAGCCCTTCTCATTACATATTAAAAACTTGAATCAATATCATTGGTTTATTTTTGCAGTCAATACTCTCAAAGGTGATATTTTGATGTCATGTCCTTTTTTTGTAATAGATTATTTTTGCATTATGCAATTGCGTTTTTTTAATAAAGTAAAGTATATTTTACCACTAGTGTTTATTCGTAACTATAGGCGTACTCTTTAAATGTCCAGCTAGTAGAAAAATGGTCTTGACTTCTCTTAAAAAAACTTGCTCATGTCTGAACTTTGCAGATAAACACCTCGTCTCCCTCCCTCTCTTTTTTCCTTTCTGCCACAGTCAGTCTCTTAACGCCTCAGGGCCAGAAGCTGAGCCTCTCTTCCATCTTCTTTCTCATGGTCTGTTTTTGTCCCCACATCCCATTGTTCTGCCTGTGCCGCCTTCCCCTCTAACTCCCTTTCTCCCATCACTGTCCCCTTTTTATTATCCATTTTCTGCTGGAAACTTTTGGCTTATCTTCAGGAGTCAGCCCCCCAGGGCTCGGCCCATGAAAGAAACAAGCGTATTTGATTTCTGTCATTTGTTTGATTCATTAATGTGCAGGAGGAGACATTTACAGGCACAGTCACGACACAGCGGTGGCGCACAGCTGTATGTGTGTCAGCACAGCTCAACAAAACAGCAATTTTATAAACAATCATCACTCCTGATTGACTGAATTGGGTTGGTTTTCTAAACATATATCTAACCAAATACTACCTCTTTACAAACACTTAATGCACCAGTTCCCTCTCCTTGCCCTGTATAACACCCCGCCTCCATTTTCGCACTATACTGGTGCATTTGCATCTGTTTCTAAATGTTTTATCTCTAGCCCTCCATCTGTCCATCACACTCTCCCCTATCTCCATCTGTTTGCATGGATCTTTTTACTTATTTCACACACTCTCTCTCTCTCTCTCTCTCTCTCTCTCTCTCTCTTAATCCCTTCTTCCCAGAGCTCTCGGTGGAAGAATCTAGCTGTGAGTGAATCTTCCGTTCACCTCCACTAGGAATGGGAAGATGGAAACAGCAATGACCATCACAGAGGTTTCCTGCATTACTGTGTCTGCCCACGTTAATGTGTGAGAATGGGCAAAAGGATAGATAGAGAAGGAGTTACGGATCAAGGCAGCGTCTCTGTGTGACTGTGACTAAAGACTTAGCATGTGTTTGCATACAGACAAGGTCATGCGCCGCATGTGTTGCAGTGTGTGTTTCACATCACAAGACAGCATGCTGGACTGTATTCTGGATAAAGAGCATGGGCTGGAGGACGAGTGAGAGAGAAAGGAGGAAAACGAGTGGGGCAGAGAAGACTCTGCTATCGGTATTTTGACAAGTGAATTCTTCAGCAGACACCGAAACCTTTTTGGATTACTCACTCACTGCAACGTATACATGCCTTGTCTGAATGTGGACGATGAGTAGGTGTGTGAGTGTGTGTACTTTTCAAGTGACGTGGCCCCCGTCTGGTGGGTATTTAACAACTGGCTGTTCATGGGTACTTACCTACTCATTGACGCTTTCCCTGCGCCCCCCACCACCGCCAATAGCTCCACCTCCCCTCTTCCCCCATCTACGTTCGTCTGTTGACGTGAGCCGTGTAACAATCCTCCCTGTTTCCATGACAACCACCTGCTGCTGTCCTCCCCTCATCTGTCTCTCCCTCCCTCTCTTTCTCCACTCCCTCCCTCTCTACTTTTTCTCTCTCTCAGTTGTCTCCATTCTCTCCACACACTGTTGGTACTTCAAGGTCAAAGAGGGTCACAGCCAGATTGTGAGATATAGACAGAGATAGGGGCGGAAAGTGGGGGAAAGCAGAGCGATAACAACGGGAATGAAGACAGACAGAGGAAGGCTGGAGGAAAGAAAATCCCCCAGACATTGTTATTGTTAGCACCTAAGACCTCAGACAGTTGCCCTATGTTACCTCTGCTTCCTCCCGCACTTATCATAACCTCATTTTGTGTCAACCTTGAGCCAAAATGGCCGACAAAAGGTTGCATTCTGCCTTAGCTGGGGGGTTGCTGTTGTTGCAAGCCTTATTTTTCCTGCCGCTTGAGCTGAAAACAAGACAAGAGCGGTGCAGCAGACCAGAACGTGTTTGTGCTCGATAAAGCAGAGCATTGGACGAGCCACATTAAGAGGTAACGAACGCAAAGGCTCTCCGCTCAACGGCTTGACCGACACATTAAATTAGCCCGCTGCCATGTTATGTTTTAGCATTTTGACCTTTTCATGGCATCTGAATCAATAAGGGAGGTTATTATTCTCAAAATAGTAAATAGTTTTGTTTTTGTGTTATGTTCTGTTGAATAATGTATGGAGTGTTTTCTATTTTCAGTTTTTTCTTTTGTCAGCATTTCTTGTGGGATGTGGGACTTTCCTGTGGGAGTGTCTCTGTCTGGGGCAGCACCTTGTGGTAGCATGTTACGTTAATTGCCACTGAGGCAAGGTTGGAGCATTGACCTTGCTAGCCCCGGGGAGAAGATGAAGCTTGACGTATGGATCAGCCAGTCCATTGGAGTCCATGGCTTTCAGTCCCTGTGAACACAAGCAGACACACACACACACACACACACACACACACACACACACACACACACACACACACGCACACACACAGCAGTGTCAAAGGTAACGTCATCATGCCCTGAAACACTTCATATAACTGACAGGGTGAGAAAAAGACAGCGGATATGACGGACCACTTCTACAGCAGCTACATCTCATTAGTGCTTCTGGGTGTTTTTTTCACTGCCTCTATTTTCTACCAACCTTGACTCTTTTGTGTTGTCCTAAAGGAAAGCAGTCTGTAAAATTGACATAATTAACATCATGTGACAGTGCACAATATGTAATACAAAGCATGTCGTGGTACAATGGCAAAACCAAATGTGTCTGCAACAGCAACATAACCCAGCGATTCATAGTTCCAAAAGGTGATTCAGTACTGACTTGACAAGCTGCTGAGAGAGTGTGTCAAACACGTTATTTTCAAAAGGTTGAGAGAAAGCAGTCTGGCATGTTGTGCAAACATGAAAGGATTACAGCACTTTTCATTTGGACTTCAACGAGGATTATGCAACCAAACAGAAACAGAAGTTTAGATATTGAAATAGTGTGTACCTTTGCCTTGTTAATAGTACAATGTAGACAGTTGTTCTCTTGATCAAAGAGCAGGGTGAACTCCAATGTTCCCAGGTAGGCTGAAAAGAACACAAACCATAGCAATTACTGCCAGGAAAGGAACGGAAACACACAAAAGCTCTGAGTCATATTTGTAGCAGATGGCCTCTTAAAAACATTATGCTGCCTGATATGAATTAATCTGTCCTGTTGATTACCGTTTCAGAAGAGCAGAAACTTTCTCTGCCGTTGTCCCACTGTTGCTACATGGTCTAATAAATCCATAAAGTGGGAGTGACTAATATGGAAAAATGCTTGACTACACAATTACTCTGAAAACATATGTTGTGCTTCTGAGGAAAATGCAAAAACTAATTAAAAAAAAGTTGACTGCTCTTCAAGACTGGCCTTTCTGCTATATTGCCTTGTAATTTTCACATGAATAAACACAAATACACACTATTATTGATAACGTCTTTTTCACAATTGAATTATTTCCCCCTTATCAGAACTCACTGTCTTCATCATCAGAGTCCACTGTCTCCTCCCTGTCTCCATTGTTGTCCAACCTCCTCTCCCCATCCTTGAATCCTACGCCCATATCCCCATTGAAAGTCTCCTCTTTTAGGATCTTTTTCTCCCTCGGAGGCGGTGGCGTGCAGGGGTAGTCGTGGAAACGTGGGAAGAAGTCTGAGATCTGTGGGATGGGCAGGATGGGGCCCGGGCACACGTTGATGGCAAAGTGCTCCTGCATAGAGATCTTGACCGGCGAGGGAGGGGGCGGACCAGTGTGGTGGGGTGTCGCTGAGGGGGAGGTGGCAGATGAGGGAGGGGTGGAGGTAGAGGAAGCGGGGAGGGCCAAGTGGGAGGTGGAGGGGAGCGGTGGGGGTTTGGAGACGCTCATGTGCACTGTCGAAGGGGACTGTGAGATGAAAATGAAGATAGAAGGAAAATAATGAGTTGAGAAACACAAAAGGAGTAACAGCAGGGATCTTAGCAGAGGCTCAGAAGAGAGAGACTAAATAACAGTCATTTCCTCCGCCTCCAATGACTGTCCAACTTTCTGAGTCTCCACTTTCTGTGACTTCGCCCAGCAGCACCAGAGGTCACTTCATTTTCAAGGCAATATTGAAAATCCCAGCACATCCAAAACATCCTAGAGAAAAACGTTTCTATTTCCAACCATTGATGCAAACCTGTCTTCTCAACAGCCAAAATAGAAACTGCCAGAACCTTTAGCACTTCAAGTGTGACTCACACATTGTGTCAGCACACCGAGTCTGTGCTCTGAATTAATTTTCAAATGTAGTGCTGTAAAGTATGAACAAGTGATGTCACTTGTGTATCTGCACTTCACTCTAATCCCTCCCTTATCTCTCTCGTTCATTCCTCTCTCGCTCATCTGCAAGTCCCCTAAGCATTATTTACATAATACTTTTTGAAGCCTTTCTCAATCCCTAACATACAGCATTTGTCACTTAATGAAGCATACTAACTGTTGCCAAAGCTCAACTTCACTAAGTTAAATGCTATCATTTCCTATTTCCCTCACGGTGATTAGCAGAGATTGAAAACATATTTTCTCTTCCTGCCGTGCTCTTTATTATTTAAAGAGATGGTTGGATTTCAGTGATCACAGAGATAAACTTCAAACTGTTTTCTTTTTTAATACTGACTGACTCAGATTCAACTGTTATAGACCAAAAGCACTAAAGAAAAAATAATAATATGGTCTTTATCTAAAACATACTATCACTGCTGTATGACACAACTACTCATTCGGATCATTGTATGAATGTCCCTTGCCATCCCCCTATATATTGCATATGTCCATCACGTCACTACTGTTTAGTGTCAAAATGTGACCTCTGTCACTTTATGAGTGGGCATTTTATCTGTGTTTAGCACATTGTCATGATTTTCCAGGTCTTTTCTTCCATCCATAATAAAATAAGACTGCTCTTTTAGTAGACTGATGCATCTGTTTCGGTTCTGTGAGCACAAATAAAAAGCCTGTTTGAAATGTTTTTCATCCAGTTGCTTTGAAAATGCACATATCAAAGTACGGATTAAAGGGCTACAACTCAAGTAGCAACCTCTGTGTGTACAACGTGAAGCCAATGCTGAAGGGGCTTAAACTTGCAGTCTTTCGAATAGCCAGCAGAGGACGACTCCACTGGTTGTAAAAAGATATCAGATTGAATAGAAGTCTACGAGAAAATTACCTGACTTTTCAATAGATTTTTTAACTTTTTAAAGATTTTTTTAACATTTTCCTTATGAGTTAATTAGTTCAATATCTTGTTTCGAGCCCTCTTCAATATAGCATGATTAAGAGCATAATAAACAATAAAGCAGCATTTGCCTTAGGGCGGGGCTGGTTTGTGATTGACAGGCCACCACCACAACATTGTTTCCTCCAGGTGTTGACACTAAGTCTGTCTAAGAGCTTCACACTTTTACTAAGTGTTCAGTTCTATCTTTTTCTTTTTTTATACAGTAAATTCTCTTCTAGATAATAAAACATCAGCACAACAAAAACAAATCTAGTTCCGAGAGCCAAAGCTGGATGTTTTGAAAATGCTTCTTTTGCTGCTAATGCTTGAAAAGCAGCAACTCTTATTTTTGTATATATATCTTGCGGGGAAAATGGCTTTTGCTCATCATAAAGTAAGATGTTCTGCAGATAAACTACTGAATTATTTGTTTCAGCTCTAGTTAACGTCTGCCTGGGGCATCTACCCTTTCTGGTAATTCGTGTAGATTATCTTCTTTGTCCTGTATGTTGTCATTTACATATGCATGTTGCACATAGGTTAGCATATGCTTTTGCATTGAGATCAGTTGTATGCAGGAACCATGCAAAATTTAAAAACATAACAAGGCAGGTAGTGAGGTGATTCCTCCTTAGTGTGGTCGAAAATACTGAGATTTGTTTGATGTGTTTACATCAGCATTTAACGCACCTCCAGTGCATCATAAAACATATTTACTATCTCATCTGACATGCACTGAAATAGCTGTTTACATACTGAACACACTGAAGCTTTTGTTAATCAAGGCAGCACAACCCTCCACCTTCAAACAGAACAAGATTTACCTCAGTTGTAAACTGCACATCCCTCCTTCCTCAGTATACTTAGTTACAGCACTTACGTAGAGTCTCTCAGACACACGACTTAAGACCATACACACATGCACTCACACACAGAGAGACCCCACAATGCCAGTTCACATCTTCAATACCTACAGTCCCTCATACTGCTTCTTATGTAACAACACCCTAATTCATTGCTTGGGTACCCACATTCAAATGACTTAAAGCATGTTGCTTACAAACTCCATCGCTCTCAACCTTCTTACATACAGAGACATGCACATGCAAGCACATGTGCGCACACACTCTCTCACATTCACACAGCCAGCCACAAATACGTACCCAGGGACAGTCTTCATCTGTGCCAGCACTCCATCTTGCCTGCGCTCACGTCCTCTGTCTCTCACACACTGGAGCATGCAGACCAGCTTTGAGCCAATATATCCCTCTGTACTCTCTCTCCCCCTTTCTCTCATTCTCTCCCCGTCTCTTCTTCTGCTCTCCTCCTCTCCTCTCCTCTGTCCCTCCCTCTATTTTCCTTCCCCTGTAGTTGTGACGTATCTGGTTAAAAACCCTGTCAGCCCTTTGCGGCATGTGCATATAGTGCTGTCACCTACTTTCTCAGTAGTGGGAAGATTTAAGGAAAGCCTGGGAAGAATGTGGCGTGTGTGTGTGTGTGTTTTGACGGTGTAGGGGGGGTGGGTTGCAAAGAGAGACAAAGTGAAAGACAGTCAAGCAAAGCAAGACAGAGAGACAGATGAGGAGACAAACCGACATCATTCAGACACACAGAGAAACGCACAGCAACGCATTAGTAAAAAAACACACAGAAGACATATAGTGCACATATAGTAGAAGGAAAGGAAAATGGGATGAAATAAATGAATGCACACAAAAGGAAATATCACCCTGGGATGAAATGAAGAATATCCACCAGCTGAAGGATAGAGAAAGAAAATTAAATTCGACGTGTTGACTGAGCTGAACAAAATACTGTCAGATACTTTGTGTTGGCTATGACTATGGCCGATATCAGCCAGGCTGTGTGTGTGTGTGTGTGTGTGTGTGTGTGTGTGTGTGTGTGTGTGTGTGTGTGTGTGTGTGTGTGTGTGTGTGTGTGTGTGTGTGTGTGTGTGTGTGTGTGTAGTGGTTGACTACCTGCCACAATAAGGAAATGAATCAAAGACGACAATACATCAATAACAGTGGACTTGTGCAGGGTGACACTGCAGTAAATTACTGTGGACACATCAATGTGGATGTATTGGATGAATAGGAAGAATAAGGGAATGAAAGCATGTGTGTGAGAATACAAAAGGTAAATATAATTTGTAGACTTCAATACTTATTTTATGTCAAGTGCTTAAAAATGTATGGAGCTCCACAAGGGAGGAGGATGTCTCACAAAAAAGTAAAATTAAAAAACAAAAACAGATAAACAATTAGGGCAATGCACTTCCTTCAGTTCGGCACCACTGGAACAACCAATTTGGACGTTTGGGGGGAAGGTTGAGCTCACAACGAGGGGAGAGGTTCATAACATTTAATTAGGGATTGCCTTTAAAAAAAAAAAAAATGATATTAGTCAAGAATTTACTAGCTAACATATCCCACTGTCTCCTCCCGCAATGTAGACAGTTAGGGCGGGAAAGCATGATGGCTGCCAGTTCGGTTAGCTAGCCAATTCTTGTCTCATTTATTGTCAGACAAACAGTACATTCATCGGCTATTTCTCAGGCTACTGATCATAGGGATCCTCAATGAAAAACGGAAACTGGAAGATTTTGCAAAAACATCTTTTTTTTGTCAACTCTCGCCAACTTTAAGTTAAATCGCTCTGCAGTTTATGTTAACTCATATAATGTAAAAAAAATAAAAACAATTCTTGATTTTGTCATGTTCATCAATATATATTTTTTGGAAGGAAATGTCTCTTTTAATACTTACAATATTTCGCTTCATATATTCCATTCTTCTGACCTTATTAACTGCAATCACTTCTTTGATTACACCAAATGCCAAAATGGCAACATAACATTTAGATGACGCATCACTGGTTGGAACCCCATCAGAGCCCTAATTGATAACTATGTTATTTTCCATGGTTGATAATTTACAAATGACCAAAGCCTAGTCAATTAAATTAATGGTCGGATGGAGGAAGAAGTGGATGCAATTGCTCGTCCATTTGTAAACACTGATTTACTTTGGACATCACCTCATCAATATTGCGTTAACAAACCATTAAACTGTATATTCATTAATCTGAAAAAGAACATGAAGGGTAAGCGAGTTGAAATTAGATAAATGAAAGCTTAGTCTACCGATGCCAAACTATCTATCTATCTATAAATAGGTGCTTTAGATGAAACACATGCTTTAAGTGGCTTGAAATGAATGAAGTGCTCTTGATTCTGATTACCTCTATTGGTCTTCATGCGATTGGTTTCCAGGGAGCTGCTTTTTCCTCCGGAGAAAACGGAAAAAAGCAAACGTGTGCAACTGTGCATAGGTGAGGGCTTACTCCATCCACATCAGCATCAGTTATCAGACAGCAGCAGAGCGCTCACAGCTGACCTGCTGACCCCCATAACTCTCAGACGCTCTCCATGAGGCTGGGCACCCTACAGGGCTCTTACTGCACACTCAACACGTAAGAGTCAAGGGGGATTTACACAGAATTACAGTTTTCTCATGTTCTTTTGCAGGCTTGGTTAAACAAAATTCAAAAAATCAAATACTCCTAGTGTCGACTTAACAAGATCAGTGGCAGAGTTATCCCACTTGTTTCTTAGTTCTTTTGCCAGTTTGGTACCATAGAAAAAAAGAGAGCAAAATAAAAAATTAGTTATAGGTTTGGTTTGTTAAAGTTGTTAGTGGGGGCCAATTTCTAGATCTTCAAATAACTATTCAATAAAACAAATGTAACTATGGAGCTATACCTCGTAAAAAAAATCAATAATCAATCAAAATTATTATTTTAATAATTGTTTGTCCTGCTAAAGCAATGATTCTACCCATAAGCACCAGGGACAACATCAATACTTGGAACTACCTTATATTAAAAAAAATAATCCTAGACATGTAAAAAACAACATATGATATATCAGTTGATATTTTGGGTGACCTTTTATGAGCGGTGGAGCAGGGACTGTAGGTAAACAAAGTGTTGTGAAGATTTAATCACAGCACATTGGAAAGTAAAGTATGCCAATCAAAAACCCAAGATCAATATTATTGAATCCTTTCCATTCACACACACTGTTTGTGTCTGAATAATATCAAACCCAAACAGCTGCAAGCCACGCTTCTTCATTCGATGAAAATCTTTACACGTTTTTTTTCATTACATTGAAACCTAACTTACACGCGGTGATGGTGTCCATCAAATGCCACACTCAGTATTAACTGAATGGAACATCATAACCACAGATTGACAATAAGATTGAGAGGTAATGAGTACATTCGACAGGCACAAGGCTTTAATTGACGCTGCTTTCTGTTCACAGTGACACCAAACCACATAGATTTGTCTGGTATAGCGTGTCAAGGCCGGTTTGGATGATATAATGCAATCAATTGTGTTTGAAGAATGAAGCCTGGACAATGGCCCAGCAGTATTGATCTTTTCTCAGGGGTAAACATTAGGCAGCCTGGCAGAAGGATTTTTAACACAGTGGCATGGCCCATGAGCTGACAAAAGAGAAAAATAGACGGAAGCATCTGATGAAAGAAACGGATGTGACATCTGAAACAGTGACGTCTGATGATGAAGAGGTACAGATGGTGGAAGGTTAATTCAAGGTATTATCACTGCAATGCTTACAACAGAAAATCACAAACCGTACCTTAACGACAAATAACAGAAAGTCTAAGAAAAAGCATCATCTAACCGAATAAAACATCCGTGCGTTCCTCAGCTTCCGTTTCAGTATGATGAAAGCATTCGTGTGGCTTATGAGTATAACATAAATAATAAACATCTAGAAAGAGAGAGAGAGAGAAGGAGGGAGAGGGAACAACCAATTTGTGGAGGAGCATTCATCCAGTCCTTCTGCATGGTGAGATAATCTCCTCCCATTACTACAGCACAAAGCAGTGCAGGTTTTCCATTAAGTGTACTACCACAGCCTCCCCAGCCTCTCAGTCAGCCATTAGCTCTGAGATTAAATAAACCTCTATTTACATACTGTAGCCCTACAGCAACTGCATGGTGAATTCAGCATTTGGCATCACCCGGGACGGGGCAATTGCATAAATATTCTGATAGAGATCAAAGGAACGGCTCATCCTACCCTACACTCGTCCTTGAAAGTATGTGAAGACAGATCTTGAATTCCTGAGTCTTTTACAAAGTGCAATGCTGAATGTGTGCTGTTCAGAGCACGCTGAAGTGTGACTGAAACTACATCTCATATATATAGTAAATAACCTTGGTGTTTGTTTTGACCTCCAGTATATTGTCATAATGGTACCAATTGTTAATCTCAACTGGTTATATTTACATAACAGTATTGCAGGGTTTTGTCTAAACCGGGTAACAGGGGCACTGCGCCCTATTACTTTCGGGGTGCGCCCTCATACCAGAATGTCGATTTTCCCCATAAAAGGTTAAAGTGATGCCAGAAAATAATTTTCCGTTAATTCGTTATAAATACTCCAAAAATATGAAAATCTTAGATGGCATAGACATATTTGTTTTTACGGAGCTCCGAAGTTGAGTTGTTGTTTACGTCCGTGGCACCATCTTGTATACGGGGGTCATGTTATCGCGAGAATTAATATATCCTATATACACAAAATCAGCGCCCTCATACTATATTTTTCTAGCAAAACACCTGGTAGTGGATAGGAACAGGCATTTTATTTTTGCAGACTTTGGAAATGTAGCCAAAATGTGCAATACATTTACAAAAAAAAGTTGGAACTACTCTTGGAATAATCAGCTTGTGTTGAAATAACATTAGTGAAAAATACTTACAGGTGAGAATCACTGCTGCCATCCACAAGCTAGGCTTATTAGCTTCCCCTTTCCGAGCGGGATACAAAATTAAACATTCAATGGTTATTCCCAAATGTTCAATGTTGCAAAAGAACAGACTACCTAAACCACAAACAATATGCAAGAAGCTCGCTGAAAAAGGCGAAAAACATCTTGTATCGACAATTGTAGAATATAGTTTGACGTACCCTAAGGCTTTCTCAATGCTAGCTCTAAAACGACAGTCAGTTGTTGCCACTGGAAACACCTACCCTTAAACTAAGATGCTAATGTGATCAAAAACGATGTGTTATCCTTTAGAAAAAAATAAAAACTAGCTGTAGAACCATTAGCTTAGAGCTCATATTCACTTCTACAAAAAAAGCGAAGAAATCAGACTTCACTTTGACTTCAAAGACAGAAATTGTGGCCACAAGTGGTAACTGCAGGACAATGGCACACTGAATCTCCCCTCATGTCCCAATCTTCTCTTTAGTTAGTTGCTTAAAACACATCATCATTATGCCACCTGCCTGATAAAACCATTAAAATGTTTACTGTGAAAACAAAGGTACCACAAGTAGAGAGGTGACATAAATGAGATGTCAGTAACACGATATCTAGCCACTTTAGGATAATATCAGTACATGTTAAACTGTAGCATCAAAAGTCCTGAGCAAGGCACATATGGGGATGTTATTGCTTATGAATTGAGCTTTCCATCTGAGAAAGAACGTGTCATTTCCTCCTTTCTTTTCAAAAGTTAAATCCGTCTTAAGCTGGAGCTATAATATCTTTCTCAAGGAGAGCAAGATGTGAATGATGCTAATTTTCCTTGAATGTCTGACAAATTATTAAGTGACATTTCAATTCAAAAGAGACATCGTTATGAGACTCATCTCTTCTCAACATCCCATAGGAAATTGGATAATTTCAATAGGCAGTGGGATGCTGGCGAGTGCATTTTTAAACAGGTGTCTGGTTGTTGGTGTTCCCCCGGGGTGGAAATTGGTGTCACAGGTGCTGTTTGCGCTCCACATCACTCTGCTTCAGGGGGGAATCGGTGGTCGTGTTGGCAGAGAGTGCAGTTCTGTCAAGGTGCATTATTCTTTTCGCCAAGCACAACGTCCCCGTCTCCAGCCGCACAGGTCTTGGTCTCACACGAGAATCTAGCTCCGGCTGTCCTTCTGTCTTTCACCACCATCATCATCTAGCAACAACACCACCTTCCCCTCATCTTATCTTCCTCTCTTTCTTCCCCTCTGATGGCTGATCTGACACAGACATATCCCATTAACCCTACCTGTGATGTCTGCTTAACTCTGACAAGCAAGGGTTGCACACAAAAAGATCAGACGTGGGTTTTAAAATAAAATCCAAATTCAAACACAATGTTGCTGAACACGTTGACTTTTTCTAATGTTTTCTGACAGGCCCAGGCCTAAAGAATGACCCCTGTCAAATAAAAGGACGGAGTGACTGAATGATATCCCCTCAGGTTAAATGTGGTATTTTATTCTTTGTTTATATCTCCTCCTGCTCTTTTTTAGGTCATTCTTAGATTTGTCTCAATTCTATTTTCAAATAAAAACGTACCACCTGGGTTTGAGTTAGGAACATACTCGTGATGTCCAGGGTCACCTTATTTTTTGTTTATATCCCATGAGATTGAATCACCTTCCTGAAGCGGATCTCCAACCAGCCTGCTGTTACATCTCCTAAGCAAAGCTCAGCTCTAACACAGCCCCATTATTCGCCACTGACCCAATTAGATCCTGCATGTATCCTGTGATGTATATTTCTCTCTCTCCTCTCTTTCCCTTGTTCACCCTTTCCCTGTTTTTCCACTGTAACTTTTGATGAATGGCTTTGCTTCTTAAGACAAATGACAGCCCCATGATTAATTGTGTGTGCTCTTTCACTATTTCGCCTCATCACATCTTTTTTTCCATTTAAAATGTTGTTTCTCACACTGTGTTACTAGAAATCTTCTACCTAGGTTTGCCCTATCAGCATGTTCCCATAAATAAAAGAAGGGGGGAGCAGAGAGAGGGGTGGAGGGGAGTGTGGCCCAGAGGCAGGGCAGTGGGCATGTGTGAAATGGAGGGGTGAATGGATGGAGAGGAAAGGTGGGAGACGAGCCAACGGCTCCCGATCAGGAGTGTGAAGGTGACTGCAGTGAAGAAAGCAGAAAGATAGTGCAAATGTTAAAAAAAAAAAAATAGATGAGGAGGGAGATAATGAATCAAGATAGATAAGAGCAGAAAGCAACCATATGAGGATGTCGAAATAATTCCCACAGCAAAAGAAAAGGACATCCATAAAGAAACCCTCATATCCCAGAGTCCTTTAATCATTTGAAGAAAAATGTCTACTATCAAACAATAAAAGGAGCTTAAATGGACTACATGACAGGGGAATAGGGGAACAGCAGAGCAGAAGATGAAGGAATAAAACGTAATGAAATAGCAGCGATTGTAGCGAGGTGCAGCCGCTGCCCTGTGGCAGGTCGCTGGGCTGTGCTTAATGAGGCAACAGTGCAGGCAATTAGTTCCTGATATGGCATTATCGGTCACCAATAAGTGAACACATCATTAACCATTAAATCCTCCCTTAGTCGCTCATCTTTCATCTCTCCTTTCGTATATTCTGAACATGCATATGTTTTTAAACACGGGTCTTTAAATTAATGAACATAAAGCATGCTTTACAAAGCTTAGTTTCATTTTTTAATCAGGCCCCACACATCATTAACTTTAAATGTCTGCAGGAAATACATTTATATACTGCTTTATTGCAACGGCAAATATGTTTTAAAGAAGAACGCATTGTTATTATAATCAACATTATTAGGAAACATTGTGCTAAGTCTGGCAATTATCAGTTAAATAGTGAATCAGCTAATGTGCCTAACTAAAAGATCGCTAATCCGAAATATCTGATTGAGTGTGGCCAAGACAGCATTCTTAAATATTGGCCTGAATATGTTTTTTTTGAGGGAATTGTGTTGTGGGTCATCCTATTTGTCATCGTATCTTATTTATTGGAGGTAATCATGTTCCTTTTTAATAGGAAGTGTATCCTCCTACAGAGTGTTGCATGTGTTGTTTTTAGCGTTATTGTTGCTACACTGTTTTGTAGCAACAAAACAAAAAAGTCCTAATTGTTTCTTTTGTCCAGTATAATCTTACCGAAGTGTTTCTGCAGGACTCAGGATGCTAACCCTGTTGCTAAGTCCTGCACTAAGAACAAATTAGTAATTTGGAGTTGGCAAAAGGTCCCTTCTATCGCTGGATCTGCAGAACGGCCTTACAAAGCATTTGCAAGATTTAGCCTCATGCTGCTCTAAACAGCACAACTATTTCCAGCCAATTCAAGCCAGGCTAATTCATTTGTAAAGCTTATTTCCACTCAAGTAAAAGAAATTCTAACGGTCTGTACTCTATTGGGAGCTGACTGGTGCATGAAATGCGACAACATTATTGCACTCCCATGTCTTTTTCTGTGGAGGTAAGGGGTGAAATAAGATTCCCATTCTTCAAAAAAAAGCAAAGCGCCAAATAAGGGCTTTGATTGGACGTGCTAAGCATATTTGAGCGTGGCGAGGGTCTGATAGCACAGGGGAATAGGCTCCCAAACAGTTTCCTACTGCAGCTGGGCAAAGAACAGAGAGAGAGAGGGTGGAAGAAACAAAAACAAGCAGAGAGCATGAAGAAGGAGATTATGCCTAACCTGCAGTTTCTTATGAGCTCAACTAAGTTTATTGCTATACTTACTGAACCAGCATCTACCTTTTTTGAAAATATAACTTTTAGGAGACCTGCAAATCATCCATGTCATTACATCATATTTTTTCTCACTTAAATGACAAGGCAGAGAAGATTTAGCGACTTTGATTTTTGTAAACATTTATGGCAAGATGTGACATTTACAAGAGTTATAGGTCATGCCGCAGGTTTGTTCAGTGAAGTGAGACAAAGTTCATTGAATGACCACTGCAAAATGCCAAAGAGAGGAACAACCGCGTTTGTATGGACAGTTGCACCTCTTTGATGGTCAGAGGGACTGAAGAGATCCCCTTTTGTTGCTTATATTGAACGAAACACTGATATCCAGACAATTCTGACCTTGTTCACAGCTTAAACCTAAGGTGTCTGTTTAGCAACAACACCGAGCATGTTCGAGACGTCAATGAAGAGTCTGGCGTTCAATAGGAAATGGCCCCAGGGACATGACATCCCTCTTCATCCTTTGCCTGACTTACTTAACAACAGAAGTCGATCTGTGAGCTCTGTCAGTTTTAAAACGCTCTGCGATGGAAGATACAAAGACGAAAATATTGTTACTCACACACACACACACACACACACACACACACACACACACACACACACACACACACACACACACACACACACACACACACACACACACACTAACAGTATATAAGCTACTGCTTTTGGTAGCTCAAAAGTGAATCCACTGTCATTATACTGGTGACATTTAACATCTGATGCGTCATTAAGTTGACTCGGCACTTCAGGCTCAAATTGACGTCTACATTTTTCTTCATGTGTTAGTTAATTAACCTCTTGCACCGTTATTAAACCATCATACTTTCTCTCTGGTGGATTACTTATTTTTTCCACCTCGTATTGTCATATATGCAGTTTATATTCACTATGCTTTCTCAGACACTTCATTCATATCCAATGACCATCCACAGATGCCATGATGTAATAGCTTCAACATTACTGCATATCATGTGCACATTTTCTGTGTAACAAATGTGTCATTTTTAACACTTTTTTACCATGCTCTGAATGACATTTGTCGATGTGTTGCGGTTTTACACCATTACATTCAGTGACGCATTGTTCAATATGTCTTACTGACTTTATTTATGAGGGAATTTCTGCCTGGCTGCCCTTGTTTCTGTCCTGTTTGCAGCCAGTGAATGATGAGTAAGCTTAGTTTCAAGGCTGGATTCTTAGATATTTGTAATAAACGTACACATGTCTGATAGTGTCTGCCAAACAATATTCTATAATGATAGACTCCCAGGTCATAAAAGGTTCAGGTTTGCATCTTAAATATAACGTAATTTAAACAAAAAATAGATTGAATTTAAATTTAAATTAATCTACATTCATGTAGTCTTCCTCCTCATTATATCTGCAGTAAGCCAATATCATTGCCCTTTTGTTCTTGAAGACAGAGGCAGCCAGTTACATCTCTAATCCAGCATATTTAGCTGGATAATCACCTTTCATTATATAATCCTCAGGTTAGGTAAGGCTTCCTGCAACAGATACATCCACATCACTCAACCCAGACAAACAAGGACAACGGAAGGTAAGCTTTTATCAAAAGGTGTATTTTTCTCTACTAATGATAACATCTTAAGTATCAGCTTGTTGAACACTGAAATGTTTAATAATTCAACACATCTGGAACTATGGTTTGTTTGAACTGAGCAAGCCTTGTAAAGAGGCATCTCAAGAAAGCCAATAACGCTCCAATTAGACTGACAGACGTCTGTTCTTTGCTTTTTAATATTAGATTTTCTGGATCTCGAATAGATTTTGCTGTACAAGCCGACAGATGGCAAGCCCGGTATTTGTATTTGTTTTGGTTCAATATTTGTGCCCATGTTGCTTGTTACAATGCAATCAAATCAACAGACATCTTTAAACCAGCTCCACTGTGTGATTATCAGGCTGGCCTCCACAAAAACAAGGAGAAAGAGGTTGTAATTAGATTCGAATTATACCAAGCAGTAATAAGATGTAATAAGGAGATTGCTGAAAAATAAGAGACAGGAAAAGATGTCCGTGAATGTGAAAATATCTCATTTCAGAGCCGTGACATGAAATCTGTGCTGGGTGGGGGACTGAAGGGGGAGGCTGTGTGAGGCAGAGGATGTGGAGGGGATGAGAGATGTAAAGATAGGTGAAGATAAGATGGAGTGCCAGACTCAATTGCATTACTATTGGTTGTTTATGGATCAGAGACGCACTGCTCTTTGGCCCACTGGGATTGATTGTCTTCTGACTAGACAGCATGCCAATATAAAAATGAATACAAAACAAAAATAGAAAATAGAAAATAGATTAACAATGTTTAAAGAAGGGTGAAGCCTCACAACCAATCTGACTGGAGCTGCCGATGCTTCTCTACCTGGGACTTTGTCGTGTTTTTTTGAATGTCAAACATGGAGGTTCATTTTGGGCCAATTTGCCCACCTGTTCGCCTATTAATTGGAAAGGTATCTGAAAAACAATGTGGCAGGAATTTAGATCACGTGCCAAGGAACAAGTATACTCTGTATATGTTTTAAAAAAGTTGTACTGTAGTCTTTGATAGTAACCACGTGAAAAAACAACAGCAGTTGTAGGTCTAAAACTACCTATGTTTCTCATCTCTTGACAAGTATCACGTCAATCGCTGTGTGTGTTTTATGTCACTACTAGATGCAGAACATTTTTTTCTTAAATAAGGATAAATAAATAAATAAAAATGGTGGGTCCTTGGTGGAGATATCTCTGAGTGCTTTCTATTTCTGTCTGTTGTGTCTCTGTGCGTATTGTATGTGGGCCATACAATGCATCTCACCGCCCTTCACTCTAGTGGCCCTTGTGAAATATATTTAGAAGATCCATTTAGTATTTAACCCCTAATGCTCCAGCCAGGCCCATTCAATGGCGACCGAGTGCAGCCCGCTCTTCATCATCATCTGTGGTAGTTGTTTTTGTTTGTTTTAGCCCGGTCCACCTGGCCCTCCATTTCATTACTTCAATTAGCGTGATTAGGATCTAAAATTGCTTGTGTCGGCCCGGTGATTGACAGCAATTGGCCACTTAGGGAGGAAAGCTGCAGACACACAGTGATGCGCAATGGCTTGTGTAGTGAAATGTGCACGGGTACAGTCTGTGCGTGTGTTTGTTTACCCTGATGGGAGTTGTGCTCACTGAAGATGAAAGCAATTCTTCAGGCAAACAGACCACCGCTTTAGAAAGTCCAGATATCTCGCTATACCCACATGTATCAGTGTTTGCGGGAGCGGAAGGGACAGATGTGTGTGTGCGTTTGTGAGAGGGTTTGTGTGTGCATACGTAAACATTAAGACGTTTAATGCAAAGCTGAATTTAATATCTGGTCTATGTACATTTATAGAAATAAACCAATGCTACTCTATGGGCAAAAAGTATATGTATGGTACCGAACATGCTATAAATAATGTCCACTTTCAAAGAATTCCACGATTGTAATCATGTCTGACATGACAATTCCTCCCTGCTCCACCCGTATAGCTTAACATGCTCCAAGCGTGTTGCAATCAGCATGTTCACATGCAGACTGATTGTGTGAAAGTACGACAGACAGGCAATCACTACTCAGTCACGGCACGTTGTGTTCGGCCCAGTGGGAGATGGGAATGCGTTTCGTTTGGCGGAGGCACATTTAACAGTCGGGCCTAATTTAGAGGACTGGCTGGTCTTTGTGTCTCTTCTCATTAGGGCCCTCGCGGTTTACAAGGCCCTAAGTAGCGACCGCTGGAGCAAATCTTGGTGTCTGTCTTGTCTCCGTCTTCACGGCATGCGAGATGGAGGGCTGAGGTGTTATGTTTATTGCGCATCAGTGCTGAGTACGGCCGTTTATCATCATGGAGTTGATAGCCATAGCCGCAGAGGTCCATGACAGAACATTAATCTGCCTAACAAACAGACAGCCATAAGTCTTTCCTCTCTTCCTCTGCACATGGGATAGTCATTCATTCTTATTCTTTCTGCTACATCTTCCTCCAACTCACACTTCCACCTTACCAAACACACCATTCCTCCTCTCCGCACCTTTGATCCATCATTTTAAGATGCCTACGCTCCTTTTACCCTTTGTTATTTTATTTTTATTTTATTGCTTGGCACAGTGTGTCCTCATATAATCAATAATCTTTCTCTTGATTGGATTGAAGCCGTTCCTCCTCCCTCTCCCTCAGGACATAGTAGTAGTTAAACAGAACGCAAGACCCCGGATTTTGTGTAATTCCAACAAATAATGAGAAATATACATTGGTCCAAGATTCAGTAAGAAACGAATTATGCAACCATTGAAATTCCATGGTCATACAAATGTGATAATTTGATATTCCATAAGAAACGTTAAACAATAACTCCCAAGTACTTCAACAGTATCAGTTCTCGTGACCCTCTAAAAAGGAAAAGCTGAGAGTAGGGGTATTCAATTTGTTTGTTGTCAGATGTCACTCAATCCTACGCACTGGTACTTTAAGTTAATTGTTTTACAGCCCAAAAAAACAACAACTATTATGGCTCAATCCCATCAACCTCGTTTTCTACCCCCGCAGGTATAGCTGTTCTTAGCAAAACACTCTGATAAAGTCCCTGTAAACAATCCACTCAGCTTCGAATGGCAGATACACAAACTTGCTGGTGAGCTTTGTTGAGGATTTTTTGAATGAAAAAGCAGGAGCCAGGACCTGGTGGAAACAAAATGTGACTTAAACCGACTTTAATTAATCGGTTTGCGATTACAACAACTGCATGTAAGTGCTAATTAATGTGTCTGATAGATGATTAAATAGCACAATGTTTGCTGACGCTACTGTATAACAACTGAAGATATTAATGAGGTTTTAATAATGTATAAACGGACAGTGCTTTCTAAATGTATCTTTTCTAACATCTAGGATGTCTGGGAAAAGTGCTAACGCAGGACCAGACAGTATACCATCCCCTGCTGCCAGGTCAGTAATATAAGTGTGTGGGAGGAAAGAATAGGAAATGAATACAAATTAAATTAAATTAGCATTCTAATTACAAATCTAATGAAAAGCCAAGTGAGGAAGAGAGGTTGTGAGATTTAATCCTGTACTTGGTAATATTCATCAATTTATCCATCATTCCAAATCCCAATGTATGTGGGTCTCCAACACAAACAAGAGACCTACCCCATTCATTATTATTATTATTATCTCATATAGTTATTAGTGAGCATTATATAGGAGCAAGCACGACTATGTGAGATGGTCTAACCCAGCGGGCTTTCAAAGTGTGAGGCGCGCCTCCCCGGGGGGGCGCCAGAGAGCTTCAGGGGAGGCGCAGCGTGAGAAAAAAATAACGAGAAACAGTGAAATCCAGCTAGTTAACTTCAGCTAACTTTATGCGAGCGGCAACATGGATCGATTTTTTTGTGAAGTTACCTAAAGTGAGAGAGGAGACAGCGTCTGGCAGAAAACTTCACTTTTCACACTTTTGGCTGTCTGTGGAGACCGAGTTCCCCCACCTCGCCAAAAAGGCTGTAAAAGTGCTCATTCCCTTCACCTCCACCTACCTGTGTGAGTGCGGGTTTTCCGCATTGACTTTGATCAAAAGCAAGTACCGGTCAAGGCTGCAGCCAGAGGATGATCTGCCTTTATTCCTGTCTACATTGCATCCCCGCATCATCCGCCTGTGCGCATCAAAGACGCAAACTCATTGTTCCCACTAAAGTAGGGGTGAGTGTAATAAGGAGGCAAAGTTGACGTTCAGTGTGTTGCCGGGAGCATATAAGGATTTATCCACGATGTTGAAAATGTTAAAAATGTTTAAAAAATATGTTTAAAACATAAAGATAAAAAGGTTTAAAAAAGTTATTTTTTCATATTTTAAGGAGGTGACGCTACTCAGCCAATCAAATCGGTGCAGTCAGTGAGTCAGCACGATAGATTCAAACACACAGAGTCAAGACAAGAAGAGAGAAACAGTCAGAGTAATTTCAAATGGCTTGCTCAAAAAAGAGAAAGGTAGGGAGCTGTTCTTATGTTCTCTGAGGGGAGGCTCACCTTCCCACACTTTGAAAACCCCTGGTCTAACCTTCTTCGAAAGTTGTTTTTAATTTTCCAAAATTTCCCCTTAAAACAGGATGTGAAACTTCCAAAAATTCAAACAATTGTCTCCCATTGGTGCTGCTGTCCATCAGCCGTCTGAATCCATCTTGACTTCCTCAACAGGAGGGCCCATGCTTAAAATAAGCCATACAGTTTAATATTGATCTGTATGGCTGGTTATGTGAATTATTATAATAAGTATCCATATGAATTCTGAGACATTTATTGCGCTTTGAATTGATTATGGCTTCCTTCTCTTTCCCCTAGCACGTCCTCTCGAGGGGGGAGGGGGGCAGCCGCTGGCAGACCGCCCACTTCTGAGAGATTCAAACGCAAGGCTCTTCAGCTCAGCCTCTCCAAGAAATTCTGGTTATTATCATTGTCTGTTTGTAATCAACATTGATTAGCACAAGGGAGTGGGCTGTGTAGTTGTGTGCACCCAATTAGGGTCATCGATTGGTACGTCTGCTGCATGACAAGCTTCCGAATTTCAAACTTGACTACCTAAGAAACATTTCCTTTCCATTTGAGTGACTGAGGTAACTAATGTCAGGGGGTTGGACTGCAGACGTTTTTCAATTGTTACGGGGTTACACAGTTCTTATAAGGGTGGAAATAGGGATTAATTACTCAAAAGGCACTTAGTGTGTTTATTAAAGTAAGTTAGGAGAAGAATTTATAGACCTGGCTCGGATGATGTCATCTTTTAAAATTTGGCAGGCATATAAACCTTTCTCATTTCACAGCACAAAGTCAAAGTCCCCCTCTGCCCAAGGGAACAGCTCAGAGGAAGAGGAGGGACGTCGGAACAGTAAAAGAAACCTCAGCAAGAGCTCAGCGGTGGCTGCTGCCTACGTTGCCTTCCTCAATAAACTCTTCGGAGAGGTCAGTTCAGCAGCCCGTTGCCCGATATACTCCAATGCCTTGACTTACTTCTTTGTTTCTGGTCAGGCTACTCCAACAAAAAAGGTCATGGTTGCAGTTTCAAGCTTTTGATTTTCTAAAAATCCCAGGAGCTTGTGATGTGTCAAGAAACAGCTTCTGGTAAATAGCAGGGTTAAACTTCTCGTAGGACAATTCACGACAACATCATTCCCTGACCTATCGACCTGTTCCTGAAAGACTCCTAAACCACACACACAATATGGAATATAGCCATAAAATATAAGACATGTTTTTGAGATAGTTGAAAGTAACTGGAAAAAAACGTTGATAAAGAAATATAAATTGACCTCTTTTTCTTAAAAGTTACAGCACAATGGAGATACGGTAATTTTCTGACATAGAATAGGTCAGATTTATGGGCAGAGTCTAACCCTTTTCAACCTGTACTAAATCAAATGCCAAACCATCTGATCAGGATTGACGGCTGTTACCTGAAAAAAACAACAACAACCATCCCTTCCAAGAAGTCACTCCAGTAATTCCACTTCACAGATGATTTACTGCCGGCCCTGGGCTGGTTTCCATTAAAGCCCGGCTGGTTCAACTGAGGTTCTGTTCACGTCTAATTCCCTGATCACAGATTGCTGCAGGGCACCACTGAACATTTGGTAAAATTTCAACTGGAAACGAGCCAATGCAACGATCCAGTCCAATGTCACCTTCCCCAATTCTGTTAAAGGATGGGTTAATTGATTTCAAGAGCACCATTTATATGTGTTTTAAGTGTAATACAAAAGATTTGTGCAGCTTTAATATTTTAATTGTATTTTATTGCTGAATGTTTTCTATTACAAAGAAAAGTAAGAGCATATCTCTGGTAAACACAAGATTTAAAGTGTTGCTTTAGCATTATTCTTTGAGGAAAGTAGATCTGTCAGCAAATCAATTAGTTGACAAATGTCAGACGAGACTTATACAAATAAGAATTTCTTTAGTCGAGGACAACCCTTTAGAAAGTTGTTTTGAGATACAGTATGTTTAGCCCTGGAGTACAGAATATCATGTCTGCAGGTCTCAGTGTAGTGGAGACAGGGGGCAATTGGAACATATTACATTTCAAAAATAAGACTTGTGAATTGTGAATGAATATAATAATAAACAGATTTTTTGCTAATCATAACAACAACCAAATAAAAAGGTATTTAAAGTTTTGATAAACCTTAAGAACTGTATATGAATAGGAAAAGACAGGGGATAGTTGGCTGCATGGTATGGAGACAATGGACGTGGATCAGGTCCAGGATCTTAATGGAATTGACAAAAAAACGTTTTCCTTTGTCAAGGACACAACTCAGCATGGCAAATACTAATTTAATAATTGTGGCGATGGACAGTAATCACAAGGGCTTATTCTACAGTAGGTAAAGCTGAAAAGCAAAGACTTCACATGCAGAAGGTCACAATCACTTTTTATAACAGATGATTATTGAGCATAATCGAGATGCATGAAAAAAAGACTTTAGAGCTTTGCCTTATCTTGTCCAACCTAGAAAATATATTTTCATAGAATTAAACATTTATTTCTGAATTACATTGTGGAGACAAAATATAATAGCCAGCATTAATCCAACCAGCAATTTATTTGTATTTATAATAGTTACCATGAAATCTTTTTTATCAAGAGTCTTTTGTTCAGTCAGTTTGTTTTTAGTTGTGTGGTTTATATTATATGAATTCACATTATAATGTTATGTTATATAATATTTGATTTACAATTATTACTATTATTCTTACATACATTTAAATTAATAAAAGATCCTTTTAATTGCGGCACAATATGGGACCCTGATTAGACCTCTTTAAAGCAGAGTAAGGCATTTCCATAAATGCTTTCATTATAGAAGAGGGATTTACTGTAAAGATAACATAACAACTTAATTTAAATCTACGCCAAGGGAACTAGAGTGCCGATACTCGTTTTAATTATGTTGCATAACTCGATTTCGTAATAACTAATGGGAGCGTCTTCATTGTTTTAAAGCAATTTGTGGGAAGTGAAAAGCCATTTCCCAGTGACCTTGGGCTACTGAGGAGAGCACACTGCATCCTCCTCTGAGTTACAGCCTCACCTCACTGATCCGCTTTGTTTTCCGGCAGCAGCCCCCGGTTAGAATGTACCAGTAGCCAGGTGGAGAGGTTGGTAGTATTCACAGGAAAGAGGACCTGACAATGAGGCAGGGAGCCCATCCATCCCTCAGCAGTCCTAATCCCTGCCTCAACACAAGTATTAATAACTCCCTTAGCAAGGTTCACTGTCAGTCCTCATTAGATCTAAGTGAAGAGAGGGCCTTGAGAGACAAATAACTAAAAGAAAAACAGTTAATGCATTAACATGACTAAGTGAAGCACAGATGGATGTGAATCAAAATCCATACCCATCAATGAGCAGTGCGTGCTGTACTGTGCGTTCCACCTGAGGACATGATGTGTTTGTCACGTATACCTCCGATATGTCTTATAACGCAGTAGACTGCTCAGTCGACCATGGACCAAGGCAGATACAATGAAATTAACTGTTAATGGGTTCGTTCTGACGGATGAATCCAGAGTCTGCATGGCATGGTGTCTAATCCTGGATGAAAAAAAAAATCCAATGAATGTGTTGACCTTGTTTTCTTAAAATGCCCTTGTAGGCTGGAGGATCCTGGGTAAACAGCGCTGTTGGACTCCGGGAAATGCTGCAGCCTCAAAAATCATATTAAGAGGTTTATATGATGTTTTATGGCAGAGTACAACTTTAGTGAGGTAGCTCTTGGCATGGCATTTGTTTTTCAACTCAGTTGGCAATATTTTACAGTGGATAATTATTTGAACGGCTGCCATGCGATGCCCCTTCCAAAAAAACTATGGGGGCTTCTCCTTTTCCTGAAGCTATTGTGCACTTAGGCAGGATGACCTTGTATGATTTATGTATAAGCCACACTGAGTGCCAACGTGAATTAGGAGGAAAATATTGCACTTCTCTTTGCATTTACGTTCCACTTCTGCTCTGTTCCGCCTTTTTATCTTTCAGTTGCAGTAAAGTAATATAAATGGACACTTGATTAAAGTTGGCAGAGGTCCTACGTAGAAATATAAATACACAGAAGTAAGGTGAGCATTAGCATTAAATTGATTTGCGATCAAACACTTGAAGCTGATACATTCAAACAATTTTTAACATTCAGTTGCCAATCTCCTACAAACTCTAACAATAACACGTATTTTTCACAGTTTTAATGTAAAACCTTTCATGTAATTGCTATAAAGATCAGATGAATGCATTGAGGTAAAGAGGTCAAAACTATACCCTCTGGAATAAATGTAAGTACAGAAACATAACTACTAAATGCTAGTACAGTGCATGGATGCAAATAACGTGGAACTTCCACCTCTGCTAGAGTGTCTTTATCTTATTCAGCTTCCATTTTTTCCCTTACTGAATAAAAGTGAGGAAAAACAAGCCCAGAGCAAATTTGTGCTGGCAATAATCAGAGCTTTCATAAGCTTGTGTGTGTCGGTCTTGTTTCTTTGAACTTATAGATATCCTCAGGCTGGTGCAGTATTGTGCTAAGCTATATCTCCATATGTCAGGCTCAGCTGCTCTATAAGAGATGAGGGAGTTTACATGTTTCTTGCTTCCCTTGTGGACATGATAATGCTTCAGTAGCACATTGTTAGCTAGCTCTGGATTCAAGATGTTGTTGGAGCAAGCATGATTTTTGAAAAGCCATAATTGATTGGAGGATTAATTCCATTTCATAATCTTTTATATCGAAGCTTTACATATTCATATAATTCAAATTAGTACATGTTTACACAAATGCTAATTAGAACATTGGATTGATGCATGTGATGTCTTTTTGACAAAACAAGAGCCCTATGGTCAACTTATTAGAATGTCAAGAGTATTTCTTGCCCGAGGATATTTGTACAGTAGTGCGACTTCAAAATGTGTTTTTATCAAAACTGTCTGTCAGCCACTGGAATACATTAACATATAGCTATTTAAAGCTTTAACACATTCCACTGAAATCCATTATTCCTAATGACAATGTGGATATTTTGCTCCTAGCTTTGCTTCAACTTCCCTGAACACATGCAAAAAGGGAAAAAGAGAGAGAGAGAGAGAGAGGGAGAGAGAGAGGGAGAGAACACCCTGAGCAAATGTCAAAACAAGGCAAAGAATACTGAATGTTTCAAACACAAGGATTTATGCAAATGATATGTCTTGTGCTTCTTGTGTGGAGAGTGTATGTGTGTATCTGTGTCTTGGTTTACATGTATCCTTTTCTTTGCAAGGTTTGTGTTACTCACTGTCACATGGTTGTGCGTGGGTGTGTATTTGTATGCACAGACTTGAGCATGTGCTGCATGTCCCTCAGGATGCTGAAGATGTCGTGCGTGTCTGTGTGTGTGTACACAGGAGTGTGTGGTGTGTCATTTTGCAAATTAGAAAGACATGCGCAGGGTGAAATCCCATTAGAGAATACTGTCAGCATGCGGCAGTGTTGACATGATATGCATGTTATTCTAATTTGGTAGTCAAAAACAGATTATATTGGATATGTCTCAGGAGAATTTGCTGTTTTAAAGCCACCCTGATTGTAAATCCTGTCCTCAGATGCGGCCTTGTAATTATCTCTACGCTTTTTCTCTTTTCTTCCCTGCTCCACAGGATAGAGTGCTGATGCCAGAGGAGTTAGATGGTAAGATGTGGTAGGCGTAATTATGAAGCAAATACATGATAAATTGCAAGTCAATGCAAAGCTTTATCAATCAAATTGATTTTTTGCTTCTCTTTGTGATCCACGAAAGAGATTGAATGTTTCTCAGACTGACTTGAAATGTTTGGTACTGACTAAGAGCAGCAAAATCAATTCAAACAACATAACGTGCTGTTCTTGAGAGCTGGCTGGAGTTCTGTCTGCTGGAGCCAACAACTTACAGATAATTTAATACTTTGTTCAAAGTGGAACTATCTGCCTATACACCGTTTATGTCCTCTAGGAAAAATACTTTACCCTACTTTACAGTTTGTTGCAATTGCTATAATTATTATTATTTATTTTTTTGTCTGTCAGAGCTACATGTGGCCTTCAAGGAATTTGACTATGATGCGGATGGCTTCATCCATTACAAAGACATTGCAGACTCCATGAGGACCATGGGCTACATGCCGACAGAGATGGAGCTCATCGAGATCATCCAGCAAATTAAGATGAAATGTGCGTATTGATCCATCCGTTTATTTTATTGTGTGTTGTTTTTTATTTTCTTCCTGAGTGGTTAAAGCATGTGTGCATGATTGATGGGTGTGGCTGAAGTGAGTCGGTGTGAATGCCTGATTTATGTGTCAGTTGCACAAACATGTGTGCTTGTATACGTGCAGTCTTTCCTATTAGTTCGAGAGGCACTGATGTTTGTCTTGGAAGTAGGGGACATTTTAGCAGACTGATTAATGGCCCTCACACAGCAGGTGCAGGGTGTAGGAGTGCAAGTCTGCATGGTGAAGAGTGTGTTTAGTTTGGATCAAACTTTTCTCTCTCGCTCTTAATGAGGGTGTGTTTGTCTCTACCATCTATACTGAATGATCCAGTATAGATTTGTGTGTGGTGAGTGTTTAAAGTTTAAGGTGAATCATCACTGCATTGATTTCTGCCATGAGCCTGGAGAACAGCTCCTATAACACCTACCAAGTGTCGATCTGATCTGTGAGCATCTGTCAAGGCTTTACATAAACCTCTAGAGGACACAGGTCTTAGACATGTTGAGCACACCCGTGACGTTTTATAATAATGAAGACTTAGTGTTTCCAGCAGTCCACCTGCATTTATACACAATACAAATTAGGCCAGTTGTACACCTACACTGCATCAGAACTACCAATCAGACGGTAAAGATGACTTTAGCCCCAGGCCTTGGGTGGGTCTATGGTGATAAAACTGCATCTTCTCTTTTCTGAGATTGATGTATTTGTATACATGGTCCTTGTTTAAATAAATGCATAATCCATTGTCAACAACAGATGTGTGTTGAGATCAGCAGGAGGGAAGCCAGTTTATGTTATATAACGGAGCTACTAAGCGAGTTATCTTTTTAATCAAAAAGCAACACTTCAATAAAAATACAATCATTTATTGAATACAACTTGTTTTATGCAAATACCCACTATGGATGATAATTACAACGTAAAAGGGAATTTCTGAGAGTTTATACTGACTGTGTGACAGTTACAAGTATTTGTTGTTGAAAAAAGCTTAGAACCGTGGATGAGTGGACCAAGGTACATTTAATCCTTGCCCATTTCAACTCCAACCTTCAACAGCCTCACTTGGCCCGCCGCCATCAGCCTAGGTGACTGAATGGTAACAAACGTTACATACTGGTTGTTACTGTTTTGTGAAAGACATTGACTCACTTCACTGACTACTGTTCTTTTTTTCTGTTTTCACCATATTTTCCATTATCCTGTAACTGTCAATTACATCACTGTTGGGTGGTTACAGGTGAAATAGGAAGAATGACTTTTTACTACAAACAAACACTGCTTTCTGCCTGCACTAAAACGTCATCACTACACTTCACGGATAGGCCTACTTATTGCTCTAAACCAAAATACATCATGTTTATTGTTGTGCTTTGGGAAAACAAAATACAAACAGCCAGACAGCAACCTGCTACATGTCACAAGACCCAAGACTTTAACCACGTTGGCTTTTCTGCTAATTAAAATCCCCTTCAAACTTAACAATATGACGTCTTGTTGTGCACCTTAGCTTAGCTTCGGAGTGACCAAACATATTGCACTGTCAGCCTCAGTTTGCAGGCCAGGTTTCTAATAAGCTGCTCAGCTGCAGCCCATTAAACAGCAGCATGTAGCCTACACGTACCTGTAAATGTCATTTCGGCCCTTGTGGATGCTGGCGCGGTGGTTACCCCTCAAAACCAAAGCCTAAAAAACACTATCTGTCCATCACTTGCAACCAAAGCGAAACTTGTTTAGGTTAGTGTCTCGTTCCCCTGCTGGGGGAGAGCGTCCTGCCAGCTGCTGTCAATCAAACACAGACGGTACCCGTCCCTCCAGCGGCTCAGATGTAAAGGAACATTTCAGTTGTTTAAACAACGTTATTTTGATTATAACAAATAATGATCAACGACACAATAATGACTAAATGTCTCTTCAGTTGCACTCAATTTCTAAAGGAATATTTGAATAAAACCACCTTATTTTACCTCAATGTTATACTAAGGAAATAGTAGGCCTACTGACGTGGGTAATCCAGAGAAATTTGAAGATTGTTTTTGAAAGGGATGGTGCAGTTGAATGATTTGTTTTATTGAAATGCTGTCAACACCAACATTGTTTAACATAGCAAGATACATTCTCAGAAATTGATAACTTGAAAAATAAAAGGCAAATAAAAATCAAACTAGCATGACACCATAAGAGTTCCCCTGTGTGATTGATAACAGACATTTTGGTATGTATTGTTATAAAACTTGAAAAATGTCAAAGGCCTGCTTAGAAGTATAGGCTAAACATAAGATCCTTTTACATAAATGTAGCATAGAGCGTTGATTAACACTGATTATGAAACTTTAGACTCTGGGTCCACAAAGTAATTATTTTACCACATAACATTTACTCCTTGTTGGAAACACAGTAAGGCATGTTTCCAGCTGGCTTCTGTCCAGTTTATCAGCTTCATCTGTCCCGGGGGTAAGTCGTTCCTGATCAGATGGTCAGAATGACCACAGCAAGTCATTTTCATGATTCATTTGGAAAAATTGTCTTTTCACACCACTAACACTTGTAATGTTGCAGCCATAAAATTGTCATCTCTCAGGCGTTACACACTTTACCTTTAATGTATACTGTAAATGGAAAGAGCATAGAACACATTATGTGATGGTTCAAACTGTGTACGAAGTACTTTAAAGCTTTACTTTAAGCGGAAACAAAAAAGAGAATTATTCATAACTTCAGGGCTTTGGTTGTGGTGATTACATTTTTTATTTCCTGCTATGTTGTATACTATGTAATATGAAATATTCATCTATTCATTGATACTTTTATTTGACACATACGGTAGAATGAGCTTCAGATATCCCTAGTTTAATCTCTGGAGCGTAATCCCTACAGATCCATTAATGCCATGAAATTCAGTCTTTTTTATGTAACTATCAATTAAAAATAATAATAATCTCCACTTCATGATTATAAACGGACCCTCTTGAGGCACAATATTTTAAGGAGGTGTCAGTAATCCCCCACAGACTGCTGTTCCACAAGGGTAAAGCCAGTCTGCCCACCTCCATGCAAGTATTACAACTACTTTCTAACTCAAAAATCATAGAAGAAATGATATTTTAGCAACCTTCAGTTGTTGTTGCAACTATATGGCAATTTAAACCTTTAGTTTAATATTCGCCAACATTAAAAGTATGTTTCAAGCCAGACAGTTTGTCACAGTTTGATTTTCATCAGCAACAATCCTGACTCTCTTTGAGCACTGATTAAAATGACAGCATGGCTCTATTGACGAAGTCTTTCACATCCACCCAAGGCCCAGATAATGACAACCCACCGACTATATTGGTCTCTACACTATCAAATAAGCCTGTCTTTTGTCAAACTAATAACATGAGCCTTCCATTGTGTCCGCCTGTTTTGATAATTACCATGGGGATCAAACAAACAGAACTTGGTGGAAGGAAACCTAATGAGCAGGAAGCTGAATGCATTGTTATCGCCTTTATGCACTAAGGAAATTCCTAAACTTTTCACATAGAAGTATGGTGAGAAGTCAAGGAAAGCTGGATGCATTGGTAAAAGCTTTTCTTCTGCATTTAAGAAAATATTGACAAAATTTGTATTTATGCTTTGGTATTACAATACTTTATTTGAGGGAGATGCACTACATGTTTGTTGCACATGAACCTAATGTTTTTCCTGAAAATCAGCCATGACTACACTTTTTCAATAAACCCAGTGCTTACTTTATGCAGTTTTGCCAAAACATATTAGTTTGTACAATATGTTGTCCGACAGAGAAGTCAAAATAATGTATAACCTGGTGCCACAGTGCTCACCTGGAAAGGTTGGCCCTAAAGGCTTTGTCCCTGCCGCCGCAGCCCGGATTTGAATCTGACCTGCGGACCTTTGCTACATGTCATCCTCTCAATCTCCCCCTTTCCTGTCCATTTTCAGTAAGTGTTAAAGCCCAAAGAAATATTACAAAAAATCGTGTTTACAGGTTTTCTAAAGGCCAAAGTCGCGCTGAGAAACCGTACGTCAGGAAGAAGGACATTACATTATTGTTGTGTAAATATGGGGGTAAGGGTCAAACTTTCACAGACTGTTTCCTAAAAAGTCTTTGCACATCAAAAAAGAGAAGTCGTTTTATAAATAATAATAAAAAAGAGCTTTAAAAGAGAACTTCAATCCCTGTTTTCGTTTTGGATTGGATTTAATTTCTACATGTGGCCTAATTTGAGAGGGGTAGCTCAGTTTGAACCAAACAAGAGTTATCATCAACACTGCAGTCCCCCTCAGCTCCACTGAGGGTTTAAGCCTCTTTCAGCTCATTGTTTTGGTTTTGGTCCATGGTCCGCACTTTACAGCTTCCCTAAACATTGTTTGAAGATGCTGCAGGCAACTTTTTAGTGTAGAATCTCATAAAACACTTGTTTGTCCAGCACCAGGCTGAAAAGTTAACAACTACCAGGTGAAAACAGTACATCATTCAGCAGCCGTAGAACCAGATATGTTTCTCCGGAGTTGGTGGAGACCAAAATCAAGCTAAATGGGGATTGAATTTTGGCCACAGGAAACACAACTCCAAATGATGCCTTGTGTCTACTGTATGTGTACATAAGCTGTAACTATTTGCTTTTTTAAATTGTGTAAATGTTATGTTTAGCTTGTACGTGCCGAATTGGAATAATAACAATTGTATGTATAGGTTCCAGTATAGGATCTGAATTCTTCTGTCATCACTGTTAATAGGCTGTATACTCTGACACCATAATGCTTAAAAAATGTCTAGCATAAGCACTCCAGGGAGGCATAAACATGATTACTTGGTAGTCTACACAGTAAAATCTGGAGTGTTAATTTAACAGTCATAGATAAGGACCATATGTTCACTGGCTCAGTGTTAAAATTGACTCTTTAAGTGTTAAATTAACACTTAAAGGGAGGGATTAACACTCTTTAAGTGTTAAATTAACACTCAAAGAGTTCATTTTAACACTGAGCCAGTGAACATAATGGTCCTTATCTATGAGTGTTAAATTAACACTCCAGATTTTACTGTGTACCTGTGCATGTGTCTTCTGTGTACATTGCTGTGTGTGTCCTCGGCCTCTTGCAGGGGGCGGTCATGTAGACTTTGATGATTTCTGCGAGTTAATGGGGCCAAGGATGCTGGCTGAGACTGCTCATATGGTCGGGCTGAAGGAGCTCCGCTGCGCCTTCAAACAAGTAAGATGTCCCCAGCCAGGGACTCAAAGAAGTCTGATTTCAAGCAGGGGTCTGGTACTGTGACAGTACTTTGAAGTGTGCAACATGACCTTTCCTTAGAGAGTACCAAAACATACGGCTCTTACGGGTAAACAAGTCAGAGGGGGAGAGTGTTAGTGAGCCATTTATTAATGCAGAAGTTAAACATTTTGAGGAAGGAAAATATTAAAAGATTATGATGTTTTTAGAAAGTCTGGATCCTGCCACATACATTGCCACCCTTTATATTCTACACTTATTTGACTCACCTGTTAATTTGTGGATCAGTAACCTTGAGGAACTTGGTATTACTTACATGTTGAATTGATGACGTAGCCGCCGACCAAGCTAAACAACTGAGATGATTGTGTTTTTTTATTAAAGCTTCACACAGCTGGGTTTTTCATTTAGCGCATTATAGCATGATTGGTTTTTAATGGTAACTGCTAAACAGACAAGGGTTATAATGTGCTCCTAATGATTATAACTGAAAACATATGATAGAATAATTATGGTACTGGGAGTAAATTATGTATATTATTAAGGTAGTCCTGGGCTTTTTAGTATGACTGCATTCTGGCTCCTAACAAAAGAATGCGGTGAATTATCAGCTTCCATCAATATTATAATTAAAAAATATATATATTTATGGAAATATCATAATTTGTGTCAATTATATAACACACCTTTTACTGATCTTGATCATTGAGCTTTGTGACAATATTTCTTTCTCAAAAATCTTGATGTCTTGCCATCAAAGCTTGATGGCATGACACCTTCAGCAACATTCATCCGCGTGCGTATACAGTAAGAAGAAGAAATGTGTCCTCTATTTTGAGAAGGCAACGCTACATATTCATCTGCTATTATATCTGGAGTTAATTCATCACAAGTGCGTCATCACCAAGGTCCTGAGTAGCGCTGTTTAAAGCTTACACGATCACATGTTCTGATGAGTCGTTCAATTTGTGGGATATAATACATTAGCTCTCAACTGCCACATCAGAGCATAGTTTACTCAGTGACAAATAGGAATACATTGTCAACTCTTACCAACTCAGCCCTCATTTTAAAAGTGTTTCTCACTGTACCACTAACACCTCATGAGTCAGAGTTGCCCCATCTGCACACTCTAGCTGTTTTCAGACTTCCAGGGACCTCATGCTGCCTTCTTGTGACTATACTCTGCATAAAATCATCTTGAAATATGTGTATCTCTTTTGATAACTCTCCTCACTCTGTCTGTCTTCTCCTCCCCTATGCATTACATCATACTGTGATCAACCCCCACCCTCCTCATTAGCTCAGAAACAAGTAATGTTCCTATCTAATCCTTGTGCCATCTCTGATCCTCTTCATCTGTGTGTTTGTCTCTCCTCACGCACATGTCCCCACCTCCTTGCTCTCCACTCCCCGAACATGTTGTAGTTTGATTGTGACGGTGATGGAAAGATCACACAGGATGAGCTGAAGGAGGGAATGAAGAACCTCCTGGGGGAGAAGTTAAAGAAAGGCGAACTGGAGGAGATCCTCAGCGACATTGACCTCAACAAAGATGGCAGCATTGACTTTGATGGTGAGCGGTTGGGGACTCGGGGGAGTGTTGGAGGGAAACAATTAGACTCTAGGCAAGGTGTGAGAGGACATTAAAACAATTATTAAACACAGTGATAAAACACTGTGACAAGGGGATGGTTGGTACACAATACAGTGATTATCAACCAAGGGTACTTGTGCCCCATTGGGTATTTGTGCAGTTGCCAGAGGATGCGATTTACTGCAACTACTGTCTAGTTTAATGAAACAAAACTACTTGGTATGAAGATTTAGTTCAAAGCGATACATGAACTAAGTTAAAATACTTTGCTAAAAGAAGATAATGGTCCAGCTTCTTGCCAATCCAGTAGTTAAAGCCACTTTTTACATACTATTTTAGTACAGAAACATCCAGTTTATTATCAATTCATCACACATTTGGAATGTGATGGACGTGTTGATAAAGAAAATACTTGAGGTAATCTGACCTGACAGGAGCACGAGGAAATCAGACAAAAAAGGTCTGTAACTGCTGGTGTTCATGGGGCAAGAGCGGACTAGGAAGGACAAAGCAGAGGAGTAAATGAATATTGTTGGAATGGTTTGAGGATGAAGGTGACAGAGGAGAAAATCAGTTAGAAAATTAGGTGGGAAAAGGCTGAGATGGGAAAGCAGGGATGGTTAAGTCAAGGTGGGTTAGCTGGAGGGGCCAATCCAATCCAATCAGGAGAGCATTAATACAATCAATACACATGCCTGGACTTCTGTCAGATGTCATAAAGAGAACACACACTTGGGCAGTTCAAGGACTTTGCAAACATGTCATTACCATATTGTACCTCCCAAGCAAATAAACAAAGCACTGGGACACATTCACACACACACACATAGGCAAACATTCACGTCAGCACCACATGCACGTCGGTGAGATTATAGGCTGCAGCACACTGGGGGCTTAGAGGTGTGATCCTGTTTGTCTTGTCTCAGCAATCCAATCAATAACAATTATTGGGAACATATGAAAAGGCGTGTCAGTCCCTGAAGGGATCAATAAGCAGGTGCAGCTCATTATCATCAATTAGCCCCTGGGGCAGCGTTGGAGTGTGTCTGTCCAGCTCAGCCACATGGGCAGAAAACCAGCTTCCACAGCCTCCGAGAGAAGACCCTCTCAGTATCCAGACGGCAGGTCGAACTCAAGTGTTAGGAGCTGCTGTTCCGCTCACTTCACTTCTTGTTTACAGAAAATGGTTAGAGGAGCACCTCAAGAGATAATGCTAGTGGGTTAATCTGGAATTAGGCTTTAGTACTCTGTCAATCAATAGATTCACACCTACAACCAGAAGTCTTTCAGAGCAAAGCACTTCAGGGTCACAATGGGAAATGGAAGTCATGATTGACTGGATTGATTTAGTGACCCCTGCCTCAAGCTTGGTTACATTGACAGGACACATCAGATATATCCTGATTGACACGTGAATCTATAATAGCGAAAAAAGTGGTAAGAAAACTGATCCCTGATTACATGAATAGATTTTGAGAGCCTTGAAACTGGCAGTGTTGGAATTGTCATCCTTTAAATCCAGACTTGTGAATGAAATCTCCTAAGAAAACCAGTCTAATATAAAAACAAAGTCATATTTAACTCCCTTATTTTGGTATTAGTCCGTCACTGCATCTATTTCCCATTTACTAATTTCATTACATCACAACATGTGCTGTGTTAGTTTCCGGTACATTGGCTAAAAATAATGTGGCTGCATCTCAAGCTCTCTTTTTATGATGTTAGAGTGTCATTAGTCCTTATCGGTGGATCTGCTGCTGTCTCTGTCTCCCTCTGCAGAGTTTGTTATGATGCTTTCTGCACGATGACCCCTGATGGAAGAAGATGGAGGCGTTGGTTCACAAGTACCAACTCTACCTGCTGTTGCAATGTGTTCCTGGGACATTTCAAGTGTATGCTCGTAAAAAAATTGAATTGAGTAAAATAAATTAATTGAGTAAAATAAAACTTTCTTATTTTCATGAAAGTTGAGTTTGAGTAAGGGGGGGTAAAGGGGAGTTATGAAACATGTGTAACTGTTGTGCTGCACTGTCGCCCCCTTGTGGTTAGAACGTTTCCATGCTCTTAGAGCTTTTAAATTAATGTGCATTAATTTTCTATACCCACGGATAACATTTTAACTTTAGTTTTAAATTAAATTAAATGTACTTTAGTACATTTAATTGTTGTAGTTATGTTTTCCTCTTCGTTTTTGTGCTTTTCCGGACTGGTTTTGAAGGGGAGGGGCTTTGTTGAAATCATAAAATACTATAATGCAATCAGTGACCATTTTGATAGTAGTGGATAGTTTGGTTAAGGTCAATCAAATCTAATAAACCCACCCCCAAACCGTCTAGTTAAGAATTGAAACTCGTGATAAATAAAGGTTTTTTAAATGTAGTCATGAATATTTAATTTTATCGAGAAATAAATAATTTGAAATATTTTTGGGGGTTCTTAAGTGAGGTCCTTGCTTTGAAGTAAATCTCCAGTTGTGCAGATAGCTACAGGTCTTCTATTAAAGGGGTCAAACAGTGAACACCGAGGCTGAAAAAGAAGTTCATTTATTATGGAAAAATTATAACTTAAACATCTCACCAAAAAGCCTTTTTAATTTTAACAGGTGTCTTATCCATACAACAGCCTTGAATCTTGTTTCTTTAGGATTTGGAATACACAATGTGAACAAATGGTTCCATTAACTGGAAAAAAAAACGTACTTCACCCTATGGCAAAAAAAGGAATGGTGACCAAGTCAATGCATTGTGTTGTTAAAAATCACAATACCAAAATGGTGTAAGGCAATCGCAGTACTGACAGAAGCACCGCAGCTCCTCCTCCCTCCATTTAGACAGAGCAGCTCTGAATGAAGGATCATCTAACCTTATGTTTTATCCATGTTGTCCGGTTTTCATTTGTCATAATATTGCAAGAACCCCTTCAGATATTTTTCTTCACATTAGAATTTACAAATATATTCCTACTTATAAATTAATTCAATTTAAATTAATGAAACGGGTGTCTGAACATTTTTGTTTAGAAGATTGACGATTTATAGAAAGAACCACTGAATCTTATACATGATATCCTCCAACTCAACCAGGTTATCCAAATGTCCATAACAAAATCAACATTTTCAAAGATAGTGCGTACGATTTAGGGTAACTGTGAGGAGAAGAAAAGCATTAAAAAAAGCATAGGATACAGATTAAATTTAAGGGCCAGGAGTGAGGTTTAGACCTGATAAAGAGGTATAATATGCCCGATCTTTGCTGGACAACTTGGAAGAGAAGAAACATTGTCTTAGTCTTTCAACAGGAGGGTCCTTTTCCCTTACTATGAGGCACATGCTTATCATGCACAACTTCCACTAAGTGGATTATCTAAACCACTATCAGGTTTTTGGACTTTCAGCATTTAGGATTTGTTCCGCAGAATCACATCACCCCTCCTCAAAATTCACATAAATCTTACAGCCAGCCGGCAAAACAAACAGAAAACTTCCTTTATCGGATCTCCCCAGGGATGATTCCACACAAACTATACTACTCTCCTCCCTTCAGCTCCGTAAGTAATATCATTAAGGGTTGATTGTTAAAATAGTTGTTGCCTTTAACAGCATCAATACAATGTCAATAAAGTGTAATAGAAACCGCTCTTTAACAAACTAATTGAGCCACATTCTTATCAGATGAGAAGCTATTAGGATTGAGATTAGATGAGAATAGTGGCTGTAATATTTGTGTTATTTTCCAAAATATATTTTGACAATCACACGAATAATGTGTGTCAGTGGGAATATCCCTGAGGTGGTTTTGGACACATCTCTGGTTTCAGTGATCCACATTTCAATCAGGTTTCAGCTTGTCTTTTGTTTCGTGTAGGCTTTATACTAGAAGCTGTTAAACCAGGGGTTTTGTTGTAAAGAGAAGTCGAAGCGTAAGATGGCAGTAGAAACAGAAGATTTTGTGATATTGTTGCAAGGTTGCTTAAATGTCATTACAAAGTCCATTGAATATTTGTGGTGATCAGAAGAGGAAGCTCTAGTTGTTGGGGATGCTCTGCAGATATGTGAGGATGTGCTGGATCTTCACAAGGCGTTCTTTGAGGCTGGTCATGGAGAGGACAGAGAGCTGGTAGCGGGGGTCGATGGGCAGAACAGCCAACAGCCACCAGCAGCAGGCCGGACCATTGGGAGTCGCCTGGAAGAGAGGAGGAGAGTGTTACAGATACTATACTATCGTGAATAAGAGCTACCGTTCATAGTCGTATGGTGCTAGATTCTTGTGCTTAAAATAAAAACTATAAATATCATCAGGCCTTTCTCACTGGCCTGGAGGGCAGGCAGGCATTCCTCAGGTAGTCCTCTTACTCATTTGGCATGTAAGTGAAGCACTCATTTTGTATTGATTAAGGATTGCGTATATACTAAGCTACACACTGCCAGAGGAATGCATGTCTGCGGCACAATTACATGGCTAAAATAAATCCCAGAGCACCACAGCCAGATACTAAATGTGCTTTACACTTCAAAGGGTTTGAAGTGAAAATGTTGACTTTGTCTGTGCCCCAATTTCCATTGTCCATTAGGCAAGATACCGTAATCATTTTGGAATCACATAGCTCAAAAAATCGAGTGTTCTGTGTTGGAGAATCTCTTTATGACTGTTCTGACGCAAGAAAGCTGCTGGGATTATGTATGAAGCACCCATAAAGCTCTTTAGGCCGTATTGTCAATGGACTCCGCCCTTTGGTGCTGCAAAGAGCGGAGCTGTAATCCCTGTCGGCGCTGCAGCCTACGAGCGGGAGCTCAGCGCACACAACAACTTTGTTCCGGTATTAAAGCCTCTGAGCCAGGTGAATCCGTGGTAATGTGGGTTTCCCCAAAAGGCAAGTGTGTCATGAGACAATCCAATTTTAGAATCCGTGGAGTCTCTCTGTGTCAGACGAGGTAATGAAAGCTGTACAAACCCTGCAGTATTTCGAAGAAAATGACTTCTCAAGGCCAGATGATACCAGTTTCCAGGATAATAAATATAACAATATGTCTTCTATCAACCTGTGTGCGCTATATTTTCTCAGTTTATCTGGTTGTGTAAAAAGTTGGGAATTATTGTTCTGAACAGTCTGCACGAATGTCTGCTTTGCTGCCACAGGCTGCCAACTCACTGCAGGGTATTCTCACTTTCTCAGCTGGTGGACGCTTTATTAAACAACACATATTGTTGTTCCCATGTGTTCATATTCTGGTGAGCCCACGCCGCAAGAGATGTTTAATTTAGCACAAGATATCATTTTTACAATTTAACTAGTTTTTCTTTATATTGCTCTTTTTTACAAGGTCGATCCAATCCCTCATTTTAAACCTCCAATATTCCAGCAAAGTGCACATTTGCGTAATAACACAGTTAAGTAAACCCACTCTGCTAAAGAAGATTAACTTTGTATTGCTTAAAGAAGCTTGAAGTGGGAATACTTTTCTAGGAATAATATGAAGGGAAACAGGCACATCTCTGTAGATGGAAGTGGGGTGCTGGATGTTTACCTGGATGTCAGCTTCTCGCTCTGGCATGGGTCCAAAGTGCTGCAGGATCTGGTCGTGGAAGTGGATCTTGAGGTTTTGGAACCAGTCGCGGGCCTGCTCATACACGGCATCGTGCAGCTCTTGGAGTTTCTCAAGCTCCTCACTGTCCTCCACCTGACGGACAGGAATAATTTGACCTCTTTGTCACTTTTGGATTGTTTAAACTTAAAAAATAACCTAAAGAAACACCCCACTCAAAATAAACCCTGGTAAATACAAATGTAAAACTGATTTTTGAAGACTATGATTTTACATACTATCCTTAAAAAATAGTTCTCGTGTTTTTTACCCTGGTATCGCCCAGATGCTCGATGTTCGCAGTACTGTAACCATCCATCATCCCTCGTGTCAGGACCCGGAAGCGTTTCCCTCCGATGGTGTCCACTACTGACCGTCCGTCAGGCAGGAAATGGACACTCCTGATGGTCAGCATGCAGCCATGGTCTACAAACCTGCAGGGGAGCACAATTTAATTTATTGGTATAGACACATTTTTCCATTCCATATGTCTGGTTTGAGGGTCGCTCCATATTGTAATTCATACAAATGCACTTACCCTTTCTTGGGATCATTAATACACATCCCAAACTTCCGCGTGCCCGTGTCCATGCAGCGGCGAAGCATGAGGCGGTAACGCGGCTCGAAGACATGCAGCGGGCAAGGCACGGTGGGGTAAGCCATGGTACACACAAAGATAGGCACATTCTTCATCAGACTGCACAGAGGGCGAGAAGGAGAAACATATTTAGAGCTTCTGACACATTTCAAATAACTGATCATGATTGTTGGAATAAACCCAGACGAGAGGGGGAAATGCTTACTCAGAAAGTTCTCTGGTCTCCTCCAGATATGTTTTAGTCCTCTCTTCATACTCCTTACTCAAATACTGTTTGATCAGCTTCTCCAAGACAGTTGTCACCACGTACTTTCTACATGCTAGATACTGAAGAGAGCAAGGTAAGAGTTAAGGGTTAAAACAGGAAGCTAGGACCGACATTTTACTTAGTGCAAAAAGTAGAATTTTCAGACTCTATACGTTGTCTCACCTCTTTCAGGCTCTCTTTACAGAGGGGACACTGGGGCGTATGGTCCAAGCAGCGCTCCAAACAGTTTTTACAAAAGGTGTGGCCACATGGAGTCGTCACAGGCTCGTAGAACAACCTGCATTCACCGTCCAACCGTTAGTTTTACATTCTCCGTCATTTAAAAAGGCACAATGTGTAAACATCAAGGTAAATGTGTGTGTTCGGCCCACCAGTGTGTGATCTTACCTCATGCAGAGAGAGCACTCCATGTCGTTAGGGTCCACCTGATCCTCAGGAACACTTCTGAACGTCTTTGCTTTGGCAGCCTTTTGTTTGGAGCCTTTCACCAAATCTTAATAGAGTAAAAAGCATTTAACATTTAGTTGTTAACTCTGCTAAGATGTCAGTTAATATTTCCCTGGTATATTAGATGTGCTGATTACCAATTTGTATTTGCGAAAAATCTCAAAAGTGTCCACTTCACTTCATGTACATGCGTAATGTGTTTTAGTTTTTAAATATATTGATGTGAACAGAAGTAGAAGAAATATGACTTGGAAATGAAGTATAATATCAGGAAGAAGAGACAGCAGTAACATGGGGGGATTGCCCACGGACCTTGTTTTTTAGACTTGCTACCCCCACTGCCTACAACACAGTGTTCTGTGTCGGACACCGACAGCTTCCTCTTCAGCGGACTCCCTTTGTCCTCGTCCCCCAGCTGAGGAGCAGAGCAGACTCTCTTCAGCCCTTCCTCTCCACAGCTCAGGCCGTACATCCGCAGCGAGTGAGCTCGGCTCAGACCGGGCCGCTCCAGGCTCTCCCCGCGCCTCTGAATCACAGAAGATCAACAGAAATGATTAAAGAAAACCATATATGAAGAACGAACTGAACAATGTGATATTATAATTCGCCTGCTCGTACCTCCTGGCTGTCCTGGTGTTGGTGTGCCGAGGCGGCGCGGGCCGGCGGTTGGTGTTGTCTTTGGACCGGGCTCTGCGGTTGTTCTTGGGCATCGGCCACCAGGGTTTTACTGCGCAGGCGAGGCGACGTGTTCTGAGTGGTTTCCCTCAGGCCAACCTTCACATTCTCACCAGTGGGGGAGAGCAGGTCACACAGGATCTGTGAAAAACACCCAGTTAGCCTGCGAATACCTTTTCAAAGGTGTTTACATGTCAGAGGTAGATACGATGTCTAGGTTATATCATACTGAATAGGAATATATAAGTGGAAAAATCTAGTGTTTTTTGGTTGAACAACACATTTACATTTTATTTTCCAAACATGCAGTGTAGTGTGGTTAGATCGCTGGCTGCTGGAGTGATGGGAGTGGCTCGGCCGGAGACCACAGCTGAGCCCTGTACTACGAATCCAGTTCAACATACCCTGGATATGTTTGAGTTACCCGGCTTACCTAACCCAAAACAAACGCGATCTCGCTAAGCGGTCCTACGACGCTGGTTATCAACTCGGTAACTCAAGCCAGGGTTTCTCTGTCCGGCTGAGTACGCGTTCACATGAAAGGGGCGGGGTTAGCAACATTTGACCAATCACAAACTATAGGTTACTAACGTAACCCCAGTTCTCAGAGTAACATGAAGTGAGATGTCTCACTATGGGATGCGCCTCAACGCGTATGCATCAGAAGCATCAATCTCATTACGCCAATCCTGATTGGCTGGTGATCTTGACGACTACGTCAGGGATTCCACCCACCCTTTAAGTAGCTTGCGCTACGTCGCAGCGTCATTCAAAATAAGCACCTCTTCTCGCTTCGCCTCAGCAAGAAGGGCCGTCTGGTGAGACATCTCACTTCATGTTACTCTGAGAACTGCAGACGAGACGAAGATGTCATCTTCGTCCTCGTCCGAGTCGGATAAGAGGAACTCAGAGGTATCCTCTTCATCCTCCTCCACGTAGTCCAGCTCCAGGACATCCTCCGCGGGCGGGACCACGGTGAGGTCCAGTTGGGAGCCCCAGCTTGTCACAGCGCGGGGCTCCCTTCCCGCGGCTGCCGCCGCCGTTGAGCCCCAGCTTGACACAGCGCGGGGCTCAACACCCGTGGCGGTCGCCACCATGCCTCGATCGCCGGTCGGCAAATCGACAGGAATGAAGGGGTCTTGTCCCGACAGGCTAGCTTGGCGCGCTAGCCGTCGGCGGAGGCTCTTGGTGGTGAAGCGGGCACAGTGTCCGCATGCACCGGGGGCGTCGATAGCCTCCTGGGCATGTTTCAGCCCGAGGCAGGACGAGCAGACCTGGTGTGAGTCCGTGCCCGAAATTTTGAGCCCGCAGCCGCAGAGCCGAGCCTCCGAACCTCCGTCTCCTCTGGTGTGAGGGAGAGAAGGGTCCATCCTCGTTCGCCGGGGTGTCGGCGTGGAGGGACAAACTAGCAACAGGTATGTTACTGTTTGCGGGAAAAAATCAAAACCTTACCGTTATTTGTGGAAGAAAAAAACGGCAGGGCAGATTTCGGTATTAACTGGTGTGTTAATATGAAAAATCCCGTGCGAAGCAAAAGTAGCCGGCAAGCGTCCGGCGACCGAAGGTTAGTTTTGTGGTTCAGTCTGTGGACCGTTAAGCTAGCCTGGCTACTGATATTCTTAGTTGAGATTTGCTCCGAAGCGAGAAGAGGTGTTTGAATGACGCTGCGACGTAGCGCAAGCTACTTATAGGGTGGGTGGATTCCCTGACGTAGTCGTCAAGATCACCAGCCAATCAGGATTGGCATAATGAGATTGATGCTTCTGATGCATACGCGTTGAGGCGCATCCCATAGTGAGACATCGAACGGAGTGTTATGAATGAGAACATGGAGAAGCGTACTGACAGCGCAGCGTCATACTTCCTGAATGAAAAGTAAACTATAATATTAGACAAATATGAAGAAGTTAAACTTTAAACATCCATGACTTAAACACTTTATCCAGGACAAAAGCAACATAGTTGCACCTGCAGGGTGAATACAGCTGGTAAAAAAGTGTTTGAATGCGTACATTAACAGGTTTATGATATCACTGCCCCGTCTAAGACACGAGTGGAGCTGACTTTAATTACATTTGACTCGAGTGTTTCGTCAACTTAATGTGTTGCTTAAAATAATTCTTCTGCATACAGTACATGACACCCTGAGTGTTGCACGGCCAGAGATACGGCTCAAGAAGCTGACTCAGATAAGGAAATATATGATACATTATGATGTGATATGATGTGATATGAATGATAATGGGACACATCGACGTCTGCACTCACAGTGCCGCGGACTGTACGTAATGTTACTTTGATCCGGTTACTTGTGTTGTGGCAGATATTTAAGTAAGCTTTCTTAACACTAATGTTACATTAGACTTGATAGATTTAAACTCCGCACACTGAGCTCTGATTGGTCAGCAGGCGGTGCTTTCACTGAGTTGATCTCTTATCCTGGAACCTAACCTGCTCCGGAGCAGGTTTAACATTCAGCATAAGTTACCATGGAGATCTACCCCGGTAAGAAGAGACCCAGCGTCGTAGGACCGGAAACCCAGAGTTAACCCTGAAGTTACCTCGCTAAGCGAAAATCCGGCTTCGTAGTACAGGCCTCTGATCAGAATCAGGTAATTAAGCTATCAGTAAAAAGCATGCAGGTAACCTGGTTCAGGTTTCTCTCTGGCAGTAGGCTGGATACTGAGAGGAGGATCCACGGACCAGAAGCAGCGTCAGGACATAGCAGGGCCGTTGTTTGTTTTTGTGAACTCCCCCTCAGTGGCAATAAACTTTGTTAGATTTTCACAACACACCTTCTCCTTCCTTCATTTTTGACTCTAGCGTAGGGCTGCTCGATTATGGCAAAAATCATAATCTCGATTATTTGGGTCAATAATTGTAATTGTGATTATTAAATGCGATTATTCATTGACTTTGAAAACATCCATTTATTGTACTTTAAAAGAAATACAAATAATATTTTGAACTTTTTAACTGTTGAATTATACGTTCAGGGTAATCAACTGAAATACCAATACAAAATATATATTTTTAAATAAATAATATCAATATAATAAATACCAATAAACAAGATCAACAAACATGTTGCAGTTCACTGTCACAACTTTGAAAACATCAATTTATTGGAGAAAAAAAATGTGAACAGTATATTTTTAACAGTTGATTACCCTGAACTTTAAGTATAATTCAACTGAAAAAAAAAAAAAAAATTAATTAAAAAAAAAAGATTAATAATAAAAAAATAATCGTTTTATTTCGATTACGTTGTTTTCGTAATCTTTGCAAGCCATAATCGTAATCGCGATTAAAATATGATTAATTGAGCATCCCTACTCTAGCGTGAGCCACAACACTCACAGGGTGATGTTTAACTTTTTGCCCTCCTTTTGTTTTTGCACAAAGGGTTTATTGACAAACGATGAAATTACAGAAAACTTCCAATCAATTTTAACAACCAAGCGCAGACCCGGTCAGGAAAATGGCAAGTTGGCCCCAAAGAGAAAGCAAACGTTGTTCTGAGGGTTGCCTCAGAATTGATGTCAGCATGACCTCAGTGTGCAGATGACCCAGTAACAGGGACCAATCATCTTTCCTCTCAGTCTGGATCATGCTGTATTGCGTCACCACACACACTGACTCTTCACACTCTTTCCTCTTCCTCTTTATTTTCATTATTTCCCTGCTAACAGATATCTTGTGATGTCTCTTTTTACAGCTAATGTGTTACCATATGCCCGGCATCAATTGCTAATTTCTCTGTGAGGGCAACATGGTCGGAGCCTGTCAATTTGAATTGCATTACTTGGATTTTTCATTATTTAAAGGCCTTTTAGACTATACGTGTGATTGCAGGTTCCACAAACTTAATATGACGTGCTCCTGTCCTGTTGCATGCTGTCTGACTCCCACACTGTCTGAGATGAATCTGAACAGCGTCTCTTTCAGCATCAGAAGGATACAGAAGTCAAACCATATAACCTGCAACCTTTCACATCAATTCCACACACTTATTACCACTGGCATGAGATGACTCATGTGATTATGTAGGTTTACTTATACAATGATGAAGATAGATTCAGAGATGAATCACACAAAACTTGCATCAGCGTAATCAACTAAATAGTTTTACAACAAACCGGCAACAACTCTCATGTTATTCTTAAAATCTAAGTAGCACTGTGAATAATTGAGAGTGGGTGACACTTATGTAACCGCATCGCTGTGGTCAGTCCATTAAATTGTACTAATTTCATTACAGAGTCAGTCATAAGACCTGGCCTGCAGGAAATTCCAGCCTGAAATTGATCCCTAACATAACATGTTTATATTCTTATGATCAATATATTTTGGATTCGCAGTTTATTTTTATTGTAATCTTAGACTCGTGTAGTTGCCCCCTTCCTCTTTTGTATTGCATTTCTGTCCAGCAAAGTCATTTTGGATAAATAAAGTTTTATCTCATGCTACAGATGATCCTAATAGAAAGACTGTACATTCTTAGTGGCTTTTAAAGTGGAAGTAAATATTTTATTTAGAGTATAAACTGTAAAACATGACAAATGCTCAGACTTACTGAAATACATATGGTTGTGCAGAAAACTATGACCCTTTAAAATAATTTTTTAATTTTGTTTGTATTATCACCATGATTTCCCTCACCTTTTCCACTTGTCTTTTAGCACAGGGGAAGTCTTCGTCCTCAGACAGGCAGTGGAGGAAGACTTGGAGAGACTCGTCCACTTGGCCCATCTCATGTAGCACCATAGCTTTCCTAAACAAAGCCTGAAGGAACACAAAGAGAGACGTTATACTTATGCATCAGCATTTATGTTCACACTGTGTATTTACTCTCATGCTAAGTCCCTTTAACTTATTTACGCAAAATGTATTCAAAAACACCAGTCCCACTTTAAGCCTCTTACAATGCTGCTCTTTCTGGGAAGTGTAATTGCTCTACATGCAATATAAGAAAACCAGATTTAAAAATCATACTGAATTGTTTTAGAACAGCCAGACAGAAGACATACTTCAAACAAAAATTACAAATAAGATTTATCCAAATGCATCATCTATATACTTTTCAATCGATCAGATGATATGCAAGTTGTTTTGTAAGATATACTTTGCACCATAAATAGAAAATATCCTAGGCTCCTGGAAATTATGTAATAGTTAATAAAGCTTTGACCGTAATCTGTACATTCTTGATGTGGTCGGAAAACCTTCTTTAGCCTTGATAATCTTTTGTTACTTAATTACGCTGTGAAAAGGCCATTTATATAATTCTGAAAATAACTGTTGTTAAAAATATGCTTTGTAAGCAAAACAACAGGGTCACTACTAAATACTTAAGACTATTATTCAACACTTTCAGCTGCCAAGACACACTCAAAAATAACTTTTGAAATTCAATTAAACAATTATCTTGTAACTTTAATCCAATCACACGACAAATGAGGTGCTCCCTGTGTCTGGCTTTTAGGTTTATGATCTTAAAATACACCGTTCTCCGTACTGACCAGGGCCCAGGAGTTCAAAACTTTTAATCTCAATCAGATTTTAAAATCCCATTTTTTGTGATCCAGGATCAGACAAGTCGGCCAGATTTTGTCCCTGTAGTTCAAAGCAATTCAGGATAGGATCACCCTGATCCAGATTCAGACTATTCAAGATTACTAGATCCTGAATATCAGTGCTTTAATCCTACCGATCGCCATCTAGTGGATATGAAAAATAATACAAGGAAGACAAGAGACCACATTGCAGAGACATCTATAATGTCTAATTATATTTTTTAATTTGAAAGGTGATGACAGATGGACTTTTTTTTTGTTTAAGATATTTTTTCTTTAATCTAAATTACATTTGTGATTGACAATCTTTGTTGTGATACTTTTATGAGCATAAACATTTATGTCATCAACATTTGGTTGAAAACAAAATAGGCCACCACAAACGTGAGCAAAAATGGAAAAATAAAATGTATTTCCCATGAAGGCTAAAAATTGTGTATTATTTCAGTTAACAAACTTTGCCATCTTATATATTGACATATTTTAAAATAAATTGTACAGTACATTTTGCTCTGGTAATCCACTGGAAATCCACCCCTCTGGTGGGATCAGGATAATTTTTTGGGATCAAACTGATCCCAATCCTTTGTTGTCGGTTTGAACTACCCATTTTGAAGATTTGATCCAGATTAAGCTTGGATTGGATTTTCTGATCTGATCGGATATCAAAGTGATCCTAATCCTGTTTTTTGGTTTTGAACTACCCAAAATCCAAATCTGATCCGATCAGATAGGGATTAAAAGTTTTGAACTCCTGGGCCCAGGTGACCAATATATCAGGAGAGACTGACTGACAGGTTGTTCACATGCCAGACATTAGTGAGGTGCACGCTTACATAACCTGCCACCATTCCTACAGCACCAACAGAATACCTGCCATTACACCTGGTTTCATATCTGACATTGATCAACTTCCCACTATTAAGTCAAACCAAGAGTGACAACATGAACATTGCATTTTAAATAAAAAAACATTTCTGCAGCATGGGAAAACAAATCCTGCAGGTTGGGCTGGGCCAAATATTCTTATTTTATCTTTATTTTGATATGAGACTAGATATTTGGATATATTTTGGATATGGGTACAATGGCTAGTGTTTGCTTGGTTTTAAAGGCTGCATTAAAGTTAATTTAAGTTTAAAATGTGTATTATTCGTTCAAAGGTCAAAGGGTTTTATGGTCATATACACAGCTAGTGTAGATATGCAATGAAAAACGTCAGACTCCTGCAACAATGCAACATACATATATACAAGACATGAAACAAATACAACTACAGAAAAAGAGAAAGAAAAGAAACAGTAGAAACTAATGGGCACCTAATGCAGGAGAGGCTCACTATATGTAGTATTTACCTGCATAACGGATGATTATTATCAAAAATATCAGTATGTAAAATGTTCTGAGAGCACCAGTAGTCCACCCCAAAATAACGTAGCAATATGGATATTGAGATATTTGTGAAAGTTGATATATACACCATATCGCCCGGCCCTAGCTGCGGTAACGTTGTGACCTACTTCAGCAGCACAGCTGGACGTGGGGCTGAGTTCTGTGTCCTCCAGAGCCAGACGGTACATTTTGAGAGCTGTGTACGCCTCGGCTCGCGACAGTCGTGCCACCGCTGTCATCTCTGGATCTGCAGGAGGTGATTGGAAGAGGGGAGAACAATTTTAATTAACTACCAGAAAAGGTTGTTAGGGTTATCTTAATTTAGTACCAAACTAATTACTGACTACATCAAATTGACTATAATTTTATGAGCAAACTTATAACCCTTTCTACTTCACGGGTAAGTAATGTTAACCTCAGCAGAACGTTTTATAATTCTGTCACTTCCGGCAAGTCATACATTACATAACTACGTGACAATCATAAATGATATATTAACTGTGTCAGACTACATCGCAAAAGACAAACAAGTTGCATAAGCCTGAAAGAGCAGAAAGATACCAGTGGATGTTACATTAACGTTACTGTTTGCTCCAAAGAGGAGATAAAACGTACAATTAAAAAGCCTAAACCTACTCTAAAACTTCTGGGAAAGGCATAATTACTTGGGGAATATTTTAGTACAAACATGTACATGATCCTTATACCTGTGAATTTGAATCACAATAAAATCAGGCTTTTGGTATTCATTGAATTACTCAACTATGTCACCTTGTTGTTATCTCAACCTCCCTGATAACATTACTGACGACTGAATTATGTTAGTAGATAAAGCAAGCGTACAGTACAACCAAAAGTTCAACAAGATTAATAATGGGATTTTTTCCATTTTCAAATGTCACGCTTCCATTCAATGCAACTCATGACAAAATGGGAGGACGCATGGGACATAATGTGAACAGGACAACAGGTAGTTTATCTAGCCATCATAACGTCAGGAAAGCCCCCTGTCGTTGCTGAATATCTGGAAGTTTCTGTCTCAGGCCGTCTGCAGCAGTGAGGACCAGCGCTGTCTAAAGCAGGTGCTACGCCTCTGTCAGGCCAGGGAACTCAATGTCCTCCGACGTATTCTCCGAGAGTGCTACGCCATTTACCTTCATTTGATTTTTTAAATAAAATGTATGACAGCTGTTTTTTTCTGATGATAATTTTTTTGCCGTTTTCACGTTTATTTGACAGAGAAGGCAAACAAATAATCAGTGAAGAGAGAGGGGTAAGACATTTATAACAGGTCATGGGGAATCAGTGGACACATAAACAAAAATAATGTGGATATGTGGTGTCCACTGTGGCCATTTTGCAGTGGGCTTTTTGAAAGACTCACTGAGTAACACCATGCAGGAAGATTGTGCATCTATGAAAAAAAAAAATATATATATATGTAATGTTTTTACAGCCTTTGCACATTCCACTTATCTGGCCTTGAGCAAATACTTTAAGTTTTTAAAAAAGGGGGTAGCATACAGGTTAAATGTTGAGACAAGTAATTCAAGTTTAACTTTGAATGTGGTTAGGTCACGAATTGGTGTATGGGTCAAGTTATTATAATGCAGCTGTTCACTTTACATATTGCACTCATTATCTAAGGAAACAAGATACAGCAAGGTTACATGTGTATGTTGTTATATCACTTGACCCAGATTTCATGGATGTTTCCATAACCTGGCGGTCCACTAATGCAGGGGTTCCCAAAGTGGGGTTGTTTTGTTATTATTATTTGTATTATTATTTGTATTATTATTAATAATAACCGGTGCATAGACATTTTTCAGGGGCGGACTGGCCATCTATAGAAATTCCCCCGCAGCGAGGCTCCCCCACCGTTGACCACTCACTCGCACCCCCATCCCCCTGTTGACAATTCACGTGGGGTCGCCAGTCTCTGGCACTGTTATTTTGGGGGTCGCGGGCTGAAAAGTTTGGGAACCCCTGCACTAATGGACCCCTATTTCAGGATGTATGGAAGGTTAGATGTGAATTTACAGGGAATCCAGCTCACAGCATGGTGACAATGATCCATAAAAAAATTATTATTATTATATTATTTAAATGCTATCAACATTGGTATAAAATAACTACTTTGAAGAAGTTAACATTGTTTCTTGCATGGCTTGATGTATGCTACTTTCGGATCCGGTGGTTGAAGTTAAAAAGGCTGTGCCATACCCACAATGCATCACACCATTTTAGTTTGTGTTTTCAGTAAGTTATTCCTTAAGATCCCAGTGGAAAGCTAAGAACATGTCCCTTTCTCTTCTCCTGGAACTCCGTAGTGAAAATGCAGGCAGTTTCAACTTCAGGTCACCTTCACTGAAACACCTGGGGGTTTAGTGCCTTGCTAAAAGGTAATTTAGACCAATATGGTAACTGGTGAAAGTAGCACATCTCATTGCCTTCACAAGCTTGTACAGCCAATGACTGGGATTTGAACCAGTAGCTACACATTCCAATCAAAAGTGATTTGTTGACTATGAATCAACTGCCATAGATGTAACCAGGCCTAGTTTCTCTCACTGCAAGAGGTGAGGATCTGTTTCAACATCTAACTCACTGCCTGACCTGGTTGAGTTCTGGATCACCAACCTTACCCTGGCTGCCTCTGATCGATGTACAAATGGCATACACCCCATTCTAAAACACTTATAAAACGGAGGCAGACATAACAGTTACAAAACACAAAGTGCCCTTCCCAGTACAAGTTACAAAACCGGCACACAGTGTACGAACATTGGTCACGACCTGCCTTATGCAATTTGCACAAAGCGCGCATGCGCAGCTGGTGAGGTTTCGTAAGCAGGACCCACCAGCTTACAGATAATGGGAGGAGACTCTGGCATCAACACAGCGCTGGTTAACAATGTTGGTCAGTAGAACTCACTATAATTAGGCTTTGGGGGTCTGCTAACCACAAACAAAGACTATCATTGATTTGAGTTATATATTACGTTGCAAGGAAAATATCCAGTGACACGTATTTTCACATCATGTTCATTCTGATCGGAAACTCCTCCCCATTTGTGAAAACATGCAAGAACCGAAAGCAGGGTTTTGAACTGCACTTACCACACTGAATGACATCAGTTGCTAGCGAAATAGCTTCCTCGTATCGTTTTTTTCTACACAGTTCGTCCACTTCATATAGCGTTTTGGACTTCCTCCGCTCCTCGGGGAACCATTTGTCTAAAAGTCCGCACAGCATTACATTAGCTTTCTCCTCGCCGCTCACAGTCTCCTTGCACAGCTTACATTTGGAGAGCAGCCGTCGTTGTAAACACCTTTTACAATACGAATGTCCACAGGCTATGGTCACAGGTTCACCTACAAAGCTATGGCAGTTGGGACAGTCAAACATCTCGTCCCCACCGCCGCTGTCCCCTGCGTCCTGACTACGGGCCGAAAGTGTGTCCGGCCCATCCTCTTTTCTCTTGAAGTTGCGGAGGATAAAGTCCACGAAGGTGCTTAATTGTTCTGGTAGCACAGGGCCATATTGCATAGCGGCTGTAAACCAGTCTATGGCTTCTTTCAGGCAGTTTTCCGACACTAAAGCGTTGGCTTTCTGTAATATGAGCTGATGGTGTTCCTGCTCCTCCAAAGCGGTGTCCGAGTCAGCGCCGATGAAGAAAGCCGTCCTTTCCTCCGGCGCGTCCTCCACCCGCGGTTGGAGCGACATTGTTGCGTAAAAAAAAGAGAAGAAAATACTATGAAGATTTCGGTTTTCTTCTGTTAACGTGCCGCTTCATTTCTACGGCTGCCCCGGTCCTTGCTAGTTTACCGGACCGACTTTCCCGTAGACACACGTTTGTTACATGAAAATTACCGTCACGTGAACAGCAAACTCGTGCCCTGATTGGTCAGTGCGTTTCGATTACAAAACCTGCGCCTTAAAGTTTCATAACTACGGAAAGGGTTAAATTTGTCCCAGGGTCCTCTGCTTTTAAATCCCCCCAGGCTACAACAGTAAAATAAACAATGAAATATAAGTAGAATATGTTATATGGGCCCTTGTTGATAGATTGGAGTCAAACGATATAAGAAAACGTACCCAAAATAGCCTAACCCCATCGTAACTGGTTGTGTAATAAGATTTTAAAACACCTTCTGAGTTGTGATTTTATGTCATTCTTAAAAAAAACCTGCACAGATAAAAAAATCAAAAGACATTTAAAACTTCATTACTTGAATCACTTTATCGACTTAGGGCATGGATACTCTGTCTAGAATTACATTTCTGATTGTGATACATATTATTAAATGTAAGCAAAACAGGGGCTTTTTAAAATGGTTTAATTTGGTCCTTTACCCTTCATTACACATAAAGGCTTTATGCGCTGAATGCCAATTTCACCTTTTTGCCTTTGGATAGATAATATTTTCCATTGCAAGTTCTAGTGCTGCTCTTGGTTTTGATACGACTTAGATAATACAGTTTTATTACAAGTGCAACCCTTCAATTAAATATTTGAATACACATAAATATATTCCATCCCTCACATACTTATGTATAATAACTTGCTTTATATTTTGTTATTGTTAATTTGGAAATTCAACATGTATGTTTTTAGTCTTTTTAATTTGTATTGTACAATGCCATGTATTTTTATGCTGCTGCAACATAAAAATGTCCCAAATTGGGATCAATAAAGTACTATCTTATCTTCTTATCTTATAACGATAAGGTAAAACAAATAATCGTCATCTGTCATCTCCTAAAGTCATGGGCTACTCCTGGTCCATAACACACTGTATTTAGAAAAATATAAAAAGCAAATGACCTTATGGTGTTTTGATGCTAGTGCAGACTTGTAATTGACCCAACAACAGGTCAAGGATATAAATGTATTATTTCTCATATTTAACTTCTTAAATAATATGTAATTTATTTAAAGTTACACTTTAATTTAACAATGCTTTAACAAACAAATATTAGAGATGAAATGTTTTCATATGTGAATGGCTCCAACTATAACTTAAAACAGAGTGTTATGTTATAAAAAGCAGTCTTAAGGAAACATGATGTGCTGTGGGTACGAGTGGGTAATCTCTGATTAGATTGATGTGATAATTATCGTTGAAAAATAAGCATTAACAGGGTTATTTAACTGCAAACAACATCAAAATCGGTCTTATGACAGACTAGATAAGATAGATAGATAGTACTTTATTGATCCCAATTTGGGAAATGTTTGCGATGCAGCAGCATAAAAAACAAGGCAATGTACATAAGAGAAATCAAGACAGTAGAAATAAACAATCCAAAATATTTCTGAAGTAGAAAGTGTGCCAAACAGCAAAACAACAGATTAAAAAGCAAAAAACAACAACAAGAAAGCGTCAGAACTTATTGTGCAAACACTTTGATCAGAAATGTCAAATGGATGTTTGCCTTCATGAAGAAATGTGCCTTGAACTTTGACCTGTATCAGGCATACTGTGTTTAATGTTGACCTGTGAAGTCACGCTGTTGATTCTCTTCCATCTATTCATTCATGTCGGCAGTGCTATATTACCAAAGCTTTCCATAATGTGGTTAGGATCGTCGGCAGTGGTGAAAGACTTATTTAGATAATTTAATTAAAAGTACTAATACCATACTGTGAACATACTTTTATAAGTCCAATTTCTGCATTCAAAACATTGCTTCAGTAAAAGTATGTAAGTATTAGAAGGAAAATGTACTGCAAGTGTAAAAGGTAGTCATTGTGCAGTGTTTAACGATTATATAATGATGTTTTTTAATGAAAATTACTCCTGCATAATGTTTGCAATGCTATTTACTCTTGAATTGATCTGCTAATTTCAGCTCCATTGTGGCTAGTTGGATTTTTTAGATCATCATGTTCTTATGAGAACCGTGTAAAGAAAGTACTTAGCTGACTTAACTTCAACTACTTGTGGCGCTTTTCCACTGCAGGGCCTCGCTCGGCTTAGTACGGTATGGCTAGGCCTCGTTAGGCCTTGTTAGGCCAGGCTCACTTTATGCTGCGTTTCCATTACAGTTTAGGAACTGGGGTAGATCTATAGTAACGCAGTGTAGGCGGAGCAGTGACGTCATCTTCAATGCGAAACACAAAACCAACATCAGCCGTTAGCTGTTAGCCCTCAGAGCACACAGCTCCTCATATCTGTTCAGAAACTTGACAAAAGTTAAACAAGTACAAACCACAGACTGTCTGTGTCATGGCGAATACAGTCGCTGGTTTATTTATGTCTGTATAGGCCGTTGTTGTGAGTGTGGACGGTCGGAGCATATACAACGTTAGCTTAGCCAATCTCCATTCAGAAAACACGCATTTTAAAAGGTTTTTCGCCTGCCGTCTTGTCTGCTGACTTGTCAAAGCATTAATTCATGGTTTTTACTAACCGGTATCAGTATGTTGTTACTTCGGCATCATTTAGAAACGTGTATTACAATTAAATCACGGTCAAATATGTTCATTTTGTTGTAGTTGCCAGCGATTCTCTCACTAGTTTAGCATACTCAGCCCGGTTGTTGGCCCGGAAAGAACCTCGATTTTGGAGAGCCAGAAAACTGAAAAAGTACCCGTTAGCCGGAACTACGCCTAGTGGAAACGCAACAAAAAACGGGCTGGGCATGGCCCGTTATGGCGCATTTCCAATACAGCGCGGTTTAAGCGTTAAGTGTACTAGATAGTCTATCCCTGGATACATGAGGCCAAACAGGGCTGATGTGATTCTACTTCCTGTAGCTGAATGAAGAGACACTGCACCCTGGTGTTCAAAGTGATCGAATATTCAAATAAGGCAACATTTGATTGGAATATGTAACATTTACAAAGTTCTTGTTGAAGAAATGCGTGGACACAAATTGGAACAAAATGTTGCCAATATAATGCACAAAGTGTGTTCAATGACATCTCATCTATGTACTTCTGTGTTTTACTTAAACAAACGAATATCAAGCTTATATAAACTATCAATTAACATAGACGTTCAGCAAAATCTGAAGAACGGAAGTAAGAGGATACCAAGAAGTCATAGACTTTCAACATATTTCCTGTGTCTTTGTTACTTGTATATTCTAATTATTATACTGTATTTATTGTCAATTTATGGTGGCCCTGAAGTGCAAGTCAAAACAACATTTCACAAAACACTACAGCATTTCACAAAACACTTCAACATTTCATAAAACACAACGACATTTCAAAAAACACTACAGCATTTCACAAAACGCTACAGCATTTCACAAAACACTACAGCATTTAACAAAACACTACAGCATTTCACAAAACGCCACAGCATTTCACAAAACGCCACAGCATTTCACAAAACACCACAGCATTTCACAAAACACCACAGCATTTCAGAAAACGCTACAGCATTTCACAAAACACCACAGTATTTCACAAAACACTTCAACTTCAACATTTCAACTTTTACGGAAAGGGTATTCCTTTTGTGATTGGGCAGAGCCAGCCAGAGAAGCACTGCTGTGATTGGTTGTTTTTGCTGCCAGTCAAAAAATAAAGCTTCGTGATTGGTCAGCACCCGACAGCGCCACGCATAGAGAGCCGAAGTCCCTCCCTTTCCGGTGGACCTCCATGGGACCTTATTTCGGAAAGATGATGTATTGAAGTCAATGGCAAGAGAAAAATTATCTTTCGATCCCGTTTGAATTGTGCCACGAATTACACATATGATGTTTGTCAATTTAGAAGATCATTTTGCAAGTTACATTTTTTTTTTTTAGCATCCGGGCTTAAACGGTGTATTATAGAATGATCACACCGGTGTGACAGTACTCTTCAAAGGGTTCACGAAATATGACTACTACTCTTACTGTTTAACATTTGGGGTTACTTAATGTTACTTCATGTTAAGGCTAATAAAATTACAAGGCTAAGGCTGTAATGCTAACTAACGTGCTTGCTACTAGCTAGGTAGCTAACTTGATCCAGCCACTCCTGGTCCTTTCATCAGACGGGAAGCGAAGGAACGAGCGAGACCCATTGCTGGTATGATTACAACCTGGTACAAAGCACACAGGCATCTTGTTAAAGTTATCTTATCTTAGCTATCTCTTGTATTTAGTGGAAAAAAAGTCAAAAAAGTCAGTTTGTCGTAAAACTGTTGAAGACTATGGAAAATACGCAACTAGAAAGACTACAAATCCCAGAGTAAGTGATGTCATAATTGCAAAGTATGCAAATACTTTGGTAGATACCAACTACAACAAAATGAACATATTTTACCGTGATTTAATTGTAATACACGTTTCAAAATGATGCCGAAGTAACAACATACTGTTATAACATTAGGGTCATGCAGAGTGAGATCGCTACCCCTTTAAGAAAGGGGTGTGGCACGTGCATGTGTGTATGGTAGAGCGAGAGTGAGCGAGCGGTGTTATGTTTTTCTGGAAATGAAAAGAGGCAGCAGGAAAAAAGCATAGGTGATGTTGTATCTTGTGAAACGGAAGAACAAAAAATAAATACAACGACCTCCCAAGCCGAGCTTGCCTCTCTCTCCAGTGATTTGATAAAGTGGGTTATTGAACCCGAAGCGTGTTGCTTCTGCCCTGGGAGACGACTGAGAGTCATCCCCCCTGTTTCCTCGACTACGGTCTGGGGAGTGACAGGAAAGTTTAACATTGGCGACCACGAAGGGACTGTTCATGTTCGACATAAAGACAGTGGTGAGAACATAAACAGAGTAAATAAACGGTGGAGATAAACCGTGAGATTTGCCGTGCTAATTAGCAAGTTTATGCGGCTGCAAGCTAAGCTAAATGGCGGCCGCTAACGCAAACAAGCAGGAGGATTGCTACGAGCTAACAAGCTATTCCAACCCGTTCATGAGTCTAACTGCTACAGAGACACCGGTGGAATTTAAAATGGACAATGTTAATGAAAGAAATAAAGTGTTTGGACGTTTTAACCCTTTCATATGTGACAATGAGCCCAGTCGGCCGAGGTTTTCAAGCACAAACCCTTTTGCTCAAGACTATGAAATACAAGGCCGAGGCCCATGCGATCACGTGTATAGCCCCCAAGCTCATGCCACGCCATCAAGGGTGCAGGACACGTGTATGGCTGCTACTGTTTCAAACCCCTTTACCCCTGAATATATGGGAGAATTCATACATAGCACACCAGTCCCTTATCCTCCATGTCCCCCATGCTATAGGCTGTCACCAGAAAAAGAGCATTGTCAGACTATGCAATTAAAGTGCTATTCCCCCAAATGTGAACGGCCAAAATCACGTGCACGCCAGCCTCGCCGTGCGCACTGCCCGGATTCTTCAGAGGGTGAGGAGGACTGCGAACAGAGAGAAAGAGTCCCAACACTGCGCCCTGGTCAGTATGATGGCACAACACCTTGGAAAGAGTTCCTGCACCGGTTTGAGAGCTGCGCTGAAGCTAATTGTTGGTCAGCAAAGACTATGGCTATCCAATTGAAGTTTTGCCTTGTGGGTGCAGCAGCAGCAATTGTCCACAGAAATCCCAGGTCTTCACTGTGGAACTACCGCCACCTGCTGGAGGAACTAGAGACTGCATACGGCCCCTCTTCAGAGCATGCAGCAGCAGTGGCTATTGAATTAAGACAGCGTGTCCGCAAAACGGGTGAGGCTCTTCATGTTTTGAGGGATGACATTTATGGGAAAGTGTCTGTAGCCTACAGTAACAGGAATGAGACTGAGCAAGACGTGATAGGCGTTGAAGTTTTCACTAATGCTCTGGGAGATGCAGAAATTGTTCAAAAACTGTTGGAGCAGCGGCCTCAGACACTAGCCCAAGCCTATGACATTGCCCGCCGCCATGAAACCACCAAGCAGACTGCGCTTTATGTCACTAGCCGCATGCACCCAGGGGCACACAACATCACAGAACGGAGGCCCCGTGCTGCTGTCATCAGGGAAAGAGCAGAGGAGGAGCCAATTGAGACTGCAGCCACATCCCCAGGACCCAGATGGAAGCCTGAGCCTGCTAACTCCAGCCCATATCCCCAACGCACCTTCTCCAACCCCAGCCCACATCCCCAACACACATTCTCCAACCCGAAATTCACACCCAGCAAACAAAAAGGCCATAAAGACATTAACTGGGAGGAGATTCGCTGTCATAACTGTTCAGGATTAGGTCACATGAAGAAAAATTGCCCCTCACCAAAGAAAACAACAAGAGCCCAAGTTTATTCAGCTTTTCCTGAAATCACTGACCCCACTGTGCTTCACCTTAAAACACAAAATCAGGAAATGAGTATTCTCATGCTTATAAATGAACTGGAAGTGTGTGCTGTTTTGGACAGTGGTGCACGGAAAAGTGTGTTGGCTCTGCATCAGTACGAAGCTATTCACCCAGAGGTCCGGCCTCCTCTCCAGCAATCAGTTGTTACGTCTGTTGTTGGTATCGGTCCGGGTGACATACCTGTGCTCGGTGAGGCTAACTTCCCTGTCCAGATAAACCGACGCCAAGTTAGCATACACTTCCTGGTTGCTGACATAGCTTCAGATGAAGCCCTGCTAGGCCATCCATTCCTGGTCCAATCCAAAGCACGTCTTGATTATGGTACCAATCGTATGGTTCTGTTTGGTGAAGAGGTCCCCTTCTTCAAGCCACAAAGCAAGCCACCATCAAGTGCAGTGAGAGTATCCCGGACTGTTGTAGTGGAGCCTGGGCGGGAGTACATGGTGCCAGGCTACACACGTTTTAAAGGGCAAGCTAAAGGGGAAGTAATGCTTAGCCCCACCAAGGGCTTTGTTGAAAAACACAGACTGCTGGTAGCCCGAGCCCTTGTAGAAACCCGGCACTCTGGAACTGTGCCCCTCCGCATCTTCAATCCAGGCAACGCTCCCGTAACCATCAAGGAGGGGGCCATTGCAGCTGTTCTTCAACCTGTCGAAGCTGTACAGCCTGCCGCCACTACAGATCAGCCGGGGCAGACTGTCACTGGTCCCACGGTCCCAAAGCACCTGCAACAGCTCTACGCCCAGAGCTCTACTGAGCTGAAAGCTGAAGAGCAGCCCCAGCTTGCAAAGCTACTGCACACATATGGAAGTGTGTTCTCTACTGGCCCTGATGACCTCGGCCGTACTAGCCTGGTGCAGCATGACATCCTAACCAGGCCAGGTGCCCCAGTCAAGCAAACGCCACGCCGTATGGCCTCAGAGAAGCAAGAAAGTGCCAACCAGCAGATACAACAGAGCCTGGAGGTAGGACTGGCCCGCCGCAGTAACAGCAGCTGGGCGTCACCTATAGTTATGGTGCGCAAAAAGGACGGCACCTACCGCCTTTGCATAGACTATAGAGCCCTAAATGACAGCACTATTAAAGATGCGTATCCACTGCCCCGCATCCAAGACACACTAGACACCCTCTCCAATGCCAAATGGTTCAGCACGCTGGACCTCGCCTCCGGCTATTGGCAGGTTGAGCTGACCCCTAGAGCACGCAAAGCATCTGCCTTCTGCACAAGAAATGGACTGTTTGAGTGGAATGTCATGCCCTTCGGATTGTGCAACGCCCCTGCAACCTTTCAGCGCCTGATGGACCGCGTGTTGACCGGCATGCAGTGGGAAACCTGCCTCGTCTACCTGGACGACATCATCGTGCTGGGCAGAGATGTGCCAGAGATGCTGCAACGACTGAGCCAGGTTTTCGACCGCCTCCAACAGGCTAACCTGAAACTCAAGCCTGCAAAATGCTGTCTCTTTCGCCGCCAGGTGGCCTACCTGGGCCACATTGTCTTGAGGATGGTGTGGCTACTGACCCCAGCAAAGTTCAGAAGGTGCAAGAGTGGCCGGCGCCTACATCAGTCCAAGAAGTCCGCCAGTTCATCGGCCTTGCATCATACTACAGGCGGTTCGTTAAAGACTTTGCCTCCGTGGCTGAGCCTCTCCACGCCCTGACAAAGAAGTATGCCCGTTTTCACTGGAGTGAAGAATGCCAGGAATCATTCAACGAGCTCAAGCGTCTGCTAACCACAGCACCAGTTTTGGGTTATCCACTCGACCAAGGCAGCATGATACTGGACACAGATGCCAGCGATGTGGGCATTGGCGCTGTCCTCTCTCAGGTTCAGCAGGGCAGAGAGCGCGTGCTGGCCTATGGGAGTCGCAAACTATCCAAAACTGAACAGAATTACTGCACTACATGACGTGAACTGCTGGCTGTGGTGGAGTTTACATCACACTTCAGGCAGTACCTCCTGGGCCGGCCCTTCACAGTGCGCACTGACCACAGCAGCCTTCGCTGGCTAACACGGATGAAAGAGCCTGAGGGACAGCTTGCCAGGTGGTTGGAGAGACTGGGTGAATACAACTTTGAGATTGTTCATCGGCCTGGCCGGCTGCACAGCAACGCAGACAGCCTCTCAAGGAGACCCTGCCGCGAGTCTTGTCCATGTAAGCTGCCATGCCCCTCCCCTCAGCCGGTGAGCTTTAGTGATCAGGCGGTGCAGTGCCAGTTGGACTCTGACATCAACCAGGCGATGGTGAGTCCAGTGGGGGTAGAGAGACCCTCCGTTTCCACAGCAGTGAGTCCAGTGGGGGTAGGAGAAGCTTCACCTGCTGAGATTGACAATGTCAATTCTGGAATAATCTACCGGACTACGACCAACAATACTACTGGGCTGTTCTGCGGCTGGAGCCCAGAGGAGCTGCGGCAGGCTCAGGAGGCTGATCCAGACATAGGCCCCATCAAAGCATGGATGGAGGCCAGCGACGAACGGCCACAATGGGTAACTGTCTCCCCGTGCAGCCCAGCTACAAAAACATATTGGAGCCAGTGGAAGCGGCTCTACTTCAAAGACGGAATTCTGGTTAGGCGGTTCTACTGCCTAGATGACACACAGTTTTATCCACAAGTGGTGCTGCCTCGAGTCTTCCGCCCGGATGTCATAAAACAAATGCATGACGGCCAAATAGGTGGACATTTTGGTGTAATGCGCACAGTGGCCCGGCTGCAGACCCGATACTTCTGGTACATAATGAGAGAAGACGTTGCCCTCTGGTGTAGCACCTGTACCAGCTGCGCATCCAAAGCCAGGCCCCGTAAGACACCACAAGCTCCAATGGGCACTGTCAGGGTAGGAGCCCCCATGGAGCGCATCGCCTTGGACATCATGGGGCCCCTGAACGAGACTGATCGCAAAAACTGTTATGTGCTTGTGATACAGCACTATTTTACAAAGTGGGTGGAAGCTTACCCCCTTCCCAACCAGCAGGCTGTAACTGTGGCTGAAGTGCTGGCTTCAGAGTGGGTGTGTCGTTATGGAGCACCACAGATGCTGCACAGTGATCAAGGCCGAAACTTTGAATCCGAAGTGTTTCAGGAAATGTGTAAGCTGTTTGGCATTGAGAAAACACGCACAACACCTTTCAGACCTCAATCTATGGCCAAGATGATCCCTATGCTGTTATGGCTTACAGAGCAACCAAGCACAGTGCAACTGGTTTCACCCCCAACTTCATGATGTTTGGCCGGGAAGTGAGCGAGCCGGTGGACCTGGTAGCTGGTCTACCCCCAGACTCTGACACACTCCCTTCAGCCCCTGAATATGTCCAGCAGACCCGACAACGCCTGGAGCTGGCTCATCAAATCACCAGAGAGGCCCTTGGTGAGTCAGTAAAACGTGCTAAGAGACAATACGACAAAAACTGCTGTCGCACACAGTACCATATTGGTGATGCTGTGTGGTACCTTATTAAAGGAACACGGAGAGTCCAAAACAAAGTCAGGAAGTTTCTCCCGTCGTACGAAGGACCATACTTCGTTCTGGGACACTTGGATGATCTGTGTATCGCATCCAGAAAGGCGTGAAGACTAAAGTGAAAGTGGTTCACCATGATCAGCTGAAACCCTACCGCTGCCATGATCCACTGGACAACGCCTGGGCTGTGGAGCACGCCCGGAGATGGACACCTACGGAGGTGTCAGCCCCTGCCTTGGACCTGGATTCTGCAGATCCTACCCTGGGTCTATCTCAACTGTTCACCGACACTGACGCCGCAGCTGAGGAAGGCTCCAGCTGCACCCCATCAGATCCAGAAGTGGAGACTGTCGCTGCTGCCCTTCCAGTCCCCTCCACTCCTCCGGACTCTTCTGCCCCTGAGGACATTCAGGTTAGTGGGTGTAGCGTGGCAGAGCAGCCCCGTCGGAGCTATCATGTTCCAGGGCCACGGGCGGGCCGCAACAGAGGACCACCTGTCTGGTATGGTGAGTGGGTGAGGACATAAGCCCCACAGTTAAAGGACTGTTCATGGACACCGTTATGTTGTTTACTAATGTCCAAGCAAAGTGTTATTGTTTCATATGTTCATACATAAAAAGAAAAAAAGACTTGAGAGCAGGTTGATAAACTTTGATATTTCCATTTAAGTTTTGAATGCCTTCTGACTGCTATTTTAGAGCTCTGCTATTAATGCCTTTTCAGGGCTTCCTTATGCTCCACAGTGATATGTGCACACAAATACTGCTATATATCTGCACTGAAATGTTGTAACCTTTAATGTACCATGTAATTTACTGTGCTGGATTAGAATTGTGTGCAATTGCCATCCAGAGTGGGGTAGTGTTATGACATTAGGGTCATGCAGAGTGAGATCGCTACCCCTTTAAGAAAGGGGTGTGGCACGTGCATGTGCGTGTGGGTATGGTAGAGCGAGAGTGAGCGAGCGGTGTTATGTTTTTCTGGAAATGAAAAGAGGCAGCAGGAAAAAAGCATAGGTGATGTTGTATCTTGTGAAACGGAAGAACAAAAATAAATACAACGACCTCTCAAGCCGAGCTTGCCTCTCTCTCCAGTGATTTGATAAAGTGGGTTATTGAACCCGAAACGTGTTGCTTCTGCCCTGGGAGACGACTGAGTCATCCCCCCCTGTTTCCTCGACTACGGTCTGGGGAGTGACAGGAAAGTTCAACAATACTGATACCGGTTAGTAAAAAAACATGAATTAATGCTTTGACAAGTGTGCAGACAAGACGGCAGGCGAAAAACCTTTTAAATGCGTGTTTTCTGGAGATCGGATCGATCAGGCTAAACTAACCTGTTGCTGCTCCGTCCAAACTCACAACAACACGATACAGACAGAAATAAAGCAGCGACTGTATTCGCCATGACACAGACAGTCTGTGTTTTGTACATTTTTAACTTTTGTCCAGTTTCTGAATAGATATGAGGAGCTCTGTGTGCTAACAGCTAACGGCTGATGTTTTGGGACATGTTGCGCTGTCGGGTGCTGACCAATCACAAAGCGTCATTTCTTGACTGGCAGCAAAAACAACCAATCACAGCAGTGCTTCTCTGGCTGGCTCTGTCCAATCACAAACAAGAAGTGTTCTCCCTAAAGGAATACCCTTTCCGTAAAAGTTGAAGTGTTTTCTGAAATGTTGAAGTGTTTTCTGAAATGCTGTAGCGTTTTGTGAAATGCTGTAGTGTTTTGTGAAATGCTGTGGTGTTTTCTGAAATGCTATAGCGTTTTCTGAAATGTTGAAGTGTTTTCTGAAATGCTGTGTCGTTTTCTGAAATGCTGTAGCATATTCTGAAATGCTGTAGTGTTTTGTGAAATGTTGTATCACCGTATCAATTGGCTCTCTGAACTTTAAAGACCTTGACTTGCACTCACCTCAATCGTTTTAATAAAATGTTAAGGCTTATGAAGGAATTATATTTTAATCATATACAATTTCCTAGCTGTAGAGATTTTGTGTCACATGTAAAATGCTATTACATTTGTTTTAAGCAATTCAATATATATTTTTGCCAAACGGTTGTGGTTTTATTGCCCAAGGCCTATATTTTTATTCTATGTGCTGACGGCAGTGTGCAACCAGTGTGTGGTGAGTAGTCTTATCATTATGAGCATTTTATTCCAAACGGCCACCAGAGGACAGTGTTCAATCATAAAACATCAGTTAGGTGTGCCATGTGGATCATCAGTGACCTCTTGTGTTTGGCCTGAGACATCTCAATAGGGAATCAGCTGAATATGTTAAGATAGATAGATAGATAGATATTTTATTGATCTCAAATTGGGACATAATTATTTATTTAAATAATTTAATTATTTTGTTACAGCAGCAGTGTGTTCAGGCATTACAATATTTAAAAAGTGGCAAATGCCTATTAACAGCCACATAGGTTAAATAGTATTTGAAGGAAGCACTTTCTTTCTCTCCCTGTCACACTCATAAATATAAATGAGTGTAAGCATACACCCTGCCATGCAAGTATACTGGTGATTAGGTCATTAAAACAACTAAACTGTGTGTAGGTGAATGTAAAGAAACCTGATTTTTTATTTTTGTACAGAAGGACAGATCTGTTTTCCTGCTTAAAAGCTTCACTATACCGTCCTTTGGAATTTCAGCAATATGGAGATATGATGAGAAATAAATTATGAGGTCAACTGTAGAAACATTGTGTAACTAAATTCTCTGTTGTTCTTTTCCATGTTGACTCTGAAAACAAGGTGTTATCAACGATGACATACCGCTTCTGTTGCCACAACAAAACCAAGTAATCCATCACAGCATTCCGGTCCACATGAAGACGTGGTCAGATATATCGCACTCCTGATTTCTTGTGACCAAAAACGACTTCTCATTGCTCATGTTTGTGAGTTAATTTGGGGAAACTGCTCTAACTGCACCATAGGATGTGATGAATAAATCAATGTGAAATAATCAGGATATAGCTGGTGCTGTCAGCTGTCTTGTGCGTATTCTACTTAAGCTTTGCAGTTGGTTCAACATTTATTTAACTTTTCAGTCTTATCTTATCCTTAATATATCTCTTTTTGTAAACATCAATATGATCACTTCTCACTTAGGGGAAACCAAATAAATGGGTGTTGAGTAAACCACATTGTGATGACAGCTGTTCAAAATATTTAATTTCCTTATCCCAAAACCACAAAAGAAAAGGAGGAAAGTCTGGTTCAGTTCCAATTTATTTAAAGACAAATAAATCTTCATTCAGTTTTTTATTGTGGCAGACTTTCCCTCAAACCCCAAGCTACTGCCTATTTTAATCTTGTTTAATTTGAAATCATATGTATATATATATATATATATATATATATATATATATATATATTTATATATGAGAATTAAGATTCTTTGCTATATTTCTCCCAATATATTTGATCCTTTCCATCTCTCAATCTTGCATGCATGTTTAGTTTTGATTTCATCACTGCCAGTAAGTCATAATAATGAGATTGTGGGGGATAATACTGATTTACAGGATAGTTTTTCTTTTCTCTGATTGGCAAGAATAGGCTTCCATTACAATCCTTAGTTCAGAACAAAATAATGTGGGAGATCCCCAATTGTAAAAATGTAATATACAATTCTAAAATCACAGTGTATTTGCAATAACCAGCAATAACCTTCACTTACAGTACAGCAATTCATATGAATGCCTTTCAAAGTGAAAGAAAAAAAAAGCACACACAAACACACACTCCAAACCACGTATGCATGCACTTGCACGTTTGTATTCATTTATCAATGTGGGAAAGCTTCTGCGTCTGATTCTCAAAGAACAGCGCAGGAATGCAGCCCTGGTGCTGACACCCGCTCAGCCTTATCTGGCTCTGCATAATCTCCCAGAGGTGTTTGGGTTCCCAGCAGAAATACATACACATGTGCATGCAAAAAAATAACTGGCATTTGGAGAAAAAATGTGTGCTCAGACACGCAGAAAGTGAGAGTTAATCAGAATGTTCTGGAGACAAATCTGGTTAATATACAAAACAAAAACAAAGGAAAGAACAAACACTGTGGCTTCATGTGCAATTTATTTTAGGCTCTGGTTAATCTCTAGTTCCTGAAGTACATGAAGTGCTAATGGTCCACTAGAAAAACAAGCGAGCACGTATGCCAGCACAAAATGTAAATGCATTGTCTTAGCTCGAGTACGCTGTGTGCTGAAACAGTCAAGTTAACACTTGTTAAACATGTATGGAAGTACCTGTCCTTGAGTTAAGTAAATACACAGTTTATAGATCGTAATTACTCTGTGTAGGGGTCAGAGCAGAGCGGGAACACAAGTGACACCTCCGTCCGTGTATGGAACTTTCTTCTACATTTCTACATTTGCCCCCCCCAGTTGAGTGTGCAGGGTCCAACCCAGGCCAGCTGTGGGACAACAGACTCTATTGTCTTCTGCTTAATGGAACAGTTATGTAAGAAGTAAGACAACAAGTGAGATCACCACATACCAACTCAGAGGACTCGCCACTCATCCAAACTCCTGGAGTTATTGGTGTGGAATAAACTCAGAGAGATAGTTGGATGTAAAAGTAATAATAATAATACATGGGATTTTTATAGCGCTTTTTCTAATGCTCAAAGACGCTTAATGTAATGGCTAAGAACAAACTTAAGTGTAAACAAATGACACAAAACATTTTTATTTTAATACATTTAATAGTGCACTTTGATTAACCTGTACAGAAATAATATTAATAAAAAAGATAAAACATTTGTTCATTTCTGTAACACAAAGCTTAACATTTACAATAAAATAAAATAAAATGGTATGATACAAAACAAACATATCTGAGGTATAAATATATTTGTTTTAAATTAACTGTAAATGTCATGCGTTATTATTTGGCAGGGACACAGTTAAAGGTACAAACACTTTTACGATATCAACAATGGCTTAGCTTTTTAATCATACGACTCAACACGAGAAATGCGCGCCCTCAGATTGAAGCGTTATGAAGGCTACTTCTTCTTAAACACTGACAGACAGCACAGAGAAAGAAGCGTACACAAAGATCGGTTTCCTTCCTTTGAAATCACACAAACATTCAATCTGCCCTCTTCTTTACAGTAAAACCTGTAAAATCTCCACCTTTATAAAAGGACCATTTTTTGTTTACTTCTCATCTTTTACAGGACTAGTTAGAGGTTTCTGTTGCAAGTTAAAACAGTGCATGTTTTCTGTTTTTATGTACATAATTATTGTGAAATCAATATGTTTTATAATGAATACAAGTGATATCCGGCCTACGACAAAAAAAAAGTGAATTGACTGTACTCTCAACAACCTCTAACTTTTTTTTAGGTAGAAGGAATACGCAAAACTTATTGTTTTAGCTATTTTTCCTTTTTGGTCCATTATTGTTGATCTGTTGGTCTTAAATTCTAGCTGAGTTGGTGTGATAATATAAAAGACGCAACACTCTCTGTCTCTAACATTGATCCTCAGTCAGAAACTTTTTCTTATGAGCTCTTACTGTTGTTGAATAATTGGCTTTGTTACAAGCATAGTTACTAATTTTACCCATGTCTCTTCAAAAACTAAAATGAAGACACATCTTTTTGTATGTCAGTAAATGATGCCGTTTCCTGATTGTTCCTTCTCTTATTGGTGTGCCAGCCACCAATACTCATCTACTGTCTTTCCTTCCTTTACTGAAACACTTAAACCCGAGAATCACCCACCTTCCATCTCTCTATGACCTTTCTACTGTCTACATTTTACCGGCACACTCGCATCTTTCTTCACCCATGGATTCCTCAATCAACTGACTACAATATTGTATACTATTCCTCCTGTGCCTTGCTGGAACAGAATAAAGGGACAGAGGTATCACAAGACAGACACACACCATTACTGTGAACAGGATACTGTATGTACACATTATGCTGCCACTGGAAACCAGTGCGAGGAATATCTATTTTTTAACTGCTTTGAAGCCACACACACACACACACACACACACACACACACACACACACACACACACACACACACACACACACACACACACACACACACACACACACACACACACACACACACACACACACACACACACACACACACACACACACACACACACACACACACACACACACACACAACACACCCTTGCTTCTCAGAAGCAATAGCTCCCTTTGGATAAACCCCACATCCCGTACGAGCGACATCTTGTCCTTAAGCCCAGATAAATGTTTGTGTGAATAAGTTCTCCTGGCAGCACACTGAGACCCCGACCGCTTTAGACGATAACATCAATCCGTTGTAACAAAATCAGAGCAAAAAAAGTCCTTCAATCCAGGATCCAGGATTTGTCCTTTAAGTGTGAGTGTTAATAGGCTTGGACCCCGTCTACCTCTCAGTTGGAAAGGGTGGAATGAGTCATTGGAGTTCTCAGTGGGATCCAGATGATGTTATGTTATGCTGTTGAGTCTGGCGATGCCCAAATTGCACTCTGCTTTCTCATTTGTCCATGGGCACAGAGAATGAGTCACGTATCCGCGCAATCTCAGCAGCGCACTGGTGTCCATACAGTTTATTGTACCACTCTGGGAAACGACCCCTGAAGAAAGGGAAAAAGGCACGTTAACTTATTGTGTAATTAAATAAAGGACAATATATGACCACAAAACAAACACTATATCTAATCGCTAATTCCTCATTAACTCACCTGCAGTCGATTCTGGAGATATGTGTGAGTCTGGATTTGTTGGATCCACAGGGCTCGATGAAGTAGCGTGAGGTGAGGACATTGGCCCGGACCCCTACAACAGGGGCGCCTTCATGGTCCACAGATGTACAAACCAGTGCACACGCTCCTTTTGGCAGGTCTGTTACCCATGTTCTAGTAGAGAGAGTAAAGACTTTGGATTAAAAAACACATTTAATCCGAGCAGAACATCACAAAAAGATGAAGACAAACAAAAAAGAGAGACAGAGGGAGCGAGAGAAAATCAATGTGTACCTGAGCACCAGGTGGTCTCTGGTGGGGTGTGGAGCCATGGTGTTCCTGACATACTGGTAGACATCCGTCCTCTCATCTAACGTCTCCACCACCCGGCTCTCCAGCAGGTCCTCGTCCCAGTAGCCCTGCTCCCGCAGCACTCTGGTCAGAACCTCCTCAGGACCCGCAGGCATCTCCACGGTCACCTTCCACAGCCGCAGAGGATAGCCATCATGCACCTGGGGAAACACGGGAAAGACCAAAACAAACTTAACATGCAGTTTTTTTAAAAGTCATGTTTAGCTGCATTTTACGCCTTCATTTGGCAGCCTAAATCATAGGGATGACACGATATAATAAGAGAGTGATTAAGAATTAAATGCAAAAAGGTCCCTGGTCCTGAATGTCTTGTGATATTAAAGTCGTATTATTTTTGTGAAAGAATCTCCTATTTTAATAAGCAGTCACAGTCTTCAGGCTAAGACAAACCTTAGTCTTGAAATCTGTCATCCTGGAGATCCCATATTTTTTAAATGAACTTTAAAAGTCTTATGCAAGTGTTCAGTGGCTTCATTTAGGATATCTAATGTCATCAGTCATATTTACAGAAATTAGAAGAGGTATTCCAGCCATCAACAGTGAGGCTGTGTTTCAAAACCTCCTAATGCCCTTCAGCAAAGTCAGCTGCTTCGTTCTGCCATCAGATGATACAAAACACTCTGCGCCTTGTGACTCTCAAACTGGAGCAGAAGATAACCTCATCCAGAGCCCTCGCACACTAGACACAGGAAATGTAGGCCTGGGATAATGGTGAGCTTGTGTATGTTTGTGTGTGTGTGTGTGTGTGTGTGTGTGTGTGTGTGTGTGTGTGTGTGTGTCAGGCTGATGTCATCCTGGGATAGCGTCCAGTTCTGGGATGGGAAAGAGAAGCCAGGGACAGGCCAGTTTCACACGGATGTGTTTCTATACAGGAAACCATAAATGCTGGTTTTCCACTCGGTATTTAGAGAGGCAGGAGAGAGGGAAAGGCAGACATGAAGAGGAAAGGGGACGACAGGAAACACAGATAGCTAAAAAGCCAGTGTGATTTATGAATGGTGGCGTGTTGTTTACACAAATCTGTTTTTTCTCTCTCATTAATTCATCTTTAAAGGTCCCCTATTATACTGTTTTTCATCAATATATCATAGTTCTCAGATATATACAAAACATGTCTCTGAAGTGTTTGGTTCCAAATACCAAACAGATCGTGCATTGTAGCATCCCATAATCCCCTCTGTTTCAGCCCTGTTTCAAAAGTGCTGATTCTCTGTCTGTTACTTTAGATGAAAATAAGGAGCCACTCCCCACGCCCCTCTGAGAGATATTTGGTTAAAAAGAACACAATGGTGCTCTAGGAGGAGATTCAGGTGATAAGTTGGGGGGGGTGTTACCTTGGTTGGTGATTGGCTAATGGTTACATAAGCCAAAAAATCGTTATGACATCATAAAGTGGCCAAAATCTGATCAGCTCATTTTCAGACAGGTTTTTATAGAAATGGATCAGAACAAAAAGTGAGCTAACCTTTTTTCCTGAAACTTTGTGGAGTGGATTTTGCATAATAGGAGACTTTTAATGAATCTCTCTGCCAAAGAGTGTTTTTTAAATGAACTATAGAGATGAAATGATGTGGGCTTACCTTCCTACAGGCCAGCTCGGCGTGCTCGGGTGTGGAACAGCTGTCGTAACCTTTGAACTTGTCCTTGGCGTCTTTGAGCAGGGTGTCCAGGCTGTCCCGCAGGAAGGCCCTGAAGCCTCCGTGGCTGGCCTCTTCACTGGCGAGCTCCTCCAGACGCCGCGGCAACAGCGCCTGCTCCACGTACGAGTTCCTGCAGCGATTCATCTCCTCTGGGATCTGAGGAGAGGGAGGAGCATTAGAGACAGGCCTTACCTTTCTGTTGTGTTGCTGGGAGTCATGAGCCGTAAATATGTGTACTTTACATATTTGATTTGTTCTTTTTTCAGAAGATTTGATTTAAAACATTTAAAAAAAGTATATAAGGCATCAAATCTGCTTCGAATATGTTTTTAAACGTGTCTGGAGGGGATTGTCAAACTTAAAAATGGTAAGAGTGACTTAGTCTCTAATGAAACGTTTTGCATATCCACTCTGATCAAATGAATTCCTTTCAATTTATTGTAACCTGAGCGTATAAGACTGCAATTAAAAACCGACACACACCACATCCTATTTTCATCTCCTTGTTAGCCTAGCTCATTCTCATTATTTCTCTCTCATCGTCTGTCTTCATGCGTCACCTTTCAAATTGAATTGAACAATAACAATATTATAGTCTGGAGGAAATTATGTTTATTTGTTAAAACTGGCTTAAAATGGAGGCAAATGACTGTAAGTTATTAGTTATCTTTCATATCCTTTTATGAACCTTTGCAAGCAAATACAGATCTAATTAAAAGGAAATAATTTGGGAGGTAATTGAGTTGCCTTGCTGTGTGATGTGACCATGACAGGAAACAAGAAAGCAATCTAATTCAACTTAACTAATAACCCGCAGTATGCAGCCTCTTAGCATTTACCATAGCATGTCAGAGGAGACTGGGCAGAGCAACGTTTTAGGCTGAATGAGATTGAAATTGGATTAGTAATAGTGTAGTTTGCTGATTATTTCCTGTTTATCCAGTCAAGTGATTTCCTTGTTGACTCATGGATTTATGGGTTTGCAGCTTCTAATGTATATCCACCTTTTTTTCCCACCAATGTTTGGTTTAAATGGAAAGAGAGATGAAGGTAAGTCTGCCCAACAGTGGCTTAAACAGGTTTGCCCATTTACTTTACACAATCATAACATTGCTTGAGGAAATGACATCATGAATTGAATCAGTGACTTATGTCATGTTAGATACTATATGTGTTTACAGGTGTTTGGCAATGACACGGGAAAGTGAGCCGACATTAATTCTGTCAGCAAACACGCCTTCATTGACCTAAGTTAAGTTTGACACATATATTTCCGTCAGTAAACCACATTTCATTTTCATACTATCTTTAGCTTTAAAGCTCAAGTGTTATTCACTACTGACCCGAAAGAGTTTGCTGCACTCCTGGATCATGTGTGCCAGGCCGTGAGTGGCAGCCAGGTTCTCATTCAGGTCTCTTTGGTCCGGCTTTCCCAGTGTCTGCTTCCTGTTCATCACCCTTTGACCAAGCAGAGGGGAAAGAAGGACAGTATGATTAGTAACAGCATTCTTCATCCAGACAGCGTTCATTGGAGAGAGTGGAGAAAGCGGGTTGAAAGAAAGAACACTTACACCTGATGAACCCTCTTCTAGCTTCACATATATTTCTTAATAAGGTCATATGTTTATGTAATCATTCTATTTCCTCTGTCTCTCCCTCTTCCTCCCCTGTCCAGCTTTGCTCTCCCTCCCCCTTTCTTCTCTATCCTCCATCTACAGTATCCGGCTCTTTTGTTTCTTTAGATTGACCCTTTCCTGTTTTGAGAATGTACAGCATATTTCATATGTTAGCTACTAATACAAAATCTATATCAGTGGTGGCAATCAAAACAAAGGCAGTGACTGCGGCTGTGAGGTAGTGTGGTCGTCAACCAATCGGAAGGTCGGTGGTTAGCCCCTGTCAACATGTTGATATATTCTTGGGCATGATGGCATGGCTAACGGGGTGTGAATGCTGACTTGTTTATGTAAAAGAGCTTTGAGGGCTCGTAATGACTGAAAAAGCGCTATATAAATGCAGTCCATGCCATTTAAATGAGCAGATGACAGTAGTGGAACAGACACACACCTTGGCGAGGAGCTCTCCTTGCGGCGCAGGGTGTTGAGGTGGAAGAGGGATGGCGCCAGACACACAGCCAGGTTGGTGGGAGTCATCTGGTTCTCGGACACGCTGGCCGTCACGTCGCTCAGCAGGCAGAGCAGCGTTTTCAGCACCTCGCGGTTCTCGTCGGGCAGCAGCAGCACGGCGGCCCGCGCGGCCTGCAGACGCAGCTCTTTAGGCATGTCTGGAGAGGAAGAGGAATTATGTCAGGGCTCGTTTTTTTATGTTATATACAGAAGAATAACCTTTGGCATTCTACATAATGACTTTTTCGAGTCAAGAAGTTAGCTATGATCCATGTGTGTTGTCTAAGCCTACATGTGTGTGTACACTATATGGTGTTCTTCATGTGCAGGAATGGTATTGTTTCACTTTATACAAACAGTTCCGAATGCAAAGGTCGAGAATGCGCAGGGATGTGAACAGTGAGCCAAAGAAGGATGAACCAATCACATATATAACATCATTCCACAGGCATTTCCTGTTGTTTGTTTTCTTATTAAGGTTTCACCATTTTCTTGCTTCATGGCAGGCAAGCATCTACAGCTCTAAAACAATAGCATCTTGTGCATTCCAGCATGCAATCCTCTTACAGACAGGTGGCTGTGTTTGTGAGGTAATGCATGTATTGTCTCAACAACATTTTGTTTGATATTTGAATGTAGGTGTGTGTGTCCTTACACTGATAGATCTGGAGGAAGGTCTCAGACAGTTTGCTAGTGAGCAGGGGTTCTGGCAAATCTCTGAAGTACTGCTTCAGCATGTCGGCAACGTCATAAGCCGATTGGCCCTCGTAGTTGACGCCTCCCCCCTCTGCGCCGCTCGACTCGTTCATCTGGCGAAGAGCTTGGATACGAGATTTAACACCTGATTTCCTGAAAAGACCCACCTGGACAGAAAGTGACATGGGGGGGAGAATGGTTACATTATGCATACATACACAAGAATAGCTATGTCCGCTTGGAACTGTAGTTCCCTCATAAGTAATTACCATGAGTAATGTTTGATACTATCATGGAGGCGTATCAAAAAGGATTCATGAGCCCAAATCTTATTTGCAATGACCTTTAAATGATTATAAAGCTGCAGACTGTTATAATTGAAAAATTACATTTTGGCTTATCCTCAAATCCGGAGCTTACAGTCAATATGGTGACATCACTGCAGATTCTGTTGACTGTATTTATAAGAAGCTCCATGACACCCAGTAGGCATCGCTGTACTGAATGCTGTGTAGGACCTCATCAGTAGCCTTTTAAGGCTGTATGAAATGGCAATGTTGGGAGGAAAAGAGAAATAGGCTGCTGGCCGATGCCAGCCTGAATATTTTCCATGAGCTTTCACCACCTTCAAACAGAGGCGCCTTGTCCTGCTTTGAATAGAACAGCATCACTCTGTTTTCTGTTTCGTCCTCTGTTATTAGCTATTTTCTACTAACTCCTTTCTTTCCTCTATGAATGTGCAAGCATATAGTACTCACACACACTAAGATAAATCAGTCATAATGTCCGTGGATTAAACAGACAGACACAGGTGATTTAACAGCTGCACACTTTGACTCTCTCCAGACCTCCATGCTTCAGCGGGGGAGAGAAGAGCTGTAAACACTTACTGACTAAGTGTGTTTTCGGAGACATAACAACCACTGAAAAAACTGTGGATGAATATTTTACTGATTGCACATTATGTATCTTTAGCACCAGATTATTGTTCTCTGTGTGAACTGAAAACGAATCTCAATGACAGAGTGGAAGCAGCCTTGACATTCCATGTACATTGTAATTACAGTATATGCAAATGTTTATATATACATATGTCTATATGTGTACTTATTGTCACCTGGTCGAGGCACTGGCTGCGTAAATAGCGCATGGCCTGCTGGATCCCCTGAGGGAGCGGCTGGCCTGTCCGCTGGACCATGACTTGTAGTGGCACACCGAACACATTCCTGTCTTTGTAGTCGCGCACCTTGATCCGCTTCATAAACTTTGGCACAGCCCTGCAACATGCACACACAAGAGAAACAAACTCATCAATATCTGCTGCATAATGACATGAATTAAGATACAAATTAAGTTGTTCAGGTGTTGAAGGATTTCTTTAAACAGGTCAACAATTCAAAGATATGCCTCCATTCTTACTCAGTTTCTTAGATGATGGATTGGACATCTTTTTGGACAAGTGGAATTTGTTTAGCTCTGCAGCAATAAATCACATCCGGAAAGAAATAGACCAGCTACCCAAATGTGTTTTATGTGTGCAAGGAGGAAACCAAGCAGCTGTAGAAGCCTGTCTCCGGGTTTATGAGAGGGGAGGATAAACAGGGCGTAGGATGTACCGACAGGTGTCAAAAGGGGAGGATCCCACCATTTTATACATCCGCACAAAGTGTCAGTCTCACTGTTTGTTACTTTGTGTGTTTGTGGGCTTGGGAGCAAGTGAACACCAAGTCTATAACCACAAACCCCAGAGTTGAAACATCAGCTCCGACCGTTTCACAAGAATGCACCCACAGATTTATGGCTGTGTATCTATCTGCATGGGTGTGAGTGTGTTTAGCAGAGAGACGCTATGTGTGACTCAGGACAGGCGCGTCTTTGTAGAAGCCGTTCACAAGACTTAAAACGCATCTCAGAATTACAGTTTGGGAAAAAAAGGAAAGGAAGCATATTAAAGATCCGTGCCCGGAATTCTGAATATGTGTGGGCCTTCGGCGGCTAACAAGCGGCCTCTGTCTTTCAGAGAGCCTCAGCCTGTCATAAGACCATCATAACGCCTTCTATTCCTGTCCTAGGGAAGGCCTCGGGTAGAAGAAATAAAGAAAGTGGAAAAACAAGAATATGACGCGATTTCTCACTTTATTTTCTTAAAACTTTTAAAGTTGTATGACATTTTCCATACATGTTAGAAAATCGGTTCTGTGTTACTGTGATCCTGTGTGGTATATTTATTTAATATTTCACAAGTTGTATGTTTTGACTGGGAAGAATGTGCAGTATTCAAAAGTTAAATCTTGTTTACATCACTTATATTTCTGACTGCTTTTCCTTTAGGGCTTCCCTATCACATTTCCTAAAATTATGTATCTTTAGCCCCACATGATTTTTCTCTGCGTGAACTATAAAGTGAAAACGGTACTGGAATCTGGAAACCGCTTATATATCTATGTACATTGTAATTACAGTATATGCAAACGTATATATATACATATGTCTGCTTTTCCTTTAGGGCTTCCCTATCACATGATCTTTCTAAAATACTTTTACCCAGCATCTAACTTCCGACAAAAGGGAAAGATGCAAAAACCGAAGGCAGAAGTACAGTGGGAGAGAACTGTAAACTTGTAAAGCGGATACAGCAACAAGGAAGACATTATGTGCCATTGGAGAATCACAAGCAGATAATAAAGTAAGGAAAGACTGATAGCCGAGAAGTGATACAGAAGGTGGAGGGATAATGGCTGTGGACAGATCCTTCCAGCCTCCAGCTCTGGTAACACCATGCGTGTGAACTGCTATGATTGCCCCGTTGAGAAAAAGACAATGTACGGCCCCTTCCCAGCAATTACGGGCCTGGGAAAAGAATGTGAAACCCAACCTCTGTGGACAGCCGTCGCCACACAACAACCTGCAGATGGAGGGGATCGGGAGACGGGTGGGATAGGAGTTGGATTGATGGTTTGCTAAGTGGAAGTATTTGATGGCATAATTTACAGTAATGAATTAGCCAGACGCAGATGGCCTCATGCAGGAACAAGCTTTAAAGTTGTATTATGTATGTTGAACAATGAAGTCCCCCTATCCCTAATACTCCCTGTTCCTTACACAAGAAATATAATTGTACTGTAGTCCACTCACCAGCTGAAGCCATGTTTGTTTGTAGGGGTGTGTCTCTCCAGCAGAGCAGTGAGCTGTAGCAGAGAGAGCTTCTGGAGCAGATTCATCTGTAGCACAGACTGGCAGCTAATCTGGAGCTGGGCCGACGCCAAGCTGGGCCGATGAGAGTTCTGGAAGCTCGGCCAGCGCAGTTTCTGTGGTCTGGAGAATGTTCAGGGAAACAAGAGGGAGAGAGCACAAATTGAGCTGTGAGATGTGATTAAAAACGAGCAGTCAAACTCTTTGGATCTGCGTCATGCTTTTGTGTACACATAAACTTAGAATACAAACAAAGCCACACACAGTTGGTAGTTTCACCTGCCAAGTGAACAGTTAAGGGATTACAGGGATTTATGTACACATCAATCAGGAGATTGTCTTAAAGGATAAAAAGTTGTACACCCCTAGAATGTAATGCGGATTCCTGAAGGAACAACAGCCGTGCCCATGGAGACCAAGCAGCATTCCAGAATATTCAGCACCATTACGTCAGGAGAGGAGTCTCAGCGTGTCCCCATGTTTATCCTTTGCTGTCACCGTCTATGGAAAACTATGTTTTGTCGGTGCCTGAGTGTTTGTCTTTCTATTGTTTTGTTGTCCTTGAGCATTTCAGGCATTTAGGTAATGTAAGGCAGGAGTTTTACAGAAGAATACTATGAGCATGAGCTTGTTTGTTTGAAATGTACTTGACTCTGAACACTAAAACGTAGTATGAAAAGGTTATATAAATGTAGTTTTTCATTGGAACGACTACAGGATGAATAGTCCTTATAATGTGAGAGAAACGTCTTTGAATTTGCCATTACAAAGAGATGAAAACTAAGAAACCAATATCTTAAAACCATGGCTAGATACCATGAGTGGTAGGTGAGATTTTATTTTCTGTCATAATTTGTGTCAAGAAACTCATGGTTATCCTGCATTAGTAAAAAGACAATATAAATGTTCTTCACTGACCTGCTGGTTCTGGTTAGAGACGCGCCGACCCCAGAATCTCTCCTCTCTCTCATCCCCTCCTCCCCCTCTCCCAGCGGGTTTCCTGTGCTGTCTTGGTCACTTCCGTTTTCAGTCTCCTCCAGCCGGTTCTGCAGAGGAGAGGATGGGCAGGGGGAGGCAGAGTCCAGTGCCGAATCTGAGTCTCCTTCTTCCTCTTCATCCTCCTCCTCTTCCTCCTCCTCTCCGGCCACAGCCTCTGACCAGGCGTTAACAAAGCGCTGCAGGCCGCTGACATGTTGCAGCACTTGCTCCAGTTTGCGCTCGTCCCCCTCCTCCTCCTCCTCCCGCTCAGTGTAGGGGACGTTGTCGTAAAAGCTGAGCCGGCTGTCGACGGATCCCTCCGAGCAGTGCCGCTGGCGTCTGCTCTGCCGCCCCCTGAGGGTCACCGAGTTCCCGTTATCATTCCCATTGTTATTGCGTGAACTCCCATCCTGGAGGGCTTTTGGGAAGGTCCCAGGCTTGTGACCTTCTGGTAAGTAGAAGAAGATCATACCCCCTTCTCCCTCCTCTTCCTCTTCTTCAGTTTGTCTGCTATTGTCTCGAACACTGCAGTTGTTCCTTTGGTTCTGCTCATCAACTGTCATCCCACTGCTAGCTTGGCAGGGGATGGGTGGCGCAGATTTGGGTGTGGGTGTAGTTTGTCGATCTGAAGCTTGTTGGGGAAGGCTGAAAGGATCGAAACCCTCCAAATACATCCCGCCTCTCTTACTAGAGCCCGCCACTGTGCTGTGGCTGCGAGCGCGAGTCACCGGGCTTGGCGTGCTCACTGCACTTCCACTGCTAGCTTCCGATTGGCTGCTCCCAGTGCTCCCAGTGCTGCCGTTGCTGGTCTGTGTGGAGTAGGATACTGAGCGATTCCGGTTAAGTGTCATAGTCTGAGCGGGATTGAGGTTGAGGTTCATACTGGAGATGTCCACACAGTTGAGCCTTCGCAGCTTGTCATCATCCAGACCCTCTTTGATGACAGGCCCACTGATCTCTATCTTCCCCCCGCTGGTGCTCCCCTTCTTCTTTCTCTTGGAGGAGGTGCCGCTGCGCAGCCGCAGACTCTCCATCCTCTTGAGGAAGCTCTTTGCTCTTGAGCGTGTGCTCTTGCCGCTGCCACCTCCTCGGTCCAGACTTCCTCCTAGTCCTCCCATGCCTGTTTTCACATCAAAGGTGAACTGTCCGAGTATCTCCAGGGGCGATGGAGGCATCCCATCAAACAGAGAGTCCTCGTTAGCGCATCCTGACCCGCCTGTGCCCGAGGATGAGCACATGCTTGCTACAGAGCTGGCACGAGTGGCGCCGGAGGCTTCATTTTTCAAGGCGGCACCATGGCTCTTCTCTTCTCTCCCTACACTCCCGCTGCTGTGGATGGAGCCCACTTCAGGCTGCTCGCTGAGGTCGGTCAGCACACTCTCTGAACTGTTGGCTTCGCGCAGGGTGAGCTTGCTTTCTGGGATACCTCCTTTGGGAATGGGGGTGGGACAGCATCTGCTGGTAGTGAGGAAAAAACCTCCAGCTCCTCCATACGGGACCAGCGCTTGCTGTCCCTCTGGAAGGTCCAGCGGCCACTGATGGCACAGGGCTCGTCCTCATCGGAGTCCTCGCTCTGGAGAAGGGAGAAGGAGGGGATAAGGGACAGGGAGAAAGAAATAGGAGGAAGAGATGGAAAAAAGGAGAGGGAGGGAGAGGAACAGTTAGAGAACATTATGCACTGCTACATTTTCCATTTCTTTTCCAACATTCCTCACCTTGGTCCAGGAAACTTTCTAGAGTTATGGAATTTATTTTATAATTGTTGCATTTGCCCTTTGCCTTGTGTGCATTCACGTGCGCTTTCCAAATGTATCTATGTTTTTGTAAACTATATAAAATATACTTATGGCTGTAAAATGCCCCACAACCTAAGAACCTTTACGAGATCATTTGACACGGAATTCTACAATAGTTTGATATAACATCATCCTAAACTGAGTCGCTGTGGTTAGGCGTAGGACCAGCCAGCAAACAGGATTCAGTTTCTTCCTGACTGCTTGGACAATAAATACGAAGACAAAAAAGTGACCATTACTGGGTGCCATGCAATTTCACAAAGTGCACACACCTCCCCCAGTTTGGTTAATCTATCTCAGGCCCTGGAGGGAGTTCAGGAAATTCCATTATGACCCCCATAGTTTGCAGTGCAGCCGGCTAGACTGGGGTCGCTCCCCCCTACAGTGTTTATCCCCTCTGTCTGTGTATATGTACACACACACACATTAAGTGTGATACAGCATCAATGATACTTCTACTGTCGTTGCTTATTCCTTATCTATGAGAGTGACATATATACGCTTTCAAACACACTAAGCTGGGAGATTCCAAAAAGCCATCTTCACAGATCCCAATCCAAGTGGTGGACCAAACCACACGCCAAAATGTATCCACTCATTTATCTTTACCTTTCTAAAGCCCTATCTTTAATCTTACAGTTAAGAAAGCAATAACTTTAGAGGGTTTAAAGCAATAATTAGAACCCCCTTCACACATATGCCGAGAAATGTGCAGTTCAAAAAGAAAATCCATTAAAAAAACGGTCAAATTCACAAAACTCATGCTCCACTAGCTGAGTGCCAGTGTTCCATGGGCTTCATATACTGGCATCATTAATTATATGTTTGCAGTGGAAACATTACGTAACTTCAAATAAAATGTCACAGGGTTTTTTGATCTATCGATCGACCATTTATAGTGGACAATAGCAACTTTTGTGACATTTTCAGATTCCAATATGTTGTTTTTTTCTCTAGTTATGTTGGTTGGAATGTGAGATAACTGCACAGAGAGCGTTGATTGGCCAACAGAGCGTCAAGCATTTATCAACATTCTGGAGCTATCTCATCCTCAAACCATCAAACCACCAAAGCATTCACTGAAACGGTGGGAGCTTTGAACCTCACAAGAAGTCTGCAGAAGGAAAACTATTTATTATTACTATTGGACAGATAGAAAGAACAAACCAAAAAAGAAGGGATGGAGATTTAAGGGAGAGGGAATGTTAAGACATGAGGAGATCAATGCATTCCTAAGCTGTCTAAGGAGGGGGTTGTCATCCTGCAAAGATGGCAAATAACCTCTTTGACTCCTCTACTCTGGTTGACTCCTGAAATGAAAGGTGACACGGAAAGGGTCATCCTAATGAATACCACCACACACAGAACAAGGATGTTACTATGTACCACTTAAGGCTGTTTGTGAATTAAGGTTGGTTTGTAGAAAAACGAGCAAATCTTGTCGCAAAGTGACGGTGTAAGTTAGTCTGAGTGGTTTATTTCAAAGGTGCTAAAACCAGGATATAAACACAATTATCATAATTTCTTCCAAGAGGCCTGTTTCTTTGAATGTGTAATCTAAGAATGTGGTGTTTGAGGGAGTTGGCACTCAATCAAATACATCTATTGAGTTTGATCACATACAGGCGATGTTGGGTTGTTCGTTCTGCAAGATTGCGACAAAGCAGCAGTCTAATTCCTTTTATGGTGAGCCAGAAGTATTTGAGAAAGAAGGGGAGCATGCCCTGAGTAGGGGGAGGTTCTGATGAATGCAACCCCTTCATTTAGACATTAAAGTGATCCTCCTTCCCCCTAGGGTCCTCTCAGCCCACTTGATATAGAAATCAACCCAACAGGTGCCTTCTCATTAAACCAGACGAGAAAAAGACCACGGTTTCACCCTGTGGCCAACAGTGAACCGACGTTTGAGGTGAGGGAATGCAATTGTGGTTGAGGAGGCTTGCATAGGGGCTTTTCAGAAAGGTGTGGAGTTAATGTGTGTGCATGTGCACTTACTCTTTTTCTCTGCGGTGATATCTCCAGTCTCATTAAAGCACACTTGTTGAGGGTGTTCAGTCTCCTGAAAACACAAAAACACACACACGCAACATTAAATACATTTAAAATGGACTCTAAAATATGCTAACCATCTGCTTTTTCCTAAAACACAAACCTCTCATCACCAAGAGGCTGTATGGTGGAAGAAAGGAAGAAACAGAAGGAAAAACAGAAGAGAGGAAGAGAAATACAGAAGGGGAGCTTGGCTAATGAGCTGCTGAAGGATAATCTCCACATGAGTGGGAAGATAAAGAGAGGGAGACAGAAAAGGAGAGCGCAAGGAGAATGAAATCTGCTGGAGTAGTGACAAGAACTTGGGGAGGGTACAGAAAGCTTATCCCCCCGGCCACCTGGAGAAGGGGAGAGGGTGGTGGCTGGGTCCACCCTCTAGAGAGCTCTTAGGGCAGATCATGTAACAATAGAGAGATGAAGGGATGGGAACTGGGGGATAGTCTGGGTTGTGGGGAGGGGGCTGAAAGGCTGCCAACAGAGGAGACATTGAGATGATGGCTTCCAGATGTGTGGGGGGGACACCTGCTGTGGTTTATTACTGAAAGTCAGTATTTGATGAAGTCGACTCCATTAAGTAGCTATCAACTTTCTCCAAATATGCTAATTCATATAGCTGGGGCACCAAGTAGGAAGCAAGCTAGTGCTTTTCAATGATACTCATGGCGTTAAGGTATTTTAAACATAGACTTACTAACATGTCTGAGACTTAAAACAACAGGCAGTTCAATATGTCTCTTACAAGATGAAAAGAAAGACTGTAGAGAGCGTTGCGTGACCTTAGCATGCTGCAGTCAAAGGTAGGAGTGAGATATGTGCGTGCCAGGACGATACAAAATGACTGAGGTACACACTATCAGAGACTGAAGAAAACTACGAGAAGGAGATATGGACAATGAGAGCTTAATGCAAAGGGAAACGGAACAGTGCATGTCTTCAATGTGCTTATCGTGTCATTATTTTATCTCATCGGCAACTTTCCAAAGCATGCCTCCTTTTGAAGTCATGCCCTCATGGTTTCATTTGGGAGAAAACAAGAGATGGAAGAAGATTTACAAGAAGAAGAAAGGCGCATAAGATCAAAAGAAGAGAAAATACGTATGAAAGGTTGACTTGTAATCTCACCTGCAGAGAGCCTCAATGGCGTCTCGATCGAGGAAGTCATGGTCCCTGGTGACTGAGGAGATGTCGATGGGGAACAGGGCATCTAAACAGAGAGGGTCTGGTTAGTGTGGGCATCTTCCTGCCGCTGATTGGATCAATGTGTTCAGATAAATCTAAAGATACAACCCCTAGCCTCAGAAAAACCCACCCACACTAACACCCACCAGGGCCTTCCGTCCCACCTTCTCCCCCCATACAGCCTCGATGAAAAGCTAAAAGAGGAAGTAGCGTCTTAGCCGACCAAACAAACACAGCTGCAGCTTTCAGACCCGGCAGGCAGGGGGGATGTGGAGCACAGAGGGAGAGAACAGGGGATTGATTGAAGAATGACAATAGGTACTCCAGAGCTGCTCAGAGGTCCCACTTCCTTTTCTCCTTCTCAATCCCTTGTCTACTTCATTAACAGAGTCACTTATTTATCAGTTGCAGCGTTATGGCACATCATATCATTGGATCATAAAGAATATTTAAATAAATGGGTTTAAGATGTTTTCTGGAATGTGTGGACCCAACCCAAAATAGGAATCTCGCATTTGTGGCCCCGAGGGGCGATGTTGATAAGAAAATGCTGTTCAAGGGACGGCAGATCTTTAAGCCTACTGTAGTGATTCCGGCCTATCAGTCTGCTTATCTTTAGTGGGGCAATAGTCCTGACAGCACAGACAATAGAGATTGTGCCACCGATACAGGGGAAGGAAAAATGTGTCATGCCTCGGCACAAATTCCTACTTAGTGGAGACGGCTGCATAACCAACCAGCGATTTGTTTAAAATCTGCACAGTGATTGATTGCCGTTTGCACTTTTGTGTTGCTGTTGGTGTGTAGAAAAACAGTCTCATCACCTGTGTAAAAACACAAAGAGCCTTCCGTTCCAATAGGAAACCTTTCACGGTTAATTGGCAACAAGCAATGACCTGTTGACAATGGTAGCTTGGCCCTGCTGTCATTGTCATGTAGTTACATAAGGGCAACTGGTATACCTACGGCATGCCATAGTATAGCTGAAGTAGCTATATGGAGTGTAAAGAATGTTTGATGTGTTTCAGTGAGTGTGTATTTAAAACGCAAAGGTCAGCCAAGGCATTCTTTCTTAACCATATGTCATTGTATGAGTAACTTTAGAGGGCATAGAAGACATGTTTTGTGTTTATTTTAACAAGGTAAGAAAGACCCTTGGTCCCAAAAGAGTTACTCTACTGTATGATACATTAATGGTTATTGTTTGGAATATTCTTTGCTATGGTTAATGTGGCTCTCTCATAGAAAAAGTAAAGCACTTGTGCGAAGGAAAAACACACCCCTTGCTCCTGAGGAATGTTTTGATGTAAGTGGTATGTAAGCATGCACAGGCACAAGTGTGCATGTTGGTGTTTTTTGTTCTTGACTAACGCAACAGTGGTCTTCTAGATGAGCTAAACATCACCAAACAAGTGCACTATTTGGTGGTGCAACAACTATTTTTTTACACAAAAAAATAGAAAGGTTCTTCTTTTATGTGATTTCAAATGAATAATAATTCTGGAATATGAGTTTTATTGATGACCTTACTTTAGTAAATCTGCCTGACCGACTTCAGTTAAGATTTTGGTAGTGTGGTTAAATGAAAGCCTTTGAAATAACTGAAGTCATAACATAGCTTTTAAAATCTGTATGTCACCATTTGCAGTATAACTGTGGCTTCCCTAATAACAGCATCAATTTTGTATCTTCATTATTGCCAAATAGGCCGTGAGAGAGGTTGGGGGTATCTCACGGGGGTCCTTACCTTCATACAGCTGGGCGTACTGTGGAAACCCTGCTGCTCGGAGCCAGGTACAAGCCTCTTTGGCTTCAATCTCTGCATAGGAAAAAGTGGAAGAAAACAAACGCACATTAGTTGTTGTTACGGAGACCTGAATAAAAAATATAATCAATGTTTGTAATAAAAGCATTCGAAACAAAAGCTTTTTTTCCTTCACTAAAGCCTCAATTGAAACAAAGTTTGGAAAAATGTTATCCTCTCAATATATCAAAGTTAGACAAAACTCTGGAACTGAGCACTCCAACATGCTAGCAGCTTATCGAATGTGAACCCCTTGACCTTATTAGCTATCTTGCAGCAGTCACTCTCATCTCACATGCTTCTAAAGCTAAAGCTCAAAGCATCGTTCGTGCAAATTGTGTTAACCCCTTCACACGCCAAGTGTGTGCCACTTAAGCTCCTTATCCAGGTAAAGCGTTGGTATTTGTTGTTCACACAGAAATCTCCAACAGAAAAACATCTGCAAGAAGACTTTTCCTAAATGGCACAACTGTATCCAAAGATATATCTATATGCCATTTAACAATGCTTGTTTGTTATCTGAGATAACGTTTTTTTACAACATATCATGTTTTATGAATGCAGTGCTGCCCTCCAGCTTCTGTTTGTTCATGATGCCAATATGAAAAAGGACAACCGTTACATCGGTCTTTGATTGAGATGCATGTAGGAAATAGTTTACAATTATATATCAGATGCTTGTTTCGTAAGTCTCCATCAATGTCATTACTAAACCTAGATGACATATGCCAAATGGCTGCCCAAACACTAGCCTCCTTAATTGCCCCATCACCCCCAGAGACAGCAGTTTGTAGAAGGGAGACAGACAGAACCATGTCTCCAGGCCTTAAGGATCTGATTTTACAATCTTCTCCTTAGTGGAATGACAGTAAGTACAAATGTAGCGCAACCTTGAGAAAGACTTAAACAAAAGCAGTGTAACAAAGGCAGGAAAGGCACTGGTAAACCATGGACGAAAGTGACACACATAGAGAAAGACTGCAAAGCATGCAAGCTTTATACTTGCTAATCCCATTTAAAATGTGAGAACTGTGTTAGAAGTCTGAAATGAAGGCAGGGTAGTTAAAAGTTTCCATTTCAAAATTCTACAATCCTTGCATTTATAGTAATGTCCTTTGGAGGTGCTCTGTTTGGCTGAGCATGACTGAGCTAATAGTAACCAGCGGTAAAGATGCAGAGAAGTTTATTTTTATTATTTTATACCACCAGCAATTCCACCTTATTTCAAGGCTTAATTGCACAAATAAATTGTTAGATTTTTTATCCCAAGTTCAATAACAGAAGAACAAACTGCAACAAAAAATACTACATAAACTGTTTGCGTACCTTGATTGAGAATTACAGATATAATAACAATGTTTTACAAAGAATGCCAATAAAGTGAAACCATCAAGGGAGAATTTATGTAAACAAAAGAAATGTAACCATAAAGTACCGTCAGAAAGACAGACAGTTAGGTCACTAGTAGACTACTGCTGCAAAGGGTCTGGGCTCAACCGTATATGAGCATTTACATACCAACAACAAGCCTAGACGGCAGACAAACCCACTATCAACAAGGTGTGACCCGACCAAGACAGGATCTCCCCTCTGCCACTGCAGGGGCAAACACTCCAAAAGCAACCACTCTGACATCAGCGTGAACCCAAGTGTCACATAACAAATTTACAACCATGTTTCAACACTGATTTATTTGACATATGAGCTCTACTTTTCCTTGTGGATGTGAAATCTCTCAGAAGCTGTGTCTAGTGGGTGTGTTGAGCCTACTATTTTTGGAGCGAAGTGAACCCAGAAAAGCGTAGAAACCAAGGGGTAATTACACCAACATTCTTGGAAGCAAGCACCACATATAGCTAGAGATTCTTGTGTTTGCTTGTGTATCAAAGTGTGTTTGACTGTGTGCACATGCTAGTCAGTGTGTGTTTACAAAGACTGACCTCATGTTTAAAGACAAACCACTCAAAAGACAGTAAAGCTATTCAAATGCAAATTGGACATACAAACACGTGGTTAGCTTTCCTCCCCCAAACCCCAAAAAGAGGGCTATGGGAGTCATTAAGATCCTTTGGAGGGAAGATATCCAGTGACACACACCATTTGGCTAGAATGTGTGTCAAATCTACTTTAGAGTGACATAATGTGGACTTGGTGCGCCTTGAAAACAAAAATAATGACAACCATATTCACCAGGCAGATGGATACAAGTGAATAATATTAGTCTCTGCACTGCAGTGTATCTCCTTTCATTCAAATAGGGAAGCAAGAATATGTTTTTATCTTTTGTTTGGCTGCAGGAAATGGACAGGGGCAGGGGGCATCTGGCACAAACAACCTAACAATAGACCTGCACACAAATACAGTATTGTATATGTGGAACCTTTATAAAAGTTGGATCAACAAAGCCTTAATAGAGGTTTACAAGAATATCCAAGGCTGATAAAAATGTTGTCCGACAACACTCACCTACTCCCTTACATATGTTTGCTTTGATAACTTGAGATTCATGGGTGTATTTGATTTTTTGTCTTCCTTTGCTGTCTACCCCAATTCCTTAGCCCTCGCCAGGGAACTACCTCACTTCCTTTTCCTGCTTCCCTCACAGGAAGAGAGCCGAGCGGCGCTGCAGTGGCCGCCGACCACCCGGCTGTAAGGCCCTGCCTTCGTTTGTTCCTGGCCAGATAATAGGCGGGGGGGCAGCCAAGACAAACACTGGCTCCGGTGATTGTGTGTGCTTGCTTACCAAACGTCCTCATGGCTAAAGACAGCTACAACACCACACTGGACAAATGTACTGTATGTCTTACACTAAGCTCTTATAACCAGTCAAATATGAAAGCCAGATATGATGACCACAGGGTTACCCCTCATAGAATACTGAAATACATTACGTTGATAGTGATATTTAGTCTATATGTGCCAAGTTGGCTGAAGGACAACTGATTACAGCTATGAAACAAGTCAGGTCAAAACCAACATTACAGAGCCCACTACAGTACTGCAAGTACTTCATATCCTGGCAAACTGTTTATGCAACAGTTGACCATAAAGAGCAGAGCATTCAGCATACATTGATTTGCTTGTTCAGATTTAGTTTGTTCATGCAGTAACAACTGTTTGAAATCGAAGCAGAAACAGATACATTTTGTTGTTCCAAAATGCAAAGCAATGCACCAGACCTCGGGGCCTTTTGTCCTTTTGACCCCAGTGACTTCATGCAATGGGCTACAGGAGGCATAAGACATCAGCAGCACTACGCTAAACAAAATCTTTCTCCTCATGTTACCATTTATGGTTGTAGCCTCATTGGCTTTGAGTGTAACAGACACAATTAACAGCTGGATAAATTGAGATGTGATCCTGGGCACAGAACAGATCTGCTGGTCCGGCTAAAAGAGGTCACACAGGATGTCTGAAACACGTCCGTCAGGTGGGTCAGAGACTAAACTGGTCTTATAACTAGAAAAAAACTAAAGATAATAATCTCTCATAATGTAACACATTTTCCTCTAAATGTCATACTTTGTGGACAAGGCAAATCCCCTCAGTTGGAATTCAAAGATGGCCGCACTAGCTCTAACTGATGTGAATAAGCAAAAATAACATAGTAAGATACCCTCCTCCTCAGTGGAAAAGAAAGATGAGAGCGATAATGATAAGATATCATTACTAAAAGAGCAAAGCTAATGCTAATAGAGATTTTATATGGATCACAAACGGCTTTTCTCCTGGAACTTTGCCAAAGCTGACCTGGTGAGCTGCCAGTTTGGGTTTAACTTTACTCACTGCCCAGCGCAATCGACTTCTAAAATGATCTGTCTTTTCTTTGCCCTTTTCCTTGCTCTCAACCTGGTCTCTTCGGCCCTTGCTCTCTTCTTATTTCAATCCTGCTCGGCCTTCTCTCCTCTCCTTTCCTGTGGCAGGAAATTCTCACAATTGCAGGCCAAAGTTTCCCTCCATCGCAGGAGGCAGCGGGGTCTGGCTTGGCCAAGCCTGAATGCTCAGCTCCAGAGGGAGTTTTTCAGCAGCAAGCAAACAAAGGATGCTGCTCCCCACCTCAAAAGCTCTGCTGCACACATGGCAATCTGGAGGTCAAGAGTCTTAATACAGTTATCACTACTGGGGCTGGGGCTTTGAAGTTGGCAGATTAAGAAGAATGCTTGACTAACAACTGTTGTGAATTGAGTTGGCTTATCTGGAATTACCCGATCATCGCAGGGTCTCAAAGTGCCGAATGTAAAACAAGCCAAAAGGCAGGCCTAGGGTTCTTATCAACTCCAGGTCTGAGTGGCTCATTTCTGAAGGAGCTGCAAAGTGGGTCTAGACAGGTGATGTGATAACCCAGGCCAGACTATGTGGCTCAGAAGTAATCTACAACAAGCAAAGCCAGGAGCCTGGATGCTGCCAATATTTGTCCTTAACCTCAACACGGACAAGGACAAAATCCTGATGTGTCCGTGAACTTGAAGAATGCACATCTGCTTGATTCATGATCTTTTATGTATGAACGTAATGTTGTTAACAGCTTGAGTCTCTATAATAGCAGCAGGGCAAATGGACAAAACTGCATTTTTAACCTGACAAATGTAAAATCCCTCCAGTACTCCACTGGAATGCAAAGATGGGCCATAACAGATTTTCTTCCTGATGGGTATCATGTTTTGTGATTCTACGGTTGAGACAGCTGGGGTTCACTGAGAAGGGTCTGGCTATTCGCTAATGCCAGGAATATCGCCATCTGGTTGGCCACAAGCCATGCCCCATTTACACATTCTCACACACACTCAGACACACAACAATAATAAGGTTATTACCAATGGTCCATTCCAGTTACAGAGAGAGGCAAAGATTCACGGACACATACACACGCAGACCCACAGCTGGCCCAGATGGATCATCACAGAGCACACCCCACGGGCCCCTCTGCTCCCTGATGACAGATTTATGCTCACACAGAGGGCCCTGGATCAGGTGACCAGACATATCCAAAGCCCCTGATAAGCTTTCCACAGCCAGATGACAGCCTACCTGCCAGGAACCCCCGCTTGATAGCTAAATGTAAACAAATCCAAGGACAGCCTGTTACCTTCAGCAGAGGGAAGGTTACAGCAAAAGTGAACATATGTGTCTTCTCACAGGACATGGAGAAACAGCGTGCCAGTTGGTTGTAAATCTTTTAGATAAGGCCCATGGTCACTTCCTGTTTCACAAAGAGGGCAGTGAAGTGAGTTTCCTTCAATTGCGCCTCTCCCAACACGTGCAATAACTATTAAACAATCTACTCCCATCTTTGGTAGAAAATAAGGAAATAAATAAAAAGACATGAAGAATGAGCAAGTTCACAAGTGGGGTTACTAGCAATTCTGTAACTGGGCTTTTCCTTTTGTTGCAAATTGACTCATTGAGGTGTGTAAGTATTTTGTCAAACAGTGATTAGTAATACAGTAAGTAGTTATTGTAGGTTTGGTTCATTCACCTCTCATCATAATGGCTGGATTTATGTGTCTTTGTGCACGTACATAATGGTTATATGGCTCAACTGAAATCTACTGTGCTCATATCTCCAGACCTGAGGTGTCTGATAAGGACCTGTGTGTGGGAGCAAACACTTAAACAGTAAAGACAAAGGACTAAAGCCCACACAACACACAAATAAGCCTTCCAGCACAGGGCTAAAAAGGGGATTTTATATAGCCACCTCAAATTCCCTGTAACGTTAGCAAAAGGTCGGCATTATTCAGGCAAAAAGCACAGGCAGTTCAACAAACTGGAGGTTTTGACATGTTGAAGTGTCGCAGACTGGTACGATACCTTCCGATAATCTTTAACGACACAAAACACGACTTTAGGCTAAACATTCCTGTTCGCGACCCTGTTTCCACACACGGATCAAAGTTTTGAATGTAATCCATTTCAAACTGTCGAGAGCGTGCGAAAATGCTGGAAGCTCCTCTGGGCTCCGTGCGTAAGAGTGGGAAAGATTTTAGACAGAGATTATTCTTAAACCACGCAGGGTCGTTCGTAACTTGGGAAAAGTTACAGGTAAAAGAAACACGGGGTGTTGGTGAACAGGGGTGAGGACACTGGAGACGCGGAGTTATGCGTAAAGCGGGGAGATTTCTTATCTGACAGCCCGCAGCGCTGCGCCGTAAAGACGACTTAAAGACTGTTTTACTTGGAGGTACAACTAAAACAAACCATCCAGAGGCTATACAATTTAAAATAACTAATAATGAACAGACTGCAGACTGCGTATTATCCCTTATCAGTGAGCTTTACACCTCCTGGATAAACAGGAAACCGCTTTAATGTATGGCCACATGTCCTTTGAATAGAAAACTATCCAAATATTTGATAATATACATTTTAGACTTGACTTACGTGTTAATATCATGTTGTAATGTCTCGGATTTGACCAGCCTCTGCATAAACCAGAATCCCGGCTGCGCTCCGTCAGGTCTACTCCACTGTTAGAACGAAGTCCGCATGATAGATCCAGCGCACAGATAACTCAAACTATAGTCGGTTGCAGATGTCCTCTGAACGTGGCGCGGGACAGTAGATCCATGGTAAAAAAAAAAACTGATTTGGCTGCGATACACAAAATTCCACAATTCTTCAAATCCTTCCAACACTGCGAGTCCCTGAATGAAGCGGTCCCCAGTAGGAATGTGAATGGAGAGTAGTGTGATTCAAGCTTTAGGAATGGGCAACTCTGCCGTGGCTCCACCCCCACCCGCTCCGCTGCTCCCCACCTGATAAGGAGCTGGAGGCACACCGATCCCCTCAGAACAACCTCAGGGAATCATTTATACTGATTATAATATCATGTCATCACATAATATCAAATCGCAGTCATCATGACACCAAATAGTCTCTTTCGGTTAATTGTCTGCATTTTATTTAACTTCTGTTCCTCCTTTTATTATGTGTTCGTAACTATTTTAATGAACTGATTTGACTAGTCCTTGCTTAACAAACGTTACCCATATAAAATCGAAAGTGATTAACTGTGCTCCCCATGACTCTTCTCTATTCATTCAGCTCCTGCCTCGTCTGAGCCTCAACCGCCTCCCTAATAGGCAGCAATTCACTCCGAGGTTGATTCCCATTTTGCATATCATTAGAAAAATACTGGAGACAACTGAGAGACGCTCTTTTGTGACTCAAGATTAGTCTGAAAAGCGCAAGTGGCGCAGTGAAAAGAGAACTGTTGCAGGTATGGTAATGCCTGAGGTCCTGCCCCTGTGCTTGGCGCGCCTGACGCACGTTCCACCACGCACAGGTTGACTCTACAACCACAACACATTCATTCCTGGAGGCAGATTTCTTTTTGTATTAAGTCTTGTTCGTGTTCACACTTTGATTGATAGCACTATTTATCCTAATTTGGAAGCATCTATAAACAAGGCAATACAATTACTATAATTAGAAGTTGCTGTAACAATTGGATAAGTCTACATTTGCCCTATACAGGGCTAGTTTATATCAACATTTTATTTCTTACAATCCATGCCTATAATTTTGATAGGAAATGTGTTGAAACCTCACTGATTATTGTTCAGATTTAAATGTGTGTGCCTGTGTGTGTAATGTCACACATTACTGATTTATAATAACAGCCTGTCCACTTTTCTTTCATCCAGTTTTTCTAAAACCCACAACGACATCAGCGCTTGGCATAAGCCAGCTCTGTGTTATTTCCATGGTAACACATAGGCACTGAGGTGGTGCAAAAAGAGAAAGCCAGATGAGTAACAGTGAGGCGGAGACATACATGTAATCCAAAGCATGGGCAGAGAGGAGGGAAAGGATGATGCAGGAAATCCTGGCTAACTGTGCAGTCTGAAGTTGGCTACCACCAGTTCCAGCTGACTGAGGAGTCAGAGGTGAATCACCATACAGACATCCTGCCAGCTATTACAAGGGAGAGAAATCACAAGGATAAATGGCATAGGCATCCATAAAATGTCCACCCCAGATCGGAATCCTTTGAAATGTTTACCCAGAGGCCCTGTCTGTAAAACAGTTGACATACAATGGATTTTCATATGCTTATATCTGTAATTGGTGTTGACAGTACTTTTTATGCAACCCAACAACTCCCGAACCCAAGTAAGTATATTTGGATTTCTGTCTAAGTTTGTTCAACTCAGAATTAGGTGTTTTATTGACTTCAAGCATCAGTAACTTCACAAAGTAGGCCCGCATACTGATATTTGTTTGGCAAAAACACATTGATGTGCAAAATGTGGTTGATTTTGCAGTTATTATTTCTACACACACAGCTGTATGGTCTGTGGGAACCCAAACAGAAGTTAAGCCAATGTCAACAAAACACCAAAGTTAACATGAGCAGCCAAAAATGTGCAAAGCTTTCTAATTAAGATAGGAATACATTCCATGAAAGAGCACGTAAATAATACTCTGAATCCGACAAACAATGTGCAATATAATCTATTGATGCAATTAGGGATATGAACACATTACCCAGTATATAAGTTTATCCAGCTAAAGCATAATAATTATATAATATATCAAATAATACATCAACGGAAACCATGGGCTTATGAACTCATAAACTGAAGGTTTTTATCCTAAATCTGCAACCTGAAGGGAGGGAGCAATATAATTATGGTCTGATAGTGTGTGTAAGAAAGAGAGAGAGGCATAGGGGAAGGATAGAGAGAGAACAAAAAAGCAAATATAGAGAGGAAAGAGAGATTACCAAACAAGGCCAAATCCCCGACCACCCAGAGACTGCACCCAAAACCCCAACACGAAGCTACCCTCGGGTGAGATGGGTCAACAACCCCGTGCAGGGTTGAGGGGGCTTGCGCTCTCAAGTTGTTTTTTAGTGATAGATGCACAATAATGCGAGCGATTGTTGATGAATGTGTGTGGTAAAGTGTGAGAAATCAGACAAGCAGACGGCTGCCAGTTGCTCTGGGGCAAATGAGTGTGTCTCTTTTGAGTGTCTATGATTTTCATTTATGAAAGCTCGTCAGAGCCGGGCGCTTGTTTGGCTTATGATTCAGATACAGATCAAATACACACGAGTTTAATGAGGGCTTTGGACAAAAGGGAGGAAATGAGGAGCAGCATCAGTGTTACAGCAGGCAGACACGAGGGATTAAGCCCGCATTAAAGGCATCTTTTCCCAGGGAAAAAAACAAACACTTTTACCTTTAAGGCATATTACCAGGGACATTTCTGTGGCTTATCATGCGATTCATAGTACATTTTAATCATGTCTCGAGCTGTTCTTAATCATCACTTCTATTTTTAAACAAAAAAAAGCCCAGGTGCGTAAACAATATAAACCAAAGGAATTTGATTTTGAATAAATTGGACTTGTATGCCCCATCCACTTGTTGCTGTTTGGTGAAGCTACTGTTTTAGGTTGTAAACTTTACAGTGTGACCTCTGACCCTGAGATACAGAGGGAGGGGCCGGAAGAGGACATTTGAAAATACAAATAATTAAAGGTAAAAATAAAACATTTGCAGAAAGAGATATATAGAAATAAATAAACTATGGCAAGAGTAAACAAGAAAAGACAAAAAAAACTGAAAAGTGAGCGAAAGATGAAAGAGCCCTCCTCTGGGCTGCCTTAGGGTTTACGCTTGCCTCTTCTACCATTCTTAACCCCAAACGGCGGGGCCAGGTGAGGGTCAGCCGACGGACGTGTCAGTCCAACACACACATAAACACCCAAGGCTGTGTCAACAAAGACTTACGAAGAGAGATAACTAAATTATGGGTCTGCAAAGGTCATCGGCCTTTCCTGAAATAGACATGCACATGTTAGGTGTGTGTGTGTCTAAACAACTATAATGTGATTCTCTTTTATGTTGTTGAGAATTTCAGATAACAAGGCCATAAATAAAGAGTCTTTCCATAACAGATGGGTAGGCCATAAAGTAATCGAAAACAGGAAAGAAAGGGGATTTATGTTTTAATTACAATGCAACTTCATATATTTAATGTGTGTCTAAGATTGGGTTTTATTCAGAGGCAAGGTACTGCCACTGTCCTTGAAACACAAATGTAAAATCCTCCAATGACAAGTGTCTTCTGCCTTTCACTGATGGTTTCAGATAATGAGATTGAGTGCTGTCTGTGTGTGAGAGATAGAGAGAGGAGAAGGGTGAGTGAGACAGAAGAGGGAGGGGAATTATCTTTTCATAACAGGAATCTCCAGAAATAGCTCATCTATGGTGCTGGGGATCAGCCCAATAAGACACTGATTAGAGAGAGAGAATGAGAGAGAGAGCATATGCTTCCATACACACAATGGGTCAAGGAGGAAGTGCAGGGAGACAGAGGCTTGGACCAGCACACACACAAACACACACACAAACAAACAAAGGAAGTGTGAAGCAGACAGTGGACCAAATGCCTCGCTGACACCCTCTCCGGGCTTTGATGGACTGACCACCATCACAATAGAGGCAGGAGGCTGACACACACGCACTTACACAAACAACAGATCGGTGTGGTAGTATATGTGTTTTTCATGCAAGTGCTTTATATTGGCTCATCCATCTATCATTGAATTTTTACTTTTTGGCCGCAGCAGTAAGTCTATTTATATTAAGCACAAGTACAAAAAAGAGTAAAGCAGGGACATTTTTTTTTTTCCGGTGATAAAGTGTCCTGCACCTTCACTTCAAAGAGTCTTCAAAACAAGATACACCTTCTGTACAACAGCAGATAAAAGGATCAGCAGTGTTGTAGTCAAGTCACCAATTCACGAGTCCAAGTCACTCTCGAGTCACCACTCTTCGAGTCCAAGTCCGAGTCACCTAGGGAGAGTCGTAGTCGAGTCCGAGTCCAAGTCCGAGTCACCCAAGGAGTGTCCGAGTCGAGTCCGAGTCATCATTACCTGTGTTCGAGTCCGAGTCCAAGTCAGAGTCACCCAAGGAGTGTCCGAGTCGAGTCCGAGTCATCATTACCTGTGTTCGAGTCCGAGTCCAAGTCAGAGTCACCCAAGGAGTGTCCGAGTCGAGTCCGAGTCATCATTACCTGTGTTCGAGTCCGAGTCCGAGTCACCTAAGAAGAGTCCAAGTCAAGTCCGAGTCACAAGTCTTCATGTATTAATCTTCATGGATATATGTGTTGAAATGTAGCTGCTCCTCTACATTGCTTTTATCCTGTCATGTTATACTAATCTGTCTATTGAACTGCTGTGAAGCGAGTTTGGCTACAATTCTTGTAATAGGTGCTATACAAATATAAAGCTTATTACTAATATTAATATTATTATTATTATTGTAAATTACCTTTAATATGTCTAAATATATTTAAAATGAGTTACCTTTTAGAGAAGTGATTATATTTGTATGCAAATATTTTCCTATGGTAAAGTTTTCGTTTTGCACTTTTATTTTGATAGTAATAAGATCGGGACTCTTATTTTGAAGGAACTTTTACCGGTTAAATCGGTTTACCGATAAAGATTAAGCCCGAGAAAGCACATGGCTACTTAGCATGCAAAATGACGTCATTCTGCATGTTAAGTAGCCATGTGCTTTCGTGTTATCGGCTGAATCTTTATTTATTGATTAGATCACGTTACTCTGATGATAGTGTTCAAGACAGCCTATATGTCTGAACTCGATCCTTAGAGTAATGTGTTACGGAGCCTTCTCTTCAATATTGTTTCCATATAATGAGCATTTTGCGCTGCTCTTTTCCAATGTGGAAGCAGAATGTGTGAAAGCATACAGCACGATGCAGGGTGTGTTCTGGAATCTCTAGACTGGAATAGCGGGGCCCAGTACCTGAACTCGCCTCGCAGGTGCACACGCCAGGATAGAGGACATCAGACTCCAGAGAAAACTTGCTCGAGTCCGAGTCGGATCGTCAATGTACAAAGTCCGAGTCATCGTGGGGGGAAACATTCTCGAGTCCGAGTCCAAGTCATCGTACGCGAGAATTCACGAGTCTGAGTCCAAGTCATCGTGCGCGAGAATTCACGAGTCCAAGTCGAGTCACGAGTCCCGAAAATCGGCACTCGAGTCCGAGTCCAGGACTCGAGTACTCCATCTCTGGATCAGCCTTTGTGTTGTTATTTGCACATGCTGAATACAAGTATTGATGTTTTTCGTGCAATTTGTACATTTCTGCAAATGATGTCAAGTAAGAATTAAGAATACATTCCTGATTTAGCATTTTACGACATGAGTACTTTCGAGTACTTTCTGAATGTTTATTGGTAAATTTTATTTTGGATCTTCATTGGTTGATATCTTGGCAATTAGTGATCTTTCTTTAAATTCAGTTTAGAGGTCTTTACGGGTCCATTAAGTATGTAGTATCAAAACACCAACCCAGAACCAGAGTCCGATTGGATACAAACTGTATTTGAACTAATCCATGGGGTTAAGTAGGGTGCTACTGCTCTTTTTCGCAGATCTAATACTAAAAAGGTACATTTATGCTAAGTCGACTGTAAATCTTTAAGCATGACTGACATGTTAAAGGAGTTCCAACAGTGTGTCCCTGTAAAGCGCTGCCATATGTGACTTCTGCTCAACCTTGGATTTCAGACAATGGCAGGGAGAATTATTGGCCAACACTAATGTGTAAATGCTAAAGCAAACAGTGTGTAAGTTAACATAGAAACACACACATGCGCACACACACAAAAACCCTTAAGACATGTGTGCAAGGAATTGGTACTAAATAGTCAGTGGTCTTTTAGTCTATACATTGACTACTGTTCTCTACCTGTTAGTGTATGTCACCCACAAGCAGGAATGTTACATATAGTAAAACAAATAATATATATTGTTGTTTAAATTGTTTGGTTTGTACTTTCATAGTTAAAGTTTGATAATATAGTATTTTTCAAAGCCATAAGTAGGCCAGCGACTAGTATTTTGAAGAAATTGTTCACAAAGGATGCTCTGGATCTCCAGGAAATCCACTGATCAGCAGCCCTCTCATATAGCCTGATCAAGATAAAGATGCGGAAAAAAGAACACACACACACACACACACACACACACACACACACACACACACACACACACACACACACACACACACACACACACACACACACACACACACACACACACACACACACACACACACACACACACACACACACACACACACACACACACACACACACACACACACAGCCATATTACTACTCATATTTTTCGTATTAGTCATGCATGGGGTTGGCAGATTAGTGGTGGTTTTCTTTACGGTGAGAGAGGATTGGCAGAGGAAGAGCAGAACCAGTAGGCATTTGGAGGTTTTGGCAAAATAGGAAAGAAAAGGTTGACATTCGAAGTTACATTCAAAGTATTAGAAAAGGAAGTAACAAAGTAAAATAATGTAATAGCAAGCATCACACATTACCCAAAAGGTCTGTTGAATTAGGTTTCAGATAAAAAGCTAAGATTGAGAGGACACATGGCAAACACTACAGGCTAAGTGTGAGTGGAAACTTCTATTCCAACTTCAAGGCTGTAAAAACTGCTGCGGTTTTACTGCAAACGCTGGTTCTTATTTCAATAATCTCACTGCTAAGACTCAAAAACAATATTTTAGGGTAAAGTTGTTTCTGGCACAGAGTGAATGAACCAAGCTTGTTTGATTTATTTCTAAAAGCTATAACACTGGAGCAATCCCATTTCAACACATAAAGAGGTACTGTGTGTTAACACGTTTTCTCAGAATTAAAAGAGTTGGAGGTCTGCTTGGGAAACCAACTGAATATTTGGGGAGTGGTTAATGATGCCAACCATATGGCTTGGAGAAGAGCACACAGCAACATTTTGAGCTGTGCTGGAAGTTTCCAGAATTCCTACTCCAAACAAAGTGAGGTATAATAATCAGTGGAATAATTACTTTTTGCTCCACAGTAGCTGTTTTTTACATTAAAATAATTGAAACAGTATCATGCAGGGCCGGACTGGGACAATAAATCAGGCCGGGAATTATACACCCAGCCAGGCCACTACTTGTTTTTTTTTTGCGCCATTTTGCTGGATTTATTGGTGAATATTTACAGCATTGCTGCCCATAGTGATAGCCCTATAGTTTAAATCTACTACCCAATAATAAACATATGAACAGGGGTTACTATTTAAAAAAAATGTGCAAATGTATTTGGGAACCTATCCATGTGAACATATTTTAAGTGGGGGTGGACCTCAAATCCTCTAGGGGGGTCCGGGGTCATGCACCCCCGGTAAGATTTTGTTTAAAGGTTGGAGTTAAATGCATCAATCTGGTGCATTTTGAGGGGAAAATAAAGAGACTAGATCTATGGAAACACCCATATGAAACAGAACTGTATACATTTAAATAATCATAACATCATAAGAACATGGCCATAACCAAAAACATACCATATCCAATATTAAAAAAAAGCGGTCATCGCGGCCCCCTCCAATCGCGCCGCGGCATTCGCATCAACCGCTTCATGCCTGCCGTCGGAGCGAATTTGCGTCTGTCCGCGTCTCTGCATTGACTTTACATGTAATCGCGCCGCCCCCAAACATCGCGCGATGCGAATATTCGCTTCTCTCTAATCGCCCTTATCGCATCGCTCTAAACGCTCGAGTTTCAACGCGGCTGTAAGCTGTGTTTACTCGCATCATTCAAACAAGACGCGCTGGCTAGGGGGCTACAACTACAACAAAATGAACATATTTTATCGTGATTTAATTGTAATACACATTTCAAAATGATGCCGAAGTAAAAACATACTGATACCGGTTAGTAAAAACCATGAATTAATGCTTTGACAAGTGTGCCCCCTCCAATCGCCTCAATCGCACCGCGGAATTCGCATCAACCGCTTCATGCGCGCCGTCGGAGCGAACTCGCGTCTGTCCGCGTCTCTGCATTGACATTACATGTAATCGCACCGCCCCCAAAAATCGCATCGCGTCCGGTGTGAACGCACCATTATTCATCCTAAATTAATGATCATAAAAACAACACCAGAGTATTGTTCCTTGTAAAACATGGCTATAATTGTTCTGCTAGCCAAACCTTCACAGACCAAAGCCTCGGCTTTTTTGTATCAGTTGTCTGTCTCCTGCCTTGGAGATTCAATATGAAATAATTTGCACTTGCGCTGTGAAAACCTACAACTCAACGTGCTGATGAAGATAATTTCACATGATCAAAGGATTCATAGGAAATTCTAAATCAACTTTGAGATTACTTTGTCAACAGCATTGTCCCTGCTTTGAGGGCTACCACATGTATGTCAGGTTTATACCAATCATCCTCAAACAAAACTGTAATGACAGGATTCCCTAGGAACGTAACGTCTGTTGATATTGTCTGGAGTGTTCTGGATTGAGACAGACTTGGCATATGGTGGTTGGAGTTAACATTGGTGTCAAAAGTGTGCCAGCTACCTTTCAGCAGCAATGAATCATGGGGCCTTGGGTTCAAGATTTAAGTTGCAATGAGAGGATGTGCCCTGCAGCAGTGTTGGTGTGTTAAATGTTGTTTGAAGGAGGTACAACGTGGTAGTGGAAGGATGCTGCACATGTTGAGGAGATGGGAGATGGTGTTTGACATTAGGAGGAAATAATGGAGCACATCGATAGTTGGAGGTGGATGCATGCCTGTTTTTGTGTGTGTATGAGAGGGGTATGTTTTTATCTTCTAAATAAATGCCTGTGTGTCCTTAATTGGCGTGTCCATTCTAAGGTGTCAAATATCACCTTTGACACTAGAAAGCGTAGAACTTCCTTTTTATATTTTGTTTCCTGTTTTTGACTCTGGAGCAAAGACCGAATTCCAAAGTACCATATGTCCCTTCGTTCTCTGTGCAGAATCAACCAGTGTGTAACGCAGGAAGTTGATGCTTTAGTCTTCCCTGCCCTGATCCGTGACCTCCTTTGAACCCTGACCTCTAGCGAGCCACGTGACAAACCATGCAGAAATCTAGGCTGTCAGGATAAACACAAACCAGGTTCAGCTGGGAGATTATCACTGATCCGGAGACTCCTTTGCAAAAGTGCATTGAGCAGGTTTGAATTTCAGAGTGATTTTTTCCAGCTCCCAACTTCATAGAGCTCATGTGACTTGTGTCCTTTTTCAGAAGATAGGATGGAAGATACTGCTAATGCAGATCAAAGAGAGATGGAATGAATGGCAGACACACCACAAATCTAATATACACCAACAATCTATTCCTCATCTCTTTCAAATTGTGGAAAACAGTGATTAGTGAAAACTGTTGCTTGGAAACATGAATCAAGATGACAAATCAATTCACATAAAATCTACTTGTGAAAATTAAAACATATGTAATCATTTTATTTTTGTTTCATTGCTTACCTCTGGTATAATTATTGAATGTTTTGTTAAAAATATAATTGCTGAACCAAACAGGATACATTTAATAACTGTGGCTCATCTTGAAACAATTACACCTTTTTTAATATCAGTCAAAAATGCAAAAATTAAGTAGATTCAGGCAGAGAGTTCTTTGCGTCTGTCTTGGAAATACGCTTGCTTTCATGCTTAAAACAATTTAAATGTATCCTTCTGTAAGCATTGACCAACAAGGAAGGTTTTTGATACGATTATGAAAGGCCTTACTTTAGTTGCAACATCTAAATATTTAACTTTATGCATAGCTGACCAAAATCCACGGTGCAGGAATGTAAGGAATCTAATGTATTAAGCCAAATATAAATAAACAGAAGAAAGTGGGTGTTTGTGTTTAGCTGCGTAAGGAGAAGGCAGTATCCCTTCATGTAGGCAGTGGACAGAAAATGTTATAAATGGATTGTGACCCATTGATCAAATCAGGGTCAAGCATATTAAAGGGCCAAATAGAATGACTGATATTTAAAGTAGTTATTAGTTTTGTGAATGAATACTGATGATACTGATATTGATAGCAGATCTTCAGTTTTATCTTTTTGTTTCCTTCTTAAGCATCAACAATACTAGCATCCTCAAATGCCTGCGGCTCAGTTTCTCTCATCACTTAAATACATTATAACACTTTACCCCTGATGCCGTGAACCCCCCTTCAACCACTCTTTCCCTCCCTGTCCTACACATAGACACAGTTGGTTTATTGACTTTACGAGCTAAGAGACAGCACTGATGTGTTTGAGGGTGGGGACTTTGGGAGATGAACAGGAGCCGCAGTCAGACCTGTGTCTCCCCCCTCGTCCCTCCGCTCCTCATCGGCCCCTGGGGGATGATAGCTCAACTCCAGAGTGAGGAAGGGGACTAATACTGTCCAGCTGGAGGTTGGCAGCAGTGACATAACCTCCATATGCCCAACAGATTGGGCTGTGGCTCTCATGCTGACCCTTCTCTGTTTACCCAGTCTCCCATCTTTCCAAGAAAGAAGGAAAAGGAGTGGACAGGAAACTTAAAACGGGGATAATAGAGAAACACAAGCCTCAGTGCAAGAAAAAACTCTGGGTAACATAAGGGTAACACATGTTTAATGGGCCATATTAAAGTGATTCATGCATGGGAATAAAATATTATGTTAGTAATAGGTGTGATGACAAGCAATGGACCAGATAACCATAGTGTTCAAGTACCCTCAGTTTCACTGGGAGCTAGCTCAAGCTTAATCCCAATTAAAACATTCAGTTTTTAAGGTTATCCCTTACTTATATTGACAGCTTGTAAAATACAGGAAAGGCATTGGAGAAAGAGGAGACTCTGCCTAGATAAATAGAGCTGCTCTACCAGGTAAGCTACCAGGGTGCCCTATCATTGGTTTGAACATGTATTGCATTTGAAGCATATATATTTGTTGATGAGATGTCTCAGTCCGTACCAACCAGCCCTCATGACATCCTATGAGGCAGGCTGCTCGCATGACTGAAATGGGTTAAAATATATAACCTAAAGTGACTTGCTGAGTCTGTCAATGACTAAAAAGCAAAAGTTGTCACTTCATTATTTAATTTGTAGAATTGCAAACAATGAGCTATGATTTCTCAGAGGACAATGTCCTTCTTATACTTGTGTTCAGACTGTTTGACTACAGAGAGATAACAACACGTCATTGCCTGAAGACAAAATGTTTCAGCCTTTACAACCATAAAAAACAAGACAAAACCCCCTTTGATACCTCGCTTTGAGTGCTAATGGCTTTAAGGCAATGAGGCAAGCACAAGACAAGTAAATAAGAGAATAGGCTGCTGGGTTTCTGAGTTCTTCCTTCATGCACCCGCAGGTTTTGAACTCGATCCTCTAAACTGTCATGCTCATGAGGCATCAGACAGCAAGGCTTTTCTAGCTTGGATTTCATTGCGTGCATATTGGTGAGGGCTACTGAAGTGGTTGACATGACAGCTATATTGTCCCTGCAGAAAGACAGGCCAACAGGGAAACAACATGTCTACCATTCATTTGGTTTCAAATGAAAGCTGATAAGAAAGTTAAAGACGCACGCAAGCTTGAAAGCCGACAGCACCTCAGGGAATGTAAACAAATCCCAATTTTAATAGCATTACCAGGAGACCTTTTTCAGAACATTACTGACATTCTGCTTTGTTTTACTACCAATTAATGAAAAATAAGGGCTTGAGTTAGCAGCTGGCAACTTTGTGGCTTGTCAGGGTATTAAGTCTAAGAAATGCTGGACACACATCGCGTCCACTGACCCTCACCTCAACCACATACGCACACACACACATAAAGACATTAAGTTGTCAAAGTGTCACTTACCCAACATGCTAATGCTAAGCGCTCCAGTGCTTGTATTATTACCAGCTGTAAGGAGTTAAAGTGGAGCTTGGCCTGAACACAGAGTGTGACAACACTCAGCCAGTGGCCTTGTGTTCACCCATTCATGGTGGCAAAGAGGTTACGATCCCTGAGTGACTACAAGGTGAAAGGTCACAGGCAACACCTCTCAATCAGAGGGAGAAAGGGACATTAAGTGGCCGCTCAGTCTAAAGACAGATTATGTTGAAGCTGCTTGGAGGTCTTGTCGTTGGATGAGCAGGGAACAAGACACTCAATTTACTAACAAACATCTCAAATAACATAAATGTTGCTATAAAAACTGAATGTATGAAACTTATACAGCACTGGATGAACTTGATGCCATTTATGGTAGTAGAGAAACATCTTAACACAAGGTTTTCTTTTGAAAAGGCCTTTGAAGGCCAAAGGCACCCATATCGCATTCCTAAAAGAAGTTAAAGCATTTTTCTTTGTGCAGTTCAAAGCTTAAGACCTCTAACATAATTATTTCGAGTTGATTATCACACTATACTTAGAATTTTGATTCGAATAACCTATTTGATAGCAACAGCCAAAGTACCAGAAGTGAATTTCGGGAAAACAATTGGACACCATAACCATTACATGTACAGACATTCTTTATCAGATCTAACAAGTGCCTGGAGGCTAGTGTAGGTTAAAGGGTCACTGTCGAAATGGTCCATTTAGCCGAGCTGTTTTTTTTCTGTTATGTGGTCTCAACTGTCAGGGATCTTCAAGTTCACTCTTACACAATGACAAATTCAAAATGGAAAGTAAAAGGAGATGGGAAAAACAAGATGTCTTCACTCTAGGACACAGAAAGGCTTTCAACCTCCTCATAAAAAAAAATTGCGGCCACTTAGTATAGTATGGAGAAATAAGGAGTCAAAAGGCCGCTCAGACAGGTGGAGGTGGTATGTTAGTTGAAATACATTCTTAGACCCTCACATCGTACAAGGAAACACTTCCAGAGAAAAACCCACAGTTTAAAGGGGAAAATGGGAGAAAAACCCACAGTTTAAAGGGGAAAATGGGAGAAACCTCGGGAGAGCAACAGAGGAGAATACGATTTTATTCTGAGTTGTGGAAATTCACTGGCAATATATTGAGCAAGTTTGTCAGGTGGTCAATTGGTCCACTGCTTTGACAAAAATACCTAAAAAGCTATTGGATGGATTTGATGATTTATTTTAACTTTTGATTAATAATCTACTCAAGCCCAAGTTAGATTTTCCAACAGTTTCAGCGACTCGTAGTGCTGTGACTGGCATCAAAAGTAAAGACGTTTATTCTTAGTAAAAGATAAAATCTCCATAAACATTTGGATTCAGCTGGGCAGATCACCCTCAAGTAAAGTATGCTGTCTGGTATTTCACTTTTTCTGTGCTTGGGGAAAACATATGTACGTCTCATTATACTGTATGATAAGATCTGGACTTAATTTAGCTGGCAGGTCAGTGGGATACTGAGGGGGCAGTTGGAAGATGATATAACAGGGTGTCTTGTGTTAGTGACTGGAGGGACAAGTACGAAAAAGGATCAGTGTGGTGTGTTTCTGAACACACTGGGACAACATTATGACTTCTGCTCTGATCTCTGAGTATCGCAGTACTCTGTCAATTTAAAAAGCATCCTTCTTTTTGTTCTGAAATTCTCAGAATTTGTGTTACCCTGAATAATAATAATAATCATACATCTAGTGTTTATGAATCACATAACACTATTTTAAATGGAAAGGGATACATTTGTACTTCTTGTCCTTACCAGATTCATGATAAGACCAACTTGAATGACTGAATTATGCTTTTTTTTTGTGTGGGGGACAAAAGGATATCTCTTTTTGAATCATTCACATTAACTGTTGGTCTTGTTTCAATAAACAGCCAAAACAGAAGACTCAAACATGAATAATTGCTCCAATACAGCAAGAGAATACTCCCAATCAATAGCATTTCAAGGGTCGAAAATACAAACAAGAGCAACAGGATTAGCACAAAATCCCCTGAAGATGTCCAAATAAATGAAAGCTTGCTAACCCACTGAGACCTGCTAGAGCTGCAAAAAGCAGCAGACACACAGGAAATGAAGGCCCACTGGAGAGTATACAAACAACATACCATGAGATCAGGCACCCCAAGAGGCCGTTAAGTCACCAGTGATGAGACCATTTTAATGGGGCACTAAAACTTGTTGTAAGTACCCATCTGGAAAAGATTCTTCTGGAATGTTTCTGCTTTAGAACTAATGACCAGTGACGAGTCGTCACGCCATCATCTTCCTCTTGTATCACATCACAAGTCTTCGAGTCTTGAACCTCTCATCTTCCATCACAGGTGAGGATGGATGGATGTGCACGGGTGATGGCCAAGCACTCATAGAGTTTTACTTTGAAGTTAGTTCCTTGTCTTGAAACTACATTTGTGTTCACTTCAGGTCCTGTTACAAATTAATGAATATTGTTTGTGTGCACACATCATTTTTTATCAGAATACCAAATATGTTTTTGATGTGAGACCTTTTCTGCCTTTTGTAATTTCCTTGAGGTTTTTTTCTAGCAACTATAATTATAGTTACGTCCTTATTGTTTATAGACATTTCTGAATCATGCAGGGGCAATTGAATCTCTTTACACATTTTCTCTAATTCTCTCTCCACTCCACTGCTGCTTTGTCCTTCCTGGTTCTCTTATTGTCAGAAAATGTTCAACACAGTACTAGCAATCAGTAGTATTGATTAACATAGAGACTCGGGTAAATAAAGACTGCTCTGTCTCTGCCAACGAAGCAGCTTTACTCATCACAGCACTCAAACCATTTCTGCTGACGGAGGGAGAAAAGGTGTAGGAGTTGCCGGCCCTGAAAGTCTGCGGTGTGAAATCAGACATTCTCAGGCGGCGAGGCAGGAGTGAATTCCACAAAGTGGGCAAATATTTGTGCAAACCACTTTGGAATCCAAAGCTTTGCCAAATCAGGAGTTCTGTGAGTGTCGGCTCTGCGAGGACTGCTCCTCATCCCCGTACAATGTCAATGGACCCTTGAAATAGCAGACTTGCTGTTCCAGCTCAGTTATATCTGGATGTTTGGGTCTGAGAGGGAGACGAGTGTTTGCCCAAGTTCTTTGCTGAACAATCGCATCACCTTCCAGCTGCAGAGCGAAAGCATGGCAGCGAATGGGACCATGAGAAGTCAAGAGCATGCATCAAGTGGGCTACTTGTGGCCTTGTTGAAAAGTTCCCACTTGAGCGAGAATTAGGGTGCAGAGCCTCCGAAATCAAAGAACAGGCTGATTAGGATTCTGCAAAGGAGTCAGCTGCAGCTATAAGAACGTAAAGCTGAGTGCTCATTTCTAGCCTTTTCCTCCGTCTTCTATAAGTCTTACCGACTCTCTATTAATATACAAAAAAACTCATTAAGAAATTATTGCATTTTCTGTCATGCTACAATCTCATGGCTAAAATGTGCAGTCATGGCTTTATTTTACACGCTCCGCAGCTGCTCCCTGGATCAAAAATCTCTTCAAGGTTCACACTTTAACTACAGGACAGAACAAATCCGAGATTGCTGAATCAATAACACAGAGAGGGGTTTTATGATCGAGTCAAAAGACGCATTCAGTGAGTTCATGTGTCAAAAAGAGAAAGTGGGAAAAAACTGAAGGAGAGGGAGCGTGGAAGAACAAGCAAAGTAAACAAGTTTGGCGTGAGCTTGCTCGAGTCACTGGGTTTAGCAAAACATTCCAATGTTTTTGAAACAAGCGGCCTTGTGAGTGCACAGGGGATGAAACAAGGGGGCTTTAAATCACTGAAGAGGAACAGTGTTGGAGGACTCTAATTCAATCATAAATATCTCAAGTGTTCACCCTCACACACCAACATGTCAAGTTAAGTGCCCACCAGTCACATGACAGCAGCACAACCAGTGAGAATAACCTTGCCAACCTTATAACTGGAAGAGGACAATATGGTTCATTAATACGAGCCACCTTGAGCTGGTGAGCTGCATCGTACATATATCATCTATCAAAAGCTCATATAGCCTTATTTATTATGTTGATATAGCATGTGGTTACTGCAGGAATCAGATCTAATTACATTTCTGCGAAGATGAATAAGACTAAAGCCACCACATGTCTCCTACACAGGCAAATTACAGTCTTAGAAAATGATTTAATTGCTACTTGAGACTTCAAATATTTGTGTTACATAAAACAAATTAAAGCATGGAAAGCTAAAAGGCTGGCCAGTTTATAAAGGTGGTGGGGTTTCACACTTTCTTTTGACAAAAAATCTTTCTTCTTGATATATAGCCTTAATAATTTAGACCTAGAGAAAAACAACTCTGTGGTGTTTCTGTAATTTTTGCTTTTGGAAATGAATGTTCCCTGTTAAATGAATTATTCGTACCTTGATGAACACAGTTCATTTCCATCTTTATTTCGAACAGATTTAAAAAAAACTAATACAAAACAAATGTTAAACAGAATACCGTATTGGTAGAACACAGAATTTTTTTGTAGAAGTAGCTATTGAGAGAACCTTAATTTAGAATTGTTTTGTCGGACTACTGTTTCCAAGTTAAAGAGTTAACTTCAAGCCAACACAAACAAGATGCGCAATGCATTAAACATGATGAGCTACTAAACCTAATGTAAAAGGATCCATGTCACAGCTAAAGGCTCTGAAAAAAGGTAATAAGCACACTTTGAATTGATACTATATAAACAATAAAGTTAATGCTTTATAGATAGAATTTTTACAAATAGCGCTTTAATTTAAACATATATATATAAAACGACACATGTATAAAGTCTATAGTATAATGGAACCACAAGGCAAATCTTTCACATCTTTTAGAAGTCAAGAACCGAGTTCAAAACATTCAAAACATATATAAAAACAACATGTAAAGATAAAGATGATGAGGTAGAGTGAAAATACAGAATGTCCCTGGCACGTATCCCATAGTCATGTCTAGTCGAGTTGTTCTGTAATCTTATAGCGCAAACATACACATGCTTACAGAGAGAAAGAGTCTGCACATGCTTTTAGGTATGCTCTGAATCATTGGCACTCACACACACAAATACTGTTTTTATGACTCTTTAAGTTGTTCAAGAGTTGCAGGTTTATCTCTCGAGACTGACATGGACTTGAATAAAATCTCTCTTATTACAGAGATGACAGGAAACAGTGTTGGCCTACTTTTTCATTTCCTCATGACTGGGATGGGATACTGGCACAAAAGCAGACAATTCATCTGCCTTGATAAAATAATAAGGAGGTGCTATTTATAGACACAAATCGAGCAGCTTGACCTAAATGTGAAGGCGTACTGAAACGTGAGGTGCCATCGGAGGGTTGGTGGAACATCACAAGCTTTTCAACGGTTGTCACAAGCTTTTCTCCACAATGGTTGTTTTGAAGCCACTGGGACGATCATATGATTAAACATCATAAGCAGCATAAGACGCCTAGAAAAATTCCAAGATAACCGGAGTATTGTTGTCTCAATTGCTCATGTAGATATCAAGATGTAGATGGAAAATGTATTTCGTAAAAGAGACTCAAAAGTCTTTTGAAAACCATAAAATAAAAAAGATCTAAACAGGTTGGAGAAACACTTTGGGGCAGAAAACCCCAACCACTTAAATTGTTGCCAAGACCATAAATGTATACCACATCCCAACAAACAGCATAATGAGTTAAAGCCGAACAGCAAAGCAAGGCAGGTTTAAATTAAGTAGTTTGTCTCCAAAATATGCAGAACTAACTCAACCAAAGATATCAACTTTCATTTTGTGTTGATATGTAGTGAATTCTCCTGTTTTCAAACTAAATCCCTGATTAAACTCTAATAGCTGTGTCCATTCTTAGGGTGAACGTATCTTGTTGAAACTAATTTGCTACATGGTTGCCTGCTGCGTTTTAATCCGAAGAGATCTCTGCTGATGTCACAGTGGTGTGCCCTTTCTGACTTCCTCTTTGGGCATCCTCGAGGCGTGAAATGGCCCAGCTGGGTCCCTGTTGAGTCCTGTAAGGCCACGATAGGCCCAGGACATCTGTGTGGTTTAACAGTAGGCATGGCTTGAGTAGACCGGAACATGTCTATGGACCTCCCACCGACCCATCCTTAAGCTCCATACAAAAGCCTGGTTGCCACTTGACAATAACACATTCATGCACAAGTAGGGGCACAAAGACCCTAATACACACTCACATTCAAACACTGGGACTTAGGTATAGCAAATATATTTCCGTAAATCTAAACATAGAACTGTTACATTATTTAGTGTACTTAACGTGAGTTTAGGCAAAATAGTATTCGTAATATCTCCCCAAGCTGCAGTGCAGTTTTGATAGTGAGTTCTTAGGGATATGTTGAAAAACCTTCACCAAACAATACTGGGACCCACAGATTCACCCTATTCTGAATACACAAGGCTTAATGGATGCAAATGTAAGGTGGTTGTTTGGAGGGACATTTTTGTCCAAACCACTTCGGTCCAATTTCATAAGGCAGGTTTTTGTCGGTGCTTGATCATTTATTCATTTTGTGGTCTAAAAGCAACTAACCTTTTCTTGCAAAGCGGAATCTAGCAGGGTAGCTGGGGGTGTGGTAATTCAGAATTGGATGCAATTTTGGTATTAATTTTGGCATGAAATTGAGGCTCCACTAAGACTAAACACAAACAAGGACAGTCTGGGCTCTCTTTTTGGCTTTAGTTGGTTTTGGTGCACATGCGGGCCTCTTTAAAGTTCCACAAACCCCATAAAGGAAAGACTGCTTGACTTTTGTAAACATTTGAAGAAATTGCTCAACCAGTACATCTTTTTGTTTACTATTTAGTACCGGATTGAATACATAAACTGTTATTTGCACTTTCAGCGTGATTGTAATTAGTATCTGATTCACTTTGGCAGCAACAACATTTCAAATGACCAACAGCGACTGTATGCTAAGTGTATTCTGGAAGGAACACTTTGTGAGGGTGGGCCAGAAACTCACCAGAAAATGTTGCTGACGCTGAATTTCACAAACAAGCAAGTCAGACAATGCATAATTGCACTTCAAAGTCTCCACCTTCCACACAACAACATAAATGTCCTCTTAAGAGAACCCAACTGAACTTACAGCCCACGAGAGAGCTGTAAGGATGTCTGCAGGGAGCAACAATGAACTGCAAAGGAACTGCTTAAAAGTCTTTGCTTGTGCCCAAAGCCTTGTTTTTCTAATTATAAGGTGATGAATTTCTGGATAAACATGTATTAAGAGCTTGTATTAAAATATTTGTCAAGGGAACACATTGTGCAAACTTAGTAACTCAATACATGTGAATATTACAGAAATGCAGCAGCTGTGTGCATGTTCACACTCAACTGAAATTCCTCAACCTTGAGCTAAAGCAAAACAAAAAAAGGAAAGCCATAATTATTTTTCTTATCTTTTGTAGCTATGGCTTTTGTCATTGGTTGGAAAACTAAAAACTAAACTAGGTAAACATTGGAAGCCACTAAACTTAAATAGCCTATAACTCCACTTTATTGATGGACTGATCTCTGTTTTTTTATGCAATACCATCATCTGGTAGAATTATAATGGGTATATTGAACCAATTATGGCTCTAAAGTAACCAGCCAACAGTGGTGTAAACATATATCAGAAATAACTTTACCTTGATGCAATCCATGCTTAAATCATACTGTAATCATAAAGGAGTGGCAGTAGATTATAAAAATAACTCTATTGTGTAAAGACATGACATTCAAAGAGACTGTTAAACAATATCCTGGTCACGTAAAACCTTTTAGTGCAATGACAGGATGGTGCACACATATGTAAGTGTCAGCCTGGGAAAAGAGAACATGTCAGCATAAGTGACGTGGAAAAGAAAAATAACTCATGTGCTGAGTGGTGTTGACACAATTCAGTGAGCAGTTACTGCTGAGTGCTGTTTCTGACTGATCAAAACCTTTCTTACTGTTTTTCCTTCTCTTGAGTAATTAGTGCGAATGCTATTTATAGCATTCCACTATAGTTCTTCGAATCTTTATTCTTCCCCTTATTATTATTTCAGCCAATACTTTGGCTCTCAATAACTTCAGCATACTTTCAGCTACAGAAACCATTCAAATATCAAACTATTCATCCTTTTCAGCAATCGATGGGAAACTTTCAACTTTTTGAAATATTCAGCTTTTTAAACTCTTTTTTTAACATGGAAGTCAATGGGAGGAACCTTCAAATCCTCTTTTACCTACACCTTGCGCCAAATGCTTCTCCTTCCACGTACTTTCAGCTAGAGACTTTATTCCAACTTTAAAATGATCACAAGACCTTCAGCTATTCAATTATTATTCAAATTTTTGATATCTTTTACACTTTTTGAGATATTTAACTTAGTTTGGAGCTTGGTAAAGAGGCTTTCTTCAGATTTTAACATGATTGTGTATTGGGCAGAGTCCTTTGATCTCAAAACAGAGTGGAGGAGTGCTTGAAATTCGCCCAATTTGTTTTTTCAACCTGCCATAATTCCCAAACCCTACACTCCTGAGACATAATTTCTCATGAAAAACGTAGGAAAACCTCTCTTAGGTTGGAAAATAAAAAAGAATTAAGAAAAAATATTAAACAAAATGCCTCCTCAGGGCATGAAGAGACAAAAACTTGTCAAAAATTCCACCTAGCTCCCAATAGACTCCCATGTAAACAATTTCCGGATCTTTCTTCAGAACAGAGAGAAGTACACTTTAAACAAACTGCTCCCATCGCCACATTTTACACACAAAACCCAAAAAACAACATATATCAGTTCATTGGGGTTCCCTGATGCTCACGGTCTGTTCATTTTTTGATAGGAGCCATAGTTTTTGAACAGGTGGCAAAATTGTCAGATATAATCCTCAATGCATTCTTAATGGGACTCAGTGCTGCAGCTGGTAACCATGGTGTTGCTGGGCAGATAGAAACCTTTGATCTCTGGGCTCACACAGGTGTTATGATTATTTGTTATGATTAGGTGCTCAGCACAAAAACAAACACCGACAAACACACTGGACTTTAACAGACTGTCTCAGCCTATTATGTTCTGTCTGATGGAGACTTCATACTGACTTCAACATGTTCCACATATTTTATACATTATTGGTGACGTATGGTTTTAGTCGAAAAGTTTGCAGTCAAAATATTCTGCTGCTTTCCCAAGACTTTTTACTTTCTTTTCTCTTCTTAATACACATTCATTCACTAGTACTTACATCTGATATTTAACTCCTTCAGCCTACTTTCAGCTACAGAAACCATTCAACTATTACATTATTCAGCTATTTCAGGACATTGAGGCTATACATGTTGTTGTTTATACCTTTTTTAAACCTTTTCTTTTAAATATTAAGCTTCTTCACTATTTTTCCTACTCTTCCAGTTTAACATTTCACTTTCAAGTTTTCAACAAAGTCATTGCAATGCATTTGAGCTGTAACAATTTGATTCAAATAATTTCACTTTTCTGCATTTCTCCGCTAAGTTCAGCAACACACTTACTTGGTTTTTGTAGCTAAAAGCAGCTACAGAGACCATTCAACTAATAACATATTCAGCTTTTTCTGCATTTTCAGCTAAATTCAGCCACAAATGTTCACAGTTTACAGCATTCGCACGGATTTTCTACAGGAAATGCATTTTCTAGTTAAACTTTACGATACGATTTGAGCCCTTAATGAATGGAATAACTGAAATATTTTGTAGGCAGATGTATTTGTTGCCCTCTTCCTTTCTTCCTATCTGTCCTGATTTCAGGATGCCCTTTGACCTGTCTGAAAATTATCAAAACCAATTTAAACCCTGGTATCTACTTCTGAGCCTTTCCTGAGCGAAGATGTCCATATTACACCTACCTCGGACAAATAAAAGGCTACTTTAAGCAATCTTTTTTTTTAAGGTTGTTGAACTATCAGTATTAAATGAATAATTCAACAAGATAAGTCTTTAGGGCTTTACCTTTTGTAGCAAGGGAGAACTTTGATCTATGTTTTCTTAACAAACAAACAGCTATTAACCACGAGCTGATGAAAAGGCTGAAGGTCTACACTTGTGTTCAGCCTCAACGCTGCAGTATCTGTTACTGTCTTGTTGGAATTTCATATCTCTGGCCTAAAGGAAGGGATCAGAAAAATGTCTGCTGAAAGTTTCAACCCTTGAAAGCGATCACTGCCTAAAGAAGAATCTTATTTAAAAAGGGGTTGATTTACGGTGGGTCTGAGGACAATAGCCAGACAGAGCAGTGAGCTGTGTGATGATGTCTCCTATAGACAGTGTACACAAAGAGTTTGAGTGACAGCTGGGTTTTCTCAGTGGATAAACTCAGTGTTTTCCCCTTTAGCTGTAAACATGCTTAAATATGTGGTGTAATCACAGTGATGACAAGGGTGGGAAATGTCAACAAGGCTATTGGGTTTCAGGATGTGTGATGCTGCACAGAGCTGACATGCAGTCTTTGAAAGGAAGCCTTGAGTGCTATTAGCTAACAATCAATGCACCTACCGCAAACATTTTCATCTGCATGTATTATACTAAATAAATATCACTTCAAGACCGTTCTGTCACCAAGAAGGTTTCTTATTTTTTCAAAAACATAGTCGTTTTGAATTGGCTTATTTGGATGAACATACAGTAGATATTGTCATAAATGAAAACTGTTTAAAGTGTCAGACAATTTGATTTTAAAGCTTTTTAGGATTGAGTTTCATTAATGGTTAACTACATGTGACCACGAGCACACAGACTTAGAACACTCACATCTCTCCTGGTACAGTAAACTGTGTTCCTGCACTTTATGGCTGGGAACACACATGCGAGAATTCACACAGTCATAATGGTTAAGTTACACATGCATTTCCTGTTAAAGCCACAGCATTCTGCCTACATCGTGAAGAAAGAGCACAAATGAATAGATGATAAATGAGTGACAGGAGGGCTGTAATTAGATCCTGTCATAATTCTTTGACCCACTTTTCCACTTTTGCCTCTTTCATGTGGGACAGGGAGCTATGTGGCAACAGCCTGAAACATCCTGCTGGATATTTATCACCTGGTGCTCTGTACTTCAAGAGAGAGGTTAGGTCACAGGGCCCTGACCTCTATTTTCAATGGGAAAATGATCTGACGACTTTTAACAAGAAGCTCACCAGCACCTGTTCTGACTTGGAAGTTGCTGAGATATCAAACATAATGCAGCGAACATCATGTCAACTGTGAACTTTAAAAATTATCTCACCTGACTTTAAACAACTTTGAAGTGGCCTGATCTTGGCCATCTGAGGCCAACCATCCTTTAAGTGCAGCACTGTTAATCCACTTTCTTTGCTGCTGCTCTTGTATGATAGAGGGCTATCTGTATTATTTAAAAGCAAGATAGCCAGGGAGTTGGACGTCTATTCTGATGCACTCAGTCCTGCAAGTGTGAAGGCGGCTCATCAGTTATACATGGGCAGAACCTAGTTGTCAAGCTTCTGTGGCAGAGGCAGGTAAGAAAGAAGTCTTATATGCATATACATGCACATTTACTGATATTAAAATACCTGACAGCACATAAAGCACAGGAAAACCAAAGTATGAGCCAAACCTCACAATTATCCTCTTAAAAAGAAACATCGGAACTAGTTATTGCCTATTTCGCCTATTGCTTGGTTGCAGCATCCCATCACATCCAAGACAAACGAAATATTGATCTTATTTGTTAGAATCACTGTTGCAGACGCCTTGCAGCTGCCTTTTGCTTTCTAATACAATGACAATGCAGTTTCCCCGCCCTGTTCTGAATCTTAAACTCCACATGCATGGACTAAACTACAACTGAGGGAAGTGGAATAAAATCACACATTCACATACAAATCAGAGTCAAACAAACATGTACTGTGCAGACATACACCGGTGTCAGTCAGTATCACTCACCTGCTTGATGACTCTCTCGAGTAGGCTTGCTGAGTTTATCTATGGCTTTAGAGGTGGAGGACTTTATGTGGTCACTGAAGGACCTCTGCAGCAGCAGCAGCCTCATAGAGCGAGACATGCCGTTTAGCATCCACCCAAATGTATCTACGTCAGACCTTGTCCCTACACCTGCTCTGGATCAGATCGATTATTTAGCGTTCGTGTCCTGTCAATCACACAGCTCCTATTCGTTTTAAAGCTCGGTTAAAGCATGCAATCATAACCTGACTAGTTTCTCCATCTAACTGTCTTTATCATCTGTAGTGGTCTAGGTTCTGCCTCCTTCTCTTTCTCACTCTGTCTTCCAGTCTGGACTGAACACTCCCGTCTGCTGCAGTGAGCATCAGTGCGGTGGCTGCTGGGGCTCATCCAGCTTGTGCTGCAATGCTCTCATATTCTATTCTGCCTGTGTGTGCGCATGTGTATGTGTGGGTATATGTGTGTAAGCGTGAGTAAGTGCTTTCTGACACGAACTCCAGCACTCTCTGTGAATATCTAAGCGGTTTATAGTCACGACTTCCATCTACATCTCTCTCTCCTTGTCTTTTTAAAAAAAAAAAATGTAATCTTGCATCTTTTTCTGTCTCTGTCCTCTGTCACCTTCCTCCTCTCATCTCCTCTGTTTACACCTGCCCTTCCCTGTCTAGACAGAGTGCATCAATGCCAGTTACATAACCCGTTGCCCAGGCAGCCTCTTATTATAAAGATTCACTTGTCCTTGCAGCAGCTAAAGACAACACAGAAGTCGAACCAAAAGACAGGAAGTGATGATGAAGGAATGCTAAATCACATTTGAGTCACCCAGAAAGCTGCAGGATCACTGGATGATTTCCAGAAATTGTTGATGTTGAAAACATTTTGGGGTGTAAAGCTGGGCGAGAAAATAAAATGTCACAATATTTCTAATCTAATAAATCAATAACTCTATTGCAGACTGGACTACTGATGCTTTCAGAAAATATTTACGTGTGGACTTTTTATATATATAATAGTTACGGGGTTTAAAATAGTGGGTAAAGGCTTAACAGCTTAAAAAGTCTGGCAAATTCTGAAAATAACATCACTGTACTGTAATGCAGGCTTCAAACCAGGAAACGACACCCATCAGTATTAAAATACCAGAAATCTAATAAAATATCTCGTCTCCTATCACGATATAACATTAATATGGCTCTGCCCGATAGAGATATGTCCCAAAAGGAAACTGAGCTGGCAAGCGTAAAAAAAAAATGCTGGTGTTTTAAACTGTGCTCTCACTGGTTCCTCCAGCACCACAGAATCCTCTCAGTTATTCCCCACAGACAATAATCACTTTCCTCATCCAATCAGCCATGGTAAAGGGTCCGACTCTTCTTACTGTAAATACATTGTGGTAGGAATAGAGTATAAAGAAATCTTTAGGTATGTCCTGTAAACCTTATGTAACAAACATAAGCTACTGAGGCGGACAAAAACAACTCGATGGAATCCACTACTTACATAGACTGCTGCTGTGATCGGATTATGCTGATTTGGCCTCTATTAAGCAAGCCCAGCTCCCTGGGGTCTACGAAAAAGCTTAGTCATTGGCTACTTACTGTGTAAAAAACAGCCACTTCAACATCTAGACAGAGATAACATAATTTGCTCTAATACATCTTACATTATAACAAAGAAGTTTTTATCCCATCATTAAAGAATAAATAAATAATTTCCCTTTGTGGCATTGGTGTCCTGATGAGAGGGAGATCCATAAATGGTGAGACGATTTCTTAGCTTTGATTCAAGTCAATATTTGGTACAATCAAGAGGAGACACAAGTTTTGTTTTCACCAAACAACAGTTCCAGTATCACAAAATGCATTTTTTAAGTCCAAAATAATGAGCTGACAAGGGTAATGTTTTATTTTGTGCAATGAAGTAGCCAGAATTTACAGAATTTAAAAATACTCTATGTGTGTGCGTTCATACAGTATGTGCGTGTAGCAGTGAGCCGTATGAGCTGTTCAGATTGCCCTTCATTACATTCCACACTAAGCTCACACTTGAGAAAGTCAACCAGTCGTGCTAATTGCTCCAGCAAGTGAAGGTAATGTACCCAGCATTGGCTTATTGCACCCTGCTGATAGCATTGTGCTCATCGCGGCCAATTGACTCTATGGCCTCCTGAGGTTTGCTGAGACTGATAAGGATTAGATTCCCGTGTCTTTGCTTTTTCACCACCCTGTCGTCTGCGCTTCTTCAATGGTGGAATCGCCTCTTTAAAAAGGTTGTAAATTGGGATCAAGATGGGATACAGAAAAACAAACAGCCCAAAAAAGTATCACATTTTTAGTATCCTCTTTCACACCTGTTCTACTCGCATGACATCTGAATCAGATTATGTGTTTTATGCATCCGTGAGTATGTGCGTATTTCAAGACACGCAAGCATCTGGGTCAGTCTTCGTATCACAACAACATATCAGTGTACTTTCCCTCTCATTCTGTCTGGTGTACCTGTGATAAGGGGGCAAAAAACCGACTGTAACCTGGATATGAGGGAAAATGTCCTGAAGGGTGGAGAACGGGGGGAGAGGGAAAAACAATGGAGTTCTCATACCTCAGGAAGGAAAGTCTGACCAAATGCCCCCTCTGTCAAACAAAGGTGCAATGTGACAGGAGTTTGTACCTACATCAAACTCCACAAAACAGAGGCTGGAGAGAGTTACCTGCCAACACACTGACCTAGAAAGGAAGATAGAGGAGGTGAAATATGACGGCAGGTGGGTTGTTTCTGGGAGAACTTCCAACAGTGTATATAAACGGTATGTGAGAATCTTATCGAAATGTCTGCGAAAAACAAATACTTCTTTACAGCACGGCCAAAAATGTGTCGGTATGCTGAAGCATGTATGACTGTATTTGTGTGGGAATCTCTTTGATGTGACCATCTGCTTGAAGTCTTACTCTATACTATCAAACCTAAACTCCCTCACTGCCCTACTTTAACATTACTCCATCCTGACAGTCTAATACCTTCATCAGTGTGCCAGGTAGATCAAGAACCAAACACAATGCTTACAATAAGATGTCAGACAACCAGACATCTCAAAATATCAAAACACAATAGTGACTATATATAGCTTATCCAAACAATCCACATCTCTTGCATGTTGTAGACAATCGCTTGCCCAGCACGCAGACGAGGGGTATAAACCAGAGCCTGCTGATCCAGGACTGATTAGTTAGTCTGGGGACGGCGTGGGCATCTCACACCGTCAACACTGGGAGATTTACGATCCCTTGTTTACAGATTAAAGTACTTACCAGTTCATTTCAGAGGAAGCATTAGTTCAGGTCGGTAATAAACAAAAAAATGTAACTATAAAATGGAAATCACAAGAGAAAGGAGAAACCTGTGCAGAAAAAAAAGCATTCGTGGTTTGCTTTGTAAGCTCAAGACACATTTATCCCTGTAGTTTGGAATACTAATCTACTCAGGGAAGGCTTTTTATGTAACAAATAACAATGAACAATTTAAAGAAAACCTACATGTATTCATATATGTACAGGCCACATGATTTATAATGGTGTGCCGATAACCAAAACAAAATGCTTTCTGAAGCGTCCCTATACTGTAGTTAACATGCAAAAAATGGCATTAAATATTTGTTTTAAGTGTTTGTATTGAAAATAAATTGAATAGAATTTGAAGTTTAATAGCAATAAAGCAGGAGCACATTGAAAGCCCAGTAAGCAAAACCCCGGAAAGCCAGTAGTAGCTCAAGAGAAATTAAATATATATTTGATATATTTTATATTGTAAAAACCCTTGCAAAACAGCACCCGGATCTAAAGGACAAAACAAATCAATCACCAGTGCAGTTACTCATTGAAGATGTTTTGTATACAAAGGAAACACATGGTAGCTTATTCCTTCTATAAAAAGTACTACATGGTTTTCATTCACAGTGGGTGATTAAACACATTCCAATCTGTAGAAAAATAAAGCTTAAGTAAGAATAATGACGCAAGCCATTTAAATGCTGCTTTCTTTGGTATTGGGGGGGACTTTTGTTGTTGTAACTGCTGACTTCCTGTTGTAAATCCCCCTTCATGCAGTGGCTTCCTGTTAAGAGTAACATAGCTAGGAAGATGGATTCCCCCAAATATAGGTCTCAACAATTATAAAGAAGCAAAGAGGTTTCTGAGTTTGGACTCAAATAAATTGCTGATATGATGGAAATTAAGACACTTATTGCGATGATAAATCAAATCGAAGTTTGAATAAAAAGAAGCCCAAGACAAAACACTGTCAAAACTTTAACTATTTCAAACTTTGTGTAATTCTAAATAGGGCTTTAATAAATTACAAATTAATTGAAATTGCTATACGGACCAGTGCAATAACCAAATTGCAAGAGTTGCAATATTTGTATGTGTCAAAATATTCTTTTGAAAGTATTTATGTGCTTTAATGATGTCCCGGATACATATCAAATTCTACAAGTTTCCGAAAAAAATATTTGCATAGTACAGATCAAACTATGATCATTATAATATATGTTCCAATTAATTGAGAAAAATGATTCAAGAATAATCCTTCCCACGTGAATGATGTCATCATTGCAGCATCAGTCGAAAATGATCTCCACAGCATCTGTTTATCAATATGTGGCATCAAGCATTATACAAGTATAATGATTTTCTAAGGGCAACAGCTTAATATTCAGTTGGAAGTGTGAAATATAAATTAAATGAACTCTCCACACAGGAAGTGAGGGAGAGAGTGTGTCAAATGGGACAGGAGAGGAGGGGCTGTTTGGGGGGAGGTGTTGATGCTGGCATAGACTGAGGCGGGTGGGGGGGGGGAATGTGACCTTGCACAATCGCAGCGACTCCTGTACTGTGTATGGAGGGGTTGCAAAAAGGTGGGATAAGCCAGATTCAATCAAAGAGCAAGTAACAGGAACTACTGTAACACCAGTCATGAGCTTTATTGACTTGGCTCCGGGCAAAGGGACCTTCATTAGATCTGTCAAAGAACCTTCTCAGATATCAGAGCAATGTCCTCAAAGGGCGTGTTGCTGCAGGGTATAAACAAGGAGAAAGGAGCGCGGGTCACAACTTAGGAAAGCAAGTCTTTTAGTATGAATGCTGAAATGAATTTATCTGTGACAGTCTCTAAATTAAGTGGAAATTGGTGTGGAAATAGGCCCACTTAGAGGATTGATAAAGCAAAAAGCTCAATCACAAGATCTCTGGATAAACAGGAATCTCAGACACCATCTGTTGCTGAAAAGACTGTTTGTTATTTACCCTAGTAATCAAGTATATATCCAACATTCTTCAATAAACAATCAATTTGACGTTTAAGGAAATACTCTTAGAGTAAGATGAGAAGATTAAGAGCACTCTCATGTCTGCAAGCCAAATGTTGAAAGGATGATTATCTTGGCTTAGCATTGACTGGAACCAGGCAAAAAAGCTGGCCTGGCTAGCACCATAGTTGTGTTTTCTACATTTCTGTTTGTATAACAATCAAACAAACTAAGCACTTCTTGTATTTCCAAAATGTTGACTTTTAAAGTCATTTAAAATGATATATTTCCTTTGGGTACACAGATTTGAGTTGTTTTCTGGTTATTTAAAAGATGAGTAATGGTCAAGCTGATGCACCAACAAAGGGATCTTTCAAAGTGTGTAATAATACGATGACAAATACTGGGATATCCAGAGGTCAACACCCAGGCCACGTGTCACTTTGTGTATGTGAAGAGTAAAAACACAGCTGCATTTAGCATCAGCTTTAAATACCAGTAACACAACCTTGTCACTTGATTTCCAAGAAGGGAAGGGTGGTGAGTAGAAGGGAAATGAGGGATAAAAGAGAGAAGGAAACAAAAAAGGAGAGCCAGACAGACAGAAATGATGAGACAACTTGTTCACAGGAACCACCAAATACCTAGTCTCGGAGTACGCCTCCCATACAGGACCCCTCTGAGGGTGCTAAACCACTTCCTTTTCCCTCAGCTTTCTTTTCCTCCACCTACATTCTAGGCTAGTACTGTAGACTATGAGGCTAAGAGTCCAGGTAAAAGGTCAGGACTGAAAACTGCTGCTGGTTGGAAGTCCATCATTGTGTTCTGTTTATGTATTTCCACTGCTTTAAATTTAGATCAGGAAGGCGCAGCCTGGTGCCTCTAACCTCAGCCACAATCAGGGAGAAAAAAACATATACCATTTTAGAACCAGGAATCGCTTTGAGCTGTTAACAAGCTCCAACACTGGTGGCAGAGAGAGAACTAGAAAGAGACACACAAGAGAGAGTTACACCTTCAGTTTCCCACATTGTTCTGTTGCGAGTTGAGAAAGTAATCTATTGATGTCAATTGCTTCCTGTAGCTTCAGCAAAACCAGTATCATTTTAACAGTTCAGGTAAATAATCTGTAATCAATAATGATTGTATATCACTAAGCCAAACAACATTGCAGGATTTATTTATAAGTGTTTATGACATTTGACAACTGAAGACCATGTCAATAACTTTTTATTAATACACAGTTGGCCGTGTAAAGTTGAACTAGAATTAAAAACTTGTGGTTGTATGCCTACGCCAAACGTTTAGGTTGCTGTTCCTATCATCCACCTCCCGCATCAGAAGTAGAGGTGAACCAATAGGGTCAATTGTTTGGCTTGTTTGGTAGGACAACCGAAATTCAATCAATAATAAATCGATGTGAAATGTCTCAATGTCATGTATTGAGTCAATCCTGTATTTTTATCCACCACAGAGTAAAGCATTAAAATTGAATATGAACAAGTTTCCTATCTTTTCTCCTAATCTGTCCTCTCTCTTTCTCACACACAAGGTAAACCTGTCAACGTCCAGGATGAGAGGATGTGAGGTCACAGAGCTAAACAAGCTGCCTCTGAAGATAAGCACTGACTGATTTCAAGACAGGTCTTTAGTGAAACACTAATTACCTCCATATAAATCTGCCTACACGTTTACCACATTTAGTATGTTCAAGCTTAAGACATAATTTGAAAGCTCAATAACTTTTCTTTCTCAAACCTTTCTTATTGTATGAAACAAAGAAGAAAATAAGACATTTGTAGTTTTCTCTTTTGCTTTATGGACCTCTCTATTGTCCATCAGTTTCCTCAATATGAACAGCCATGAGTTATCCCCAATAGACTTGAGAATGGTGACATTGAGACGCCTAGCTTCTAAGGAATTCATTGGAACATATCTATAATCATGTTTACATCAGCCTATACCATCATACAGTGTAAATATACGCTTTTTAAATCTGTCAAACCAACTACTTAAGTTTGATTTCAATATTGTACATGTGTATCAACTCACCCAGCACATTACATGCATCATCTCCTCGACCATGCCCAACCGATGATAAAGATCGTCATGCAAACTTGATGCATGACGGTCCTAATCATCTCCAGATGCTATGAAGTATGGAATAAGTTATGTCATTGCCATTCCAGTGCATGAGCACGCTGCAGACCTCGTGGGGCTTAGGCTGCGTCACAGGGGCTCCATAAAAACACTTCTAAACAACAGGTTGTCAGTTGTAACTGCATGTAGACACATCCTCTTCGTGCAAAGGAAAGCTGTGACACTGACCACTCACCAAGGTACACCCAGCGCCGCAGGGAGGTCATCAACTGAGCCATTACAGAGCATCGGCTGTGGAAACTTCTTGTTGATCACTGGTGTGCTTCCGTTGTCACAGAGATAGTAAAATTAACCATGAATGAGCTGTCTTTCATGGCAGAGCAGCAGGAACCTTAAGGGCATGGTTTGTGATGTAACACTGCAACAAATGTGTCATTCCCAGGGGCTTAAATGTTGGCGATACTGAGGGGGCTTTGAAGTGTCTCAATGAACACTGGGCTTTGTACTTCATCTAGTCCCCCAAAAGTCAGCCAACTCCCAATCGTCCCCCCCCCCCCCCCCCACCCCACCATCCAGAGTCCTGGGTTCCATCACACAGGCCCAGAAATGAAGGTTACATAACTTGCTTACAGGAAGTCAGACTGATTTAAATGAAGAGAAATGACCATGAACATTTGAGTCCTTTGAAGTAGGCGCAGTGCGTTTTTTGCAAGCTTTAGCGCGCTTGTTAAAAAAGTTTAGAGTAGGCCAAAAGGTAGTGCTCAAAGACACACACACACACACACACACACACACACACACACACACACACACACACACACACACACACACACACACACACACACACACACACACACACACACACACACACACACACACACACACACACACACACACACACACACACACACACACACACACACACACACACACACACACACACACACACACACACACACACACACACACACACACACACACACTTCCTATGACATGTTTTCAGCAAGAGGTGGTAATTAGAGTGAGAGACAGAGCGAGAGTGAGTGAGGACTCCCAGCAGGATTTGAGAGAGGGGGGGGGGATATGAATGCCTCGTCTCCACGTCGAACCACCTCTCTGGTATTGTTTACCAGTGGACTGACGACACGGGGGGGGTGTTTAATGAACACTGCTCCCCTGCTGACTGTCTGAAAGTAGCTCTGTCCAGCCATAGCTTCCTGATGACCCTGTGCATTACCGGCAGACTGCTGACAGAGAGGTCGCAGCCAATAAAGCGGGGCCAGTCTCTACACAGTGGGTGTGTTCTCACGATCAATTCGTAATAAAGTGCAAGAGAATGACGCAAGCGTTGCTAAATAATGAGATGGCATTATTAATACTGTGAAAGCTATTTATCAGAAGGATGTCAGGTGAAGATTTATAACTGTAAGCTGACAAACGATACCCAAGTCAAGTCACAAAAGCATGTGTGTATTTGGATGGACACATTTTAGAACCAATTCTTAGTTGTTTTCGATATAAGAATATTCTTTTGATCACTGGAACATCTCAAGAAAAGGTAAGTTCAAGATGAGGCTAAAAGGTAAATAAATACAGGTCAAGAGTTTTGGGCATCAGACACGACATCCAGTCTGGCTCTTATCTTCGAAAGGGCGACTAGCTTGATGGTTTTCAAGATGAGTCTAGGTTCTTATCTAAACTTGGATCCCGTGTCTGATAGAACCAGAGCCTGTCCTCCCCCATTCAACCCCTCCCTCCCCTTCTTCCTTCCTTGGCTCTTAATGTGAACACCGGACAAGGCTATCAATCAGAAAGTGTACATCTGAATCTCTTCACAACGCAACAGACAAGACCTGACCAGAGCACTTTTTCCAAAAACACGTGACAAAATAGTGAAATAGAAATCTACCGATACGCAACTTAACACTAATATTGGACTCTTGAAATCTGTGAGTAGACTAAAGACACAATAATGAATAAAAAAGCAAGGACTCACCAGCTTTATCCGTCTCAGGAAGGGTAGAGGTGCTCTATGAACAAGAAAAGAACAAAGATTAGAATTGAATGAGCATCATTATTAAAACATCAAGTTAAATGCCTTGATTTAGCAACCTAAAAATATGAAAACCAAGTACTTCTTCAGTTTGATGATATGGTGGTTACATTTTCAATCCCTTTGCATGTACTCCCTCCAAATCTCTGAACTTTTTTCATGTATGAGCATCAGGATACAGACAAGATTTCCGGGCGGGTTTCATGTGTGATTGTGACCTATCCAGTCGGCTCATGAATGTGACTACAATAACCAAACAGATTATTAAGCAATGATTAAAAATATCCCCATATCCTGCCTTGCCCTCTTAAGAATGTGTTGCAGCACACACCAATAAGACACGTGTAGAAACACAATGTGCCATACAAAGAAACAGTGAGAACATTGGTCCTAAAACTCTGTATGCATAGTTTTCCGATGTGCAATCGTCATAATAACTGGTCACAGCAGATAACAAACCCAACAGAGACTTTTGAACAAATATCACATCATTAAGAGTGAGAGCACACAGCACATTCTCCTCTGATTCAATGTTGATCCAACCCTCATTTAGGTAGTCTGGAGAGCAACACTGATAATATCGCACAACATATTTTGTTGCTGTAGTAGATTCCCATCATTCTACGTACGTAATATTCCCTTCTTTGGATTTATTGTGAGTTTTTACTACTGCTTGTAAAGAGGGTTTTTGGTAAAGATATAGCAGTCATGCTTCATATCATTGGCAAAGCGTGTGTGTGTATGTGTGTGTGCATGGCAGCAGTCAGTTGGAATGCAGAGTTCTTTCTTGCCTCTGACTTTTGACCTCTGGTTTCTTCGCGGACCCCCCCACCCTGACCTGTTTTAATCCACACTCCCCTGGAACAGATCAGACAGGACAGCGTACCTTCTCAACAGAATTGATCCACTTTCCACTTAGCCTTCGGTGTGCAGAATGTGTAAATATCCTATTTTTCTATTCAGATAAATAGCCTCCTCCATGTTTATTTTTTACCCTCAAGTCATTAAAGTGATGTAGCCGTGTCCTGCTGTGGCAACTTTAAAGCCTGTTTAACCCTATGGCACCTACTGACACAGCAGATTCAGGACAGCAAAAGCCACACTGATTATCATGTTAAAGGAATAGTTTGACATTCTGGGAAATATGGCAAAGGTCACCTCTGTCTAATTGTAATTAAAATATGCCTACCACCACCCTTAAATCTGGTTGCACAACAACCTCAAATTGACTCTGGGCTCTTGACTGCTTTTGACCAATTAATAGTCCAGTTTCATCCAACAGGCCATAAGACTATTAAACACCTGAACTTTTTAAAGAACATCCATAAACATTCATCTGTTTGCATTTTGCTAATTATTTATCTAATATATCATTCAATTGACTTGTATATAGACTCTTTTTGCACTATTTATATTCTATTTTATTTGTATTTACATTCTTGCACATCTCCAAACATTCTCTTGTACTATTCTATGTCCTATATATATGTTGCACTGTTGAAGGAGCCTGTGACCTACGTTTTTCATTGCCATATCTACAATGTAGCTAATGTGCAAATGACAATAAAGCCTTGAAACTTGAAACAGCTGGGATTGACTCCATTGATCTCTCTGTGAGCTGAAGGTGTTCTTATGTTCCTTAGCATTTTGATTAATATAAGCTTTTTCGATTGACTTATTCCAAAATGAGTTAGTGAGTACACATTAAACTTTAGAAATCTAATTAACGTTGAGTACTGTAGCTCTCTGGAATTTCTCCTTTCATTTCTGGGGTTGATAAACAGATCAAAATTAAGTTATAAAGAGTGTTACATCCATTATAAATTATTTAGATTAGTACAGAATAAGACTGTTGAGCATGAATTAATTATTAAAAAGCAAATATTTGTCTCCAGGCCCTTTATCTCTTTAAGATCAAGAGAGTTCTTATATTTTATGATGAACCACCACAGGCATGAACAGTCTGCTGACATTGAACACAATGCCTTCTCTCATACGCAAGTTTGTTTTTGCTACCAAGTTGGGCGATTACCGCTGGATAAAATGTTGTCTTGGTCCCAATCTGTCTCGTTCAGATTTCATAGAAGCCAGTGGTTGAGCTTTTTGCGTATACAAACTTGATCTTAAATCTAAATCTTAAAGTGGTGCATCTTAGTCTTTATGTGTACCTATATAAGTGTGTGAACATGCCTTTGTGTTTAATGTGTGGGCAAAAACAGCATTTAATCACTTCATAGGTCACCATACAGACACAAGGTGAGTAAAATATCCCCTCTGGACAAATAGCTTTAACATTTATTGCTGATTAATGACCTATAAAAGACACCAGGGAGAGGCCAGAGACTCCCACTCACTCCCCCGTCACTAAATCTCCAGCACAAACAGAACAACAACAGTGAGGTGAAATCAGAGACTGATTTATATTCAGTGCTGTTTCAGCTGTTGGACTGAAGTTATACTAGCACGGTGCCCTCGCTGCATATATGTGTGCAAAACAAAAGATAGTTTGATATTCTGTAAAGACAACACTAACAACTTGTTTTGATTTTGACATTTATCAATTACATATAATAAGTTCCTGCATGCTAACAGGTAACACTGTATTTTCAAAAAAAGTGTATTAATCCGCTGATGAGAATAGTCACTTCCAAATATCTTAAATACTTAATATTTTAAATACTTAGATTATATTTAGGAATAGGCTCTGGGCTGAGTGCCAGAGAAAATGTAGGGAAGTCTGAGAGTAACAAGACAGATGGACTAACATCTTGCCCGGGTTTAGTCTTTTTGTAGGATTTCTTTAAAATAATAAGACTATCGGATATAACCAGCTTTATCCTTTAAGTATGTTATGATACATTGAGATTTAACCTCACATAGTAGGCTACCCTTTCTGTACTTTAATTATCAGCTACTTTTGCAAAACCCTCAAAAAGAATAGTCTTGAATATTTGAAACAACATGTGAGGTCTGTGTTGCATTTCTGCTTAGCACTAACAAGACATTTCAGTTGACCAGTGTGCGCCCTTCCTATTGTGTAAACACCACACCACGGGTTCCTGTCAATGACCCATGAAGTCACTTACACAGGGTTAATCTCACCTTCACATCATTTTCTGTTTTCCCTCATAATAGCAATTACAGCTGAATAAATCTGAGTGAGAGACCACAGAGCTTGACAAGAATGTGAATGAATGGGTACCAGCAAGTACCAGTGTTTTCACAGCACCACGGTCACATATTTTCCCGACGGTTAACGGTGTTTCCCCTAACATGCCACAGTGCAGGTTGTCCCAGTGTGGGGTTGTTCGGGCCATGTCAGGTGTCCACTGGGGAGCTGTAGGCTGCAGAGCTCAGAGCGTCAGCTGCCTCATTTACTGCCACTAATTTACTGGAAGTGGGTTGCGTGGGCGGCACAGGGGGTATGGTATGTGTTTGCTTGTATGTGTGTGTGTCTGTGTGTCTGTGTGTGTGTGTGTGTGTGTTGTTGCCGGCAAGCATGCAATAGGTTCATTATTGCTGTAGCAGGAAGTTCAGTTAAGTGGGTTTTATAACATTCAGTTTGAGTAATGATAAATTGCACAATTACCATCAAAGAAAGTTATTTCAAAAATCATGGACCAAAACATTGACGTTATGTTTTAGGTTTTGATTAGTGTCGAACCTAACAAGTAGGGCTGAGGGTTGTTTGGAAGCGTTAAATACTTGAGAATCACTATGTCTAAAGTTACACAATGACAAAAACGTTAAACCCATAATATTCCCTTTTAAAGCTACATCATGTTTACATTGAGCGAAAATATACAAAACAAAGCCTCCATGTTGTCTACAGCTTTACTTTTCCCTTTCATAGATTTTGGTATTAGAGGCTACTAACAAATAAAAATGATTGAGGTTCAATACAGAGCCATTGTAACAAATACGATTTTAGTTTTCCGTCCTGGACCCAGTGCACACATTGTGTACAGCTGTGTGAACACGTTGTTCTGTGTGAGTGAGTTAGTCAGAGATGTTAAGCAAACCATTGGCATGTGGCTCTTACACAACAAATCCGAGCAGTCCACCATGCCTTTCTCAACCCCCCACCACCCTCTCACCCCCGGCCTCCCTCATGCACTACAGCTGCAGTAAGTGTATGTGTGTGTGTGTGTGTGTGTGTGTGTGTGTGTGTGTGTGTGTGTGTGTGTGACCACCCATGGTCTGTCCTGGCCAAGGATTAGGGGGCTCAGGCTAACCCAAACCTTTTTCTCCACCACTTAAAGCAAATGGCTAAATTGGTGCAGATGGCTTATGGTCAGGTAAGCTGGCGGCCCCGGCACTAGACGTATAAGGTAACTGTGTGTGATAGCGGGAGGACAGACATTGTGTGTGTGTGTGTGTGTGTGTGTGTGTGTGTGTGTGTGTGTGTGTGTGTGAGAGAGTGCATGTGCACGCCTGTCCAGGGCCTTTGGAGATGTTATCTGGAGCTCATTTCTGTTTTTGACTGGCATGAATGTGCTCTTTCTGCCCTGCACTTATACAAGAATTTATTCTCCATGCTCTGTCGACCCCCGAGTGCACGTGTGCAGAGAAACGTGGGAAAAAATGTCATTGTAGCCTTCTCCTTCAGGAGAAGTTCAACCCCCCCCACCTTATACTTTCTCCCCGCACGCCCTTTCCACATTTTAATAGTTTCCATATGTCAAACTTGAAGTGTGTCAACAGGAAGTGATGTGATGACTTGGTGTAATGATGCGTTGGAACATTTCCTGCAGAAGATGTATATTAGTGTCCAGATGTTGGTTTTAACCGATATGTCAAAAGAAAAAAACTTTCTAGGAAATTTGGTGAAATGTCTCAGTAACATGTACTGACGTCTTGTGTAATGCTTGATGCCAAGGTGAAAATCTTTTTGAATTGGTGCACTTTGGGTCTGTTGGAGTAAGTTGTGAGGAGGTTAATGATTTTACCATACGCACTGTGTACTCAATCACCCACACAGAGAACGTCAGCTGAGGCCAGGTTCTTCCGCTCGACCTTGAGTTGTGAGATATGTTCTGTGTGGGGCAAGGTTGGCTTAAAAAGAGTGAGAAAAGTGGATATGCACACAGATAGACACATATTTGTCTTTGTTTACAAGAGTAAGCCAAAGCAACAGGCTTCTGGTTTCGGGCAGTGTCTGGTGGGGTTTAGTGCTGAGCCCCTGGAGCATACACTGTGGACTGGCCCTTGGAATCCATCACCGGAAGAGAAAAACACTTAACTTGTCTGACCAAAAGAGTCTTCCCCCCAAAAGGGAAACCAACAGGTCATCCTCAAACTTTACCCCTTAGGTCATCTGTGAAGGTAGTAAAGCTTGCTCTTGTGCATAAATAGAAATGTTCATCTTTATAATGTCTAACTTTAGATCAAAGCTTACCTAACAATAGCTGTATCTGCATAACCACCCCCAAACATTTGGTTGATATTTTGTATATCTATTAATGATTCATGCATTACCAGTACTAAAAAAGGCAAACCACTAAATAATGCCATGAGAAAAAGTATAAAATTAAGTCTAACCCTTTTTTTGACGACCTATATTTTCACAAGCAAAATATGTGTTATACTGAAGTCTCTCCTTTCCACGCTGTTTTAATTCTCTATACACACGATAGTTAAATCCATATAACAACCTCATTAACACTGAATATAAAATATAGAATCCAATCCTCATCAATCCATTGTCCACTATAGTTTTATCCTTCAGAAAAAAGCTTTTCTTTATTATGTTACCAAGAAGCTCCACAAGTGGTTTTAACCACATCGAGTCAAAAATTTAAAAATAGATGCCAAAACAAATGGGACTGTTTTATTACTGTTTACTACAAAATGTGTCACCTGTTTCCTCCAAGTTAAATGTGTGGCTTATGGAGCAGAGTTAACAGGGATAAGTCTTATGATCCCTACTGCACCAACAATGCTAGCCTGTGGATTAGCCGCTGACATTTTTGGGCGAAAGCAGAGTGGGTTAACAACACAGAGGGATTAGACTGTCCTCTGCAGAAGACGGTGGAGGCCCCACAGCAGACACCAAGCTTACTGACATACGAGAAGGACCGGTGGTTGAGACCTTGCAGGGTTATAATGTTGTGAGATATACTAAAGAATGCACACTCTTGACCATCTGCTTTACAGGGCACTGCATTGGCTGGTAAGCTAAACACTGAAAGTTGGCTAAACATTACTAGAAACACACTTTGTGGACATGAAGTTTCACATGCCACAATAAAGATATTTAGCTAAATAAAAGAAAAAAAGTCCTTCCATAATTATTCCTTACACTGAAGGCAAAGCTGATCGATTGGATTGAGACACTCAGGTTTTATTAGGCAAAGGTAATGGAACTTCAAGGCAACCACAAATTAAAGAACACATAATCAAAATGTAAATGTTAACAGATGTTACAATTAAAACCCTAAATCAAAAGCTTGAATGAGTGTTGGCCTAAATTGCACCTGGTTTTACAATAAATGCCTGTGTGCATGTTTCAGCATCTATGAATTTGTGTGTGTGTGTGTGTGTGTGTGTGTGTGTGTGTGTGTGTGTGTGTGTGTGTGTGTGTGTACACTTTGAGAGTACATTTGGTTTGTTTGTTCCTTTTGTGATTTATGGAGGTTCATTATCATTGGGCTGCAGGGGTGTTTCCAGATGCCTGCATTATCCAGTCACCCATAAGATTTACTGTCAACAACTAACATCATCCTGCAACTATTCTCTGTGCCTGTTACTGTCTACTTTACGTAATAGATGTGCGTTACGCTTCATTGACTCAGTGCGTGCCTTTTACACTACCAACATGTACTCGTTAGCAACGAACACAGCACAGTATGTTTTCATGTTGGATGAAGTACTATGATTCATTTAAGTTTGGAAAAAAAACACATGGAGCCATAAATGGGGATGAAGCTGAAAAGATTTAGGCGATTTTAGAGTATGTTGTCATAAAAACAAACAGAAAGAGTTGCCATTGAGTACAGTGGTGTCAACAAATTAATTTGAAGTTTGACTTCCACAGAAGATGCTTGAACTTAAAATGTTTTTTTGTCAAACAATTAAGCATATTTCAAATCAATTTGAGAAATGATGCAGTATGCACACTGATGCAGGCGGAAACATGTACACACACTTTTCATGATGCCATGTTTTGGCTTTGTGTTTAACTTCGTTGTTTTATGAGACTTTGCCAACTATAATAAATATATATATATATGTATTCTGTATTCCCTTCTTTATACTGTTCCTTGATAGTTTTATGGAATGGCTATAGCCTTGAATCTACACGAAAAACAACACTTCCTTGTGGGGGTTGATGAGAAGTTAATTTTGCACATCCTGTTCCCAACACAAGCCTTTTCTTTTTTCATCCCTCTTTTTTCAAACCCCAGCAGGTCTGTGTTTGTCTCCTTGTTACAGCTGTGCTCAGCAGAGGAGTGACCTTGGGGACAATTACACCACACAAAGCGGATAGCGTGGCCATGACTAGAGCCACTACTGGCAGCCCTTGTCTGACTGAATAGAGGTTGGCTCCATAGTTCACTAACTCATTATGGCCCTCAACAATCTTTTAGCCAAATAAGTTAGTGGAATGTAGGCAAACATAATAATGCCTGCTGCACATGGTGTTGACTATTGACCTAGGACGGGTAAGACAGAGAGTCTGGAAGCCAATTCAATGATAAATAAAAACCAGTGAAAGTAGAAAAATGTTGAGTCTTTTATCTCTGTGGGACATTGGGAAGGTGTGGTTTGAATAAAGGATGTTTGGGGACTCTGAGGCTGCCAAACCGGAACAAAGAGGAAGGACAGAGCAGAGATCTTTTAGTGACCTTAGCACGCAAACCACAGCACTTCTATTGTCTGCCCAACTACAGACAGATAAAGAGCGACGAACATTCATCATCAGCTGATAGGGAATAAAGTATTTCTGACATTTTAAATTAAAAATATCTCTCAATCAATCATCTCACAAAAATATCTCTTGAATCCAGACATGGAAACTCCGGACATTGGTAATCTGGTACTTTCAGAATTCCCTGTCAAACAGCGGCAAAACAACCTATGGAGATGACACAGGTTGTGTTATGACAACGCTGTTGTCATAGAGACATAATACAGATCCAAAAATGGGGTCAAAGGACACCCTGGAATGTTTACCAAAGAAGATGAGGGCAGAGCCTTCCTTGACACCATACAGTGTATGACAGACAGCCATGGTCTGTGACTTTGAGGGGACTCGGGGTCTGTCTTTCTGGTGGGAACCCTCCGCGCTGAGGGTGACTGATGTGTTGTTTCCGACTGTAACATTTAGAGGAAGGTGGTCAGGGGTCAGCAGCCTCCACCCGCCTCTGTGGCTTGGCACATCCTTTGCAGCTATGGAGCTCTAAAAATAGAGTCGCATAACAAATGGTTTTGACACCACGCATACCTTAGGCGCTAAAGATTATACTCTAAGACACATTAATGATCGCTAATACTGCTATGAAGGGCAATTATACAAATCCTTAAAAATTAATAACAACGCCACCACTACAAAAGATGGGAAATAATTACATCACAGAATGGAATCTGTCTGTGAAAAAATATAATTACAGTTGAAACTATTTATTAAAACTGTTGAGTTTATCAAAACTCAACAGTTTTCGGCAACACCAAAAAAACATTATAGATATTTATTGTTTCAGATTCTTAAATATGTTTATTTTTCTATTTTTCATTGTTTGATGTGATTGTAAATTGACTGGAGACAAAACAGTAGGACATGGGACAAAACATTTGACAACCTTACCTTTAGCCTGAGCAATTTTGTCTTTTGTTTCACATTTTATAGACAAATCAATAAAGAGTTAGTTTCAACCCTAAATATGATATACAGCCAAATCAATAGACAACTATGAGTCTTTAAACCAAATAAAAGCCACCTGTTGCAACAACAATGCACGGAAAATAAAAGTGCAAGACACCAGCTACACAGCAAGTAATAAGAACCTGCCAACAAAAACACTCAGGGGCAAAGAATAGCCGTTCCACCAAGAGAAAAAACACCTGCTGTGGCACAACATCCGCTAGATGTTGGCCCCACATTCGATGCAAGAATAACAGCCACCTGCTGAAAGCTAACAATAGCCACCAGAGCCAGGATTCTATTCACTTGAACCCAATGCCTTCTCCACTGCAGAGAGGGCACAACACTACCTAGTGAGTGTGCACTCATAAAAAACGTAAACAGTCACATACCACCACTTCATTTTTTATCGGTGGGACAGAAAGGACAGAACAACACAAGTGTGTGCTCAGTACGATCACACCAAAGTGACAGCGAGTGCCAGGATGTGTTGGGGACAGTAAGAACACACACGCACTATCCTAAATGTTTTTGGTTACACTGTAAAAAAGGTCCACATACTATTCATTTAGTTTTACTTCTTGGATGTCTCCTAATAAATGACAGAAGTGTCTAGAGTAGAGATTTCTGTGTTGATGTTTCCTATAAAACAGGTTTCCCTTACCATTGTCTTGCCAAAAAGATATATGTTGTTTGCTGTCCTGTGTAAACTTGCAAATACCTCTTGTAATGATGGATGTCAAGACGCGTTCAATGTAACATATGCTAATGCATGTGAGAAATCTAGGTAGCACAGAGCCAGTGATTTTTTTTTTCTATTTTCAAGACTGTCTTTATATGTAGCACTCTAGTAGTATATTGGATTACATTCTGTTCATAGCAAAAGCTTTGTTTTCACTAAATTATAAAGTATTTAGTGTGTTTAATAACTGGATTGTGTGGGACATTTAAAATGTTATAATTGTTTTAAAAAGAAATGTGTTAAAGTTTATTTTTTAGAACCAAGTACTATTTTATACATGAATTAATTATTATTCTGTGTTTGAATAATGTATTATATTATCATCTTGTACATCACAACCTTGATGTCTGGTTGAATGAAAACCTCAACCCCGGTTCTTCCACAAAACGCCTTGTGTTTACATCATTTAAAGGATTTGTATTGTCTCGCTAAAAAGATTAGGGGGGCATCCCAACACTTTAAGATTGAAAGGACTCAACAGTCCCTTCAACTATTAACCACTGCGAATCCCCTTCATGGAGTCATCATCTCTTTGGCCTCAATCAATCACCCCGCAGGGCCTCCACTGTAAAAAGCCTCCTATTAGGCGCAGTGAAAGCACTGTTTACCCAAGCTTAGTGAGTTACCTTGGGTTACTGCATAGAATGAAGGCTGTGGTAACAGTTGACCACAGACATCACACATCACAGAACATAGTGCTCTGTTTCCCTAAAAGTAACCGTCACACATGCATGAAATATTGTTTTCCTTTGAGACAGCATAAGAGTTGTGACGTCCAACAAGACAAAGCAATGTCAACAAGGAATTGCGAGAGATAAGTCAAGAATGTGAGAATTTCATCAAGGAACACTGATATTTCCACAGGTTGCAATGTTTTGTTCTAGCTAGATAAGACATTTGTTGTGGATCTGAAACATCCTGTTCCCGGTTTAGGGATATCTTATTATGCATCACCACATCATAAGATAAAAACAGGTGAACACAGTTTTTCTTTTACATTTGTGTTCAAACTATTGTAAGCTTCCTTGAGGTTTCAGTCCACTGGCTACCGGCCTTGTTCGCTTTGCCCTGTGTCTGAAGGCAATAGCAAAGGAAGCTGACAAAGTCATTAAGTGAGCAAGAAGGCGGTTTGAAGACGCACGTCTCACTTGAAGCGTGTCCCCCCTCGCTCCCCCTTGCCCTGGCTTTTCACCCTTAGAGCCCCTTTCTGACCCCTTTGTTGGGGCGAAGAGGTCTAGATCTTTGGAACCAGCTAATTATAGAGTTTAAACGTCTGCTTGGCTAAGCCCTGAGTGCCCGAGGACATTCCTACAACTGGGTGTTTCACTACAAGTCTGTGTGTGTGTGTGCTCCCTCTAAGTTTGCTGATTTATTTAAACTTTAAAAAAAAAAATGTCTATCAGTTAAGATATAATAAAAAAAAAAATAAAAAGAAAAGAAGGAAGGAAAGAAAGCCAAAAAGGGATTAAAGAACAAAGGTATGATGTCCTAATGTGTCTCTATCAAGCTGTTCATAGTTAAGATATGCGATGTGCAATCTTTCCAAATGTGTCATCTCATGACCTGATGATTCATGTTTAGATATACAGTATATTGGTATAACTTAGAGATCTGACTTACCCCACTTTTAGGTATTGCTCCAAGGGCTGGGGTATATTCTGAGGTGGAGGCAGCAGGAAGGTATGGATGGGGCGGGCTTCGTGATGCTGCTGGGACAGATCCAGCCTCAAACTCCTGCGCCTTTGAAAGATAAAGATTACAATGTAGGCATTACATCGCAAAAAACAGTTTTTTCCCTTTTATTCAAGTATTGCTTCAAAGATGATCAAGAGCATAGTTTTATAAATTTAGAGTACACTACACAGTGCATCAGGAGGTCATTGATATAGAGTGTCCATAGGCATTGCTAAGCTTCAAAATGGCCAATAAAAGGAGAAAATACTCTAGATAAAGGACAACATAAAATATTGAATAAACATAGGAAATGTAAAATATGCAGGTGTGTACCAGCAGCTGTCTGCGATGGAGGGTCGGCATGCTGCCCATGGAGGAGGTGGCGCAGAGGGCATTCTCAATTTCCTGGTCCAACTGGTCCAGCTTCATCAGCAGCAACACCATTGAGTCCAAACGAGCATGCTCACGCTGAATAAACAGACACATCACAAGAAACAAATATGAACATTGCATCGTATGTGATTGTATGTCATAAACGTGTAGAGACACCAACAATCTGTATTCATCCTGATCAATAAGTAAGAGCCTTGCATTGCGACTCTGCCCCCATGCACAAGGTTACTTTCCTGCCTTCTGAAGTATTAAGTGTAGGCATGGCTTACTTTCAACTGAACGGGAAAGTACCTGAACATACTCATGTACAAACAATGTATTACTTTGGGTGTTGTGTTGAATGTAGCCGTTATCTGAGCACTTATATTTTGATAAATCAGTAATTAAGATAATATATGCATTTTCAGTTTAGGCGACACTTTGTTGAGAAACCTCAGAGATAGCTGCTTTTTATTGAGGTCCCCTACATTTTCTTAAAACATGTCTATACTTTAATGAATGTAATAGATTTATCAGCTTCCGTGCCTGTTGGACAGTATTGCTTTTAACATAAAAAATAAAGGATCCAGTCTAGTTGGCGTAAAGGCATTACAATCTTAACCAAGTCCCTAGTTATTGGCTTTACTTTCCTTACAAATCAAGGACTCCAAAGTGACCTTGATCCAGGATGTATCAACATATTACAAATACACCGATCCGTCTTAAAATAGTCCAGGTTGTTTCCCCTGCTTTTCCAACATCCTTTGCATACAGTGTTTATCTCTTAAACATATGACTTTCAGCCTTAAAACATTCCGCCCATCGTCTTTTATTCTGTGTTGAAAGAGGTTTTTAATTAGCATTCTAAAGCTGCAAACACAAGTCTCACACTGACCTCAGGTGGTGTGTCTCTGGTAAGACAAGCTACATGACAACCAGCCCATCTCCACACTCCAACTTCCACTCTGTCTTTGTTTGCTATGCCTCAATCGTGAATAGTTTGATTAAAGATATAAACTCTTTGCTGAAGTTCAAACACTTGTTTATTCCCTTTCTGGAGTTCTTAACAAAGTTCTGTATATGTTTTATTTTCCTTCTGCCTGTTATTTATCCTGGCTCTGGGTGTGGCTCCCTGTCTGAGCTTCTCGACCAAGAAGAACCAATTACATCACACAGCCGGCTCATTAGTCCCAAACAAATCTTGTTACAATCTCCGCTAAATCGGCCTGTAAAATACTTTATAAGGGTGAGCTCATGGGACACAGCCACCGTAATTGTTGGTGCAGAGGTATAGTCATGTTAACATGTTAATATGATTCCTTCATGGATAGCCATAAAGAGACAAGAAAGGGAAAAGAGAGAGAGAGAATGACATGCAGAAAAAGACAGCATTTGTCTGTTCTAAGACGTGATACATTAGCAAGGCATATTATTGTTTAATGTAGGCTAAAGTAAGTACTAAACAAAACCTGTGACACAGCTCATGTAGCTCAATCTTGTTTAAGTTAAGTTTACAATGGGTGTGTGCAGATGACAACATTCATACAAGCTGTGACTAATGCTAATGTGTGTGAGGCTGACAGTTTTATGGATCCTAGATAGAATCTGCATCACAATAAACAAGCTCCAGCTCGAGCTCTGCGCCCGGCTTCCTGCTCCATCCCTAATAACGTCCTATGACTTGGGCTTACATTTATTTTCCAGTTAGTGCCGAATTACCCTGTCAAAAGCAGTTCCTATTGGGTTTGCCGAGAGCAAATAGACATCGGGGGCCATGTGTGTCATGGAAATGTGTCTCAAATTGATGCATTCATTGGCAATCCTAGCTAGTGGTAGCGCACATTGTTACGTTTTGTCTCCTTGGCAAAGTATCACAATGAAACATTGTATCGTGGTAAAACAATGACATCTTTACGAGGCCTCACTGAATGAACAAAAGCATCTGGCTCGAGATCGCAATAACAACCACAAAACAGCAGAGTAAAAAACAAGTGCAGTGCAATGTCAGGCGCCTCAGTGAGGCAACGTTTTTTCGGGGGGCATTCTGGCGGTTCGGGTGTTCTCAGAAGGTTTCTTTCTCTCTTTCCCATCTTTTGAGGTTTCTGTTACATTCCTCTTCACTTCCTGTTTTTTGAGATGGGAGACAGTTCCCACACTGTTTGAACTCTTAGACCCCTCCTTCCCCTTCCCTTGCTCTCTTTTTCAAAGCCCCTCTTACACCCGGTGGCCTGCATCCCAATTTTCAGACCTGTCCATTAAACTGAGGGTCTTTATCTCTGTTGAGCTAAATATAGAAGATTATGCATCAAACTACTATGTGCAAACACTCTGTTTAATGTAGGTTTGTCATTCATAAACAGTAACCAAAAGCATGAGGATTTGATTTATGAAATATGGAGAGAAAAGAAGAGAAAAAGCAGAAAGGAGAGAACTGAGATGCTGATGTTGCCAAGTAGTCTGCTGTCAGATAAGCGACAGTTGAGCCAGTTGGGCCCTGGGTCAGGATAAAGCCTTGTTGCTAAAACAAATAAACACAGTAACAAAGCCCAATATCAGGTTCATCTGAATCCATTATGCAAACCAGATGGTTTCATTTCACAAACTAAATCTGCACCAACATGTCTCATGAGGGACATAATCATTTGTTAGTACAATTTCTTATCAGAGATAATTCAAGGTTACTGTTGCTATTGTCCACTTACAGATATTAACATCAGCTAAGTAATGACCTTCATAATAATAAAGACTGAAAAGCTTTTACTGCTCTTTATACTAACTATCTTATGTCCCAAACTCCCTTAGGGACGTTTATTTTAGATCACATCTTCTTAGTAAACTGGCCTCATAAAGAATGTAAATCCATCCCATGGCGATAACCATGTGGTGCTGTGGAAGAGGAGGCAGCCATCACCATATGGTGGATGAGTTGCGTCGGCGCTTTCCGGTGTAATGGTCGAATCCCCACATAAGTACCAGGAGCCAACTTTTTGGGTTATTTAATCAAAAGGTTGAAAATCATCCTAAAATTGAAACTAGAGCCAATGGTTATAAATGGTTTTCCATGTCCGTGCAGTGGACTGCGATCTCTCGTCTGTGGCAGCTAAAGGTAATGATGTCAACTTTCGTCATTACTGAAAAGGCATCCAAGTTTTCTTTGCTCACTAAAATCTTATTATATATGAAAATATCAGGGATACACAACTAATATACTTTTCAGGAACTCAAACACAACCAGAGTGTCCGATAATGCATCATACCAACTTGTGTTGGTGATCGCATAATGTTACTCAGTCAGCATCATAGCTCATGCCACACACACCATTTAAGGTTGAAAAACATGATCTTATTCTACTTTGTAAGGGGGTTGCGGGAGTGTGTATTATCACTAACATGACATCATAAGTTATCTTTGATGATACATACAGAGCAACTACTTTGAAATATATTTGAGTAAGGGTAACACACACCGACTTGCCACTTCTACGTGGCATCCTGCACGCTTCAGTGCAGATTATCTTGGTTTTTTTCTACACAGAAGAAATGCATAGTATCAATTTAAAAGTCAGAACAATCGTCTTAATACATGTTTTTGTAGGGCTTCCAAATGCAAAATAGAAAGAAAGTTGAAAACAGCATTCGATTTTCACAATGAACTCTGTTAAGAGTCACTGTTCACAAGCGGGTAATCGTCATCAGCTAGAAGCCATCACAAGAATCAGACTTTCCACAATATGGTACTTGTCTAAACAACATGCCTTTCTTATGCTCCTTGCATTGTAAATAATGGATTTCTTGTACCAAAAAGGCCAACATTGCAACTACTAAAAGTTAATACATACTGTGCCCATTCTCGGGCCATCGCTTTTTTCCAATGTGCCCAAATCTTTTAAACGTATTCCTACGTTTTTGGCAATATACTGTCCCTAACAACCATGTTAGCTAACAGTGTTCAAATAGTACAACATACAGTATTTTCTGGAGAGCTGTTTAAGCCTTTTACACCAGAGATTACTTGAGCTTCCAGTCCTCTCTGTGTTCATAGTCTCCATGCCCTTATAGGACCTTGTTTTGCAATGAGCGGTTGAGAAAGAGTAAAACATTTCACAGATCCCCCCACTCACAGATCTGTGAGCATGTGAGAGTGAAGTCATTGTTTTCCGAAACGCTTGCCAGAGTGTGGGACAAAAATAATTTGAAGGCCATAAATGCCTCGTATATGTCAGTTTATTTTCAAAAAATGTACTTAATTTTTAGGCAGAGATGTACCAGAATCTCAATTACTACAAAGAAACAAGATAATCAAATACGATCCCCTGCATTCTTTCTAAATCTATATTAAATACAGCCTTACCTTTCTCATGCGCACTTTGACCACGTCCTCTTTTTGATCTCCAGGTTCATTTGTTTCATCTAAAACAGGACTGGCAAGTTGTGTGTCACTGTAAAGATCGGTGTGAGCGGCCTCGCCTGGCTCGTCCATTGTAGAGACTGTGGCTCCTGGCCTGTGGTGTTCCCTCCGGCCATCTGCCACCTCAAGGGCAGGTGACTCACTGAGGTAACAACCAGAAGCTTGGTTGCCATGGAGTCCCTCTGGTGAGAGCTCTTCATTGACCTCTGCAGGGCATGGCGACAGGTTTTCGTTGTGCTGATCAGGAGCTGCATGTTTATCATCCATATGGGATTGCTGAACATGTGGATTTTGGATGAAATCTGAGGCAATGTTCTTTTGTGGATCTAGTAAAGGGATGTCAAGTGGCTCAACATGGCTAACTTCTGGGATAGCATCCAGTTTTGAACAGCTATTTTCCAACTGCTGGGCTATGGTTTGATTCTCACAACAAGCCAATTCTTTGGACACTGAGTTTTCATCACTGTTGTCCATCGGTTTATTTACTGAGGACTTCATGGGGTCACCAGTATCCAGTTTTTCAGTTGAAACTATTCTGTTAACTGTCAAAGAGCAACACTGACCTTTGAAACAAATATCTGATGATGTGATTGGCTCATCCCTGAATTCTGCTGCTTTCTTGCTGCCTTCTTCTTGTGCACTTTTCTCTCCCTGAGGCCCGTTCATTGCTTTAATTTCAACATGATGTTGTTTCAACAATGTCTGGTGGGAGGTTTCACAAGCATGAGCCTGATCCAATACCCGACTGCAGTCATGATGATCCTGCTCTCCTTGTTGAATGTCCCTCGAGTAATGTTTAAGTCCAGTATTTTCATTCACCGTCATTTCTTCATCCAGCGTGTTGGTAGACTCTGAACTCCGGCTTTCAATAACTCCTTTGTCACAAAAATCCTCTACCACTAAAGTCACAATTGCTTCCATAGTTTTGCAAGCCTGTGACATCACATCCCCACTATCCATCATATGAACTAAACTAGGCAGCACACCAACAGGTAAGGTCAAACTTACATCGGCATGGCCAGAGGTGGAAAGCTTCTCTTCCTCGACATCTGGAAGGCCCTTTTGAGGTTCCAGTTCAGCAGCAGAGGACTGGTTTAATGTGGCCTCAGAGATTTCAGGAGGTCGGCTGTTACCCTCTGTATGGCTCTCCTTTGTTTCCTGATGAATTGGACATTTGCCAGGCTGCTCACTAGCAGATACAGGCAGTGGAGGCCCATTGTTTGAAGAGATAGAGATGCATTGTTGCTCTTCACGTGAGATATTATTGTCATTGCAGATGTCGTGTCTTTGGCTACTCTCTTTGGCAACTTCACATTCACCATTGATAGTTTTCACACTGTGACTGCTGCTATCGGTTGCGGAATAAATGTTTTCACTGGACATCCCAGAGTTACAGTGAAATTCTCCAGAATTTCCAATGTTTGCTATATGGAGATGCTCTGGTTCAGAAGCCCTTTGGTGATATTAACGTCCACCAACTCATACGGGCCATGAACGGACTCTTCCTGATATTCCAGAGAAACTTTTGCATTGCTTTCCATTAGCGTTAACTGTTTTGATCCAGCTTTATCATTTACAACAGGAGCTGTCAACTCGAGTGCCTGGACATGGTCTTCTGCGGACAGTTGGTGGCAGCCCTCTGGCATGGAGGCACACCTCGTCCGTCGACCTTGTTTGGAAGCCCCTGCTCCCAACCATGGCCCCTCGCTGTCCACCCCATGACAGCAGACCAGGTCCAGATCATCATAACTGTATTGTAATCCTGAAGCGTGAGTCACATGCTCCTCCCAACTTCTTTTCCGTATGGCTACTGGCATTGTGAACAGCCAGTGCTATCCCAGAGTTGCTTTTGATGCCAGGCAAAAATCAAGAACCAGATCTGATGAAATTGAGAAGAGAAATTGGGCAAGTTATGAGTTTACAGAAACTGAATGTGCAGATGACAATGTTGTAAATAACATTTCACTTTTCAAGTAAACAGCCAGGGAGTAGTGAATCAAAGTTCAAAAGGAGTGTTATTATACTGCATTCACAATTCCCTGGAAAGTATAAACTTTGCTGGATCTACATGATTCCTAGTAATGCTAATCTACCATGGGATAATCTTTTCAAGCAAAGCTGTTCCAATTTCACATTACAGCATGCACACTTCATTGAATGTACTTGATCTGGAACAGTTGTTTTAGTCTGAAGTTTTTTGAAGCACCCAAGAATAAAGACAACAAAGCTACCTGGATTCTGAAACATCATGATAATCATCAGGATAAGCGCAAACACCCCCTGTTTACTTGTCAACAGCTTTCACACCGTAAACAAACCAGTTTTGTTTTTTTCAAATTCACACTGTTAGGTGGTCTGTTTACACTGTAAGGTGGTCTGTAACTTCTTGGGTGTTTGTTAACTGTCAATCTTCATCTATCCATGTGTGTGGATAGTGCAGTGGATAGTGCGTTGGTGTTCGGATCAGGGGGTCACACTTCACCCCAAATTGCTCCTGTGGGTAAGTCGCTTTGGGTAAAAGCGTCTAACAAGTGACATGTAATAATCCATACACCCACACAAATGAGAGTGAAGTCACTAAAGGGAGCTAAAACTGGAAATTACAGTTATTGTCCCTCAACAGCTGGGTCTCAACAAGCCTATAGAATCATAATGCATACTGTGGCTCTTATAACAACATGAATCAAACCAAGCTCTGCGCTCCTTTTCTTTCTGCTGTTCTAGGTCAGAATGTACAGAAATGAAAGAACACGTGGATTTAACAAGCAGGGTGTACTCAATTCAAGCTTAACATTTGCTAAATGTTCATTCATAACATCATCAAAGAAAAATAAGAATAAAGAGTATTGTACAGGAAGTGATTAAAAATATATATATATCTAAACTAGTTTTATTATAGATTATTTATCATTATTCACATTTTTTTAACATGTCTAAAACTTTCTTTAGCTGTAAAAGTAATGTTTTCACCTTTTGTTTCCTCAGGAAAAGAGTCGGATAATACCAACTCCCATCTGCAACATCTGTCATGAACCTGCTCCGGGTTATTAGGTAAGTAAGGAAGGTTACATCAAATGTCCCAAAGCTGTTGCTCCTTCAGCTTGCTGCCGAACTGCCAAACTGACACTTCAATATATTTCAAATATTTAATTCTCGAGCGAAGGTATTTACTCCTTGTAAATGACTCAGTGTTGTAAAATATAATCCAGTAGCTTTGTATTGAGAAATTAAAAACAGGTGATAATCCAGCAAATAGATTATAGATCCACTATTTGCTTCCAGTACAGTTATCCAGAGATGTGTCGCAAGTTGGCTTTTCATTCATCCGTTGAAAGCGAGCAAGTTTTTATTTGGGAAATATGAATCCATCGCTTTCCAAGTGACTCGACATCCTTTTTATTTTGTAAGTAGTCCTTAGTCTAAGTTTATGCAAGACGTTTTCTGAACTCCAGTCGGAATCTTGGCTGTAAAACTGTCGGAAAAGCAGTAAAGCCCCAAATGCAGGCAGAAAGCCGGGGAGCAGTGAAAAGTCCAAAGACAACTTCCATCTTGATCACATTAGGGTTTTTGCTGACGCTGAATGCCGAAGAGTCGGCTAGTGTAAGAGGGGCCGGGTTTTCTTTCCCCCACTCCACCCCTGCTCTCCTTGGTTCTATCCCTTTCTCATCAGGTCCCCTCCCCGCTGGTTTGACAGGGAATCTGACTCACATCCTTGGAGCCCCATCCCCCGTCTCACAACTCCCCCAGCACACTATGCGCATTTATTCACTTCGGCCGCCTCTAATGTACTCTCGCGCTTCACTATTTTAGAACCACTCTGCTTGGTCGCTCACAACTTGTCCCTTTGCTCTACTCAGTGGACTTTTCTTGCATTGCCCTCAGCATGCTATTTCATTAAGCTGTGCAAGGCTAGCAACAGTTGGTTTAGATTAGTAACAGACAGGCTGCCTCGCAAGACCTCTGGCTGCGGGCCAAGAGAGATTGCTCTAATGTTTGGCAGTTATTTTTGAGGCATGCCTAATTTATTTAATTTTGGTCATCTTGTAACACTCTTAACAAAATACACTGGTGCTAATAAAAAGTAAAAAAATAAGTTATCTTTACAGATATGCTTTGAGAAAGCATTTTATAAATATTCTGTTACAATATATTCTAAATCCCTTTTTTAAAATGTGTTTGTCAAAAGGTCCTACATGATACCTTTGTTTTATTAGAAACCAAAAAAACATTAAGGGACCCAAATGTCAGAATTGTGTTTCCTCATGTAGTCATTTTTTTGAGCCTCGCGAGATAAAAGGCAAAGCCAAGGATATTTACACAAAATGACACTAATACAATTCAAGACAAACGTAATCGGCTAATTTTGTTTTTGTAGTTAGATTGAAGCAGGGTTGTAAAATAATGTAATATTTCACAGACTTCCTTTTGCAGAGTCCGTTAACCAGTTGAAAACCTTAACTCTAGATTTCCATATTGTCACCTAATGTTTACAAACTCAAGCTAAGACTGTGTAAATGTATGAAAACTATTTTTTCCCTAGGGTCAGTTGCACAAAAAGAGGAATGCAGCAAAGCAACAGGGACAATACGAGCACAAGAGAACTGAAATGAAGCCCCCTTCCACTATCCCTGCAACCCTGGCCTCTAACCTCTGGGTCGTCCAGATGTGAGGTGAGGCTCTGGATGAGTCTTTTCTTAGGGGCCTAGCTGGGAAAATGTACTCTGTCGTCAATGTTGGCTCTCAAGGGACACAGATGGTCGTACTCAAGGAGAAGGATCCAAGTTCAACAAGCCTCCTCTGTAGCGCGTCACATGATGCGGCTGTGGTTATGCCGAGTGCAGTGTAACGAAGTGCAGATCTCTTTGGTCACAGTAGCTTCTATGTGGATATGGCTGGTGATTGAAGTGCAGAGGCCGACAAAGAGCATGACTCAGGCTATCCACTCATTACCTCCTGTGGACATCCAACACAGGCCTGTAATCTAAAATGCTAGGCTCTACCCACTTACAATCCCTGTGCGCAGCCACAGGGCAACTGGTCTACGTCACTATCTGATCCTTCAGTGACACTGTGCAAACACATGTTCAATCAACAACAGCAATGTCCCTTGCTGCAGTTGTACGTGAGCTGCAAGAGTAACTGAAGCATTACAATTGGAACATTAAAACAAAATGTAGCTTGAAAAATGTCTTCATTCTATACAGCCATGTGAGGCAGAGCAGGGCTTTGAGGGAATGCAACCATGCAAAGATTGCAAACCCTTCAGTTGTGATTTTATGGATATTTGACGTTGAAATTACGTTAAAGTTATACAAAAAAAATGATATCACAGGGGGTCATTTGGTTTTATAGTATACTACTTATCTTTTCCCACTGTGCCTTACTCCCACAACATTTGACTATGACTTCACAAAACCTCATTGGATAATAGAGGTGCAATTTTATCTGAATTGTTATTTTTTTGATAATGTGTGTGCTTTCTATTTTGGAATGTTAATGACGATGTACTGTATGTGAAAGTCAGTTCAGAATATTTATTTTCCTTTAAGAGTCATCGCTACAGTCCAGACTCTTGTCTAGGCCCGCATCACAGAGGGCGAGCATGAACATTGACACAGGCACGCAGCATCCTTGCTCACATGTTTAGAGCAGTGACATCCATGGTTAAGAAAGACCCATTCATGATTCACCCTATAATCCCCCACTGTTCGACCCCTCGGCTTCTTAAGTAGAGCAGTGAGGGTCCAAAGGAAACAGCCTCACATTCCTCACTGATATAGTTTATTATTGGAAAAATAAGCCAGTCTAAATCATGGGCATTGAAGAACAGACTCTTTGCCCATGAAGGAAAAAAAACGTGTCCCTCCCATAACTGAGTCATTTTAAGTCCTTGCATACACAAAGACTGCTTTGAGAAGATGTTTTTAGAAGATGTTAAACCCATTTTTAGGCTTCTTTAAATAACTTCTTTCTACTGTACTTGCCTACTGGTTATGCAAAGTTGTAAAAACGGATCTTCGGTTAATTTACAATATAGGAAAAACTAATCAAAATGCCAGAATCTCATCTGAAGATCTAAAATGGACATCAACCAACACACCAAGATCATTGCAAGCATTTCCTGTCACTTGCTGTACCCTGTGGTTAACAACTCCTTTTGAAAAGAATCATGCATGTTTAACTGACAGCATTTAAGGCCTGGGTGGGAACTTGAGCAATTGCAATATTCCTGAATGAAACATCCCAATGCAGAGGATGCTATAAAAGACAGTTTAAACAGACAGTTCAGGGCTCCAATGCTGTCTAAATTAAGAAATGTTTTTCAATCATCTGGGTCTAAATGCAAGAAGTAGTCTTGGGAGAAACCGAGGGGGTCTTGGCTACTGGCCGAGGGTTATAGTGGGACCGGTACCGTGGGAACAGGAAGTAAGAGTTATTGAGGATACAGACCATAATAATCTCCAGGCTAAAATAATCAAATGTATCTTCTTGTGAGAGGATGTGTGTGTGTGTGTGTGTGTGTGTGTGTGTGTGTGTGTGTGTGTGTGTGTGTGTGTGTGTGTCCGCTGTTTAATACTGTAACATGTTGTGCAGTTTCTTGTAAATACCAAACTATTTTCTAGGGGGGGCATCCTTGTCTGGTAAAGTTCCAATTATTTTGCCTTATTTACTATATTCAAGACACCAAATTCCTGTAAATACTTGGTTGATTACAATATCCAATTTTTTTGTATACTGCTTTTAAGACACATGGAAACAAGGTTTTATGTTTACCATGTAAACACATCTATACATCCCTATTACAGTATGTCGCTCCTACTAAAGTTCCTTTCATTTTGTCTAAACATTAAAACGTTTTTTTTGGTTGGAAGTTTTTTTTATGTTACCAAACAATTTAGGATAGAGGATGCCATATGCTGTACAGATTTCAAATCCCTTGAAGCACATTTGTGACTTGTAATTGTGGGCTTTATAAAGAAAAAATGCCTTGATTCTCCTTCCAAATCCTTATCTTCTTTAAAACATATCGTATTGGGTGCTTTGGAATTGAGAAATGCAACATCCCTTACATCCTATTTAAGCAGTCATTATATCCAAATAAAGATACTACTACTTCTGCGAAGACAATCTACCTGCATCTCAAACAGACAGTCCTATATGAATTATGGCAGGGCTAGTTAGCATCAACAGCTGGATTTCATCTGTGTACTCTGACTCAAACAAATGCCTCGTAACCCTACAACCACATTTCTACAGCCCTAAAAAGTGTGAAGGAATGCAAACAGGCATAGACATAACACTCGCATGCACATTAGCATTGAATGTGGCAGTAAGTGATTCACAGGCTGATATTCAAAACATGCGGCCCTCTGCTCTCCTTCAATTGGTTTACCTAGGAGATGTTTAACTTTGCTTTTGACCTTTGCTTACATTTTAAGGAACAAATGTACCACGCAAAGGAAAATCTTGTAAGATGCAGAATTTGTATAAAAATATAAGATAATCTATTGTGAAACTGGATTTATCGGCAACCTTGCGATCTCTTTTGAAAACTAAAACTAAAAAGAAATGTAGGCGCAATGTAGATACTCCAAATGATTTGCCTTGTGGAGTTCATCAAATCCTCCAAAGTTCAACATATTCTAACAGTTTGAATCTTCAAAGCATCTGAGGACAGAGACACATAATGTTTATCCTCTTGTCTTGTTGTTTATGAGGAATGATTCTTGAGAATGGACCAGACCTTTTGAGGCCAAGATGGTGACGTACAAAACCCCCGCCCAGCCGGGATTCTGCTGAACATATGCTCTGCTGGCATTGACTCTTCCAGTAGGGATCCAGGAAAACGTGTTGTCCTTGGACACCGTTGCCAAAGCAGCATCAGCAGGAAATACTTGAGATGAAGAGTCAGTAGATGAGGGGCCAGGAGGAGCTGTTTCATCATATGATGAGAGAGACCTCTGAACACTTATGTTTCCCCTCCATGTCAGCTTGCATTTTGGTTCCAAATGTAATTGCCAAACATCTGCCCTTGTTCACTCAGATATCGTCACAGTACAGAGTTCACTATCCACTCACTGACACAATAACAGCTATTGTATAGTATGAGGAGAATGTGCATAGATCTGTCTGAAAATTAGATTGTTTTAATTGGGATTATTATTAGGAGCCAATCCTGCATAAAGGTTGCACTTGTCAGAGAATACGGACCAGTGTTTCCCATACATTGACTCATTTGTGGCGGGCCGCCACAATTAAATATCGTCCGCGACAAATAGATCTCATAAAGTGTATTTTTTTTGTTTTGGTGGTGGTCTAATCGATAGTGAGGTGGGCTGATGATCGGAAGGTTGCGAGTTCAAATCCCGCCTGGAACACCACCACTAGTGTGCCCTTGAGTAAGGCACTTAGCCCTCAGTTCCTCCAGGGAGAATGTCCCTGTAATTGGTCATCGTGAGTCGCTTTGGAATAAGGCGTCTGCTAAATGCCTAAATTGTAAATTATATTTTTGGGAGAATAAACCCCACAGATCCTCAACTCCGGTGTGTCTCACTCATTAACGACGCAACACAGAGCAACAAGAACGTTGTCTGCTACAGTAGCCATGAACTCGCTTGAATTTTGTTATTTGAGGGGGGGTGGATGCGTGGGCCACCCGAATAGGTTAAGGGGCCTTTGGCTTTTCTTGCTGGTGCAGTTGCGGTGCGTTGCCCCCACAAACAGAATCAAATTCTGTGGGAAACACTGAGGACTGTACCATAAGACTTCCGAAGTTAAATATTTACCTTCCCTTCTGGTAGGTAAATATGCAGTAGAAATCTTTATAGTGCCAAATGGGCAAAAAGGACAATAATACGCAAGGCACTTCTTCTTCAGGAAACTGTTTGACATTCCAGCCCACTCAGGAAGTGTACAGGTCAGGAAACTTTCACTATGAGGAGAAGAAACCTCTTGAAAAGCAGAAGGCAGGGGGTGTTGTTTTCTTGAAAAAGATGGTAGGCTACTACAAGCTGCAGAGCCACGAATAGTTACATTCTTTTAAAATAGTAATTCGAAACAACTTCAAGCATGGTACACCAATCAAATGTGTCAGGGCAGAAACTGCTTTTTCTGAGACAAAAATAATGATTTGTTTAAAGATACAACACAGAGACAAGATTCAACTAGCAGATCACTGACCTTTGCTTTTGAATAGACGTGCCTCCCTAAAGCTCTCATCACATGCAGTGCAGTCTGTTTTTCAGCAGGTATCCCTACTCAAATGTCTCTGAGCAAAGAAGAAGCCCTGTGGTTCCCCAGCAGCAGGACTATGTGAGAGTCTGTAATAAATCAAATAATAAGCATGTGATTAAGAAACTGGCTGTAATAACATGACTCAGACTGCAGATGGCGACAAAACCTTATATGAATACATGTGGGGAGATAGGGGGAGACATGTAAATAAGCAACTATCTGGTAGTTTATGTTTAATTCCACATTTGTATAGGCTAGCCTAAGCACTGTGGCTAGCTTATCGTATGCACGTTAGTTCAGTTGTTAGGACATGTATAGTTGTAAGGTTAAGTGTATTGTGTGGTCATTGTTAGTGCCACTCAAACGTATTGTCAAGCCTCTCCTTTGCTCTTTCAATGTGAAACTAATTTAACGGCTAGCAATAAGTTAGCAGGGATTTTGCTAGGCTTAAACTTTGAGTGTCGATTTATACAAAGGAATAAGCAGCCTGTTCCAACATGACGGAATGAGAATAACTTACGCTAACAAACTGTTACAAACGCATCTTACAACTTGGGCAAAGACAGTCTTAAACTGAATCTTACTCACCTTTGTGGGTGACATTCCAACTGTAGGGTGGCACAGTTAAGCTTGCAAACTTATAATCTCCTTAATTGTTGTTCATTTTAGTTAATTAAGCCTTATGTGTATTTTTAAGAACATTTTCTGCTTTTTCTTGAAACAAGTCTGGAGTCCGGACACTATTTACCGGTATGTTCATCCACGTTACTTCGCAGTTAGCATTCATTACTTCATTACTCCAGCAAACGGCGCCACATTCAACACGTGTGTGCTGTCTACATTGCTCCAGTCTAAAGAAAGCTATGCTGCTTTCACTGTAGCTTGTAACTTCCTAAATCCTGCATTAAAATTAACCTGTTCTGTTTTAAAAGGTGTATAATTGTCAATGTTTTCACAACGCTAGTCAAGTGGCAAATACACTAAAACAAAAATGCAACGTGAACCATTGAAAACAACACGAGCTCAAATTAAATTAGTCGCGATATCGCAGTATTTCTTTAAATATGATTCAAATAGGTCTGAAAGCCCTTGAACGCAACGTGAGAATTTTGGCTTCTTCCGCGTTTACCTGAAACAAGGGAGTTTATTTTATGGGCGTTAGTTTCTGAATTGAAGAGGTCACCAACAAAGCTGTATATTTTTTGCGAGTGGTTTATTGTTAGAAATAGAAAAAAGAAAGCAAAAAGGGAAAGGGAAATGAGGTGAACACGTTTACCGAAAAAGGCACTTAAAGTTTTGTTTTCGTCAAAGTTAGCTCAAGTTGTTTACAATGGGATGCTGCAGCAGCACCGAGGTAAGTTAGCTACAATACAATTAAACTTATTTCTGCTTTGAACCTTAACATCCTTACTCCAAACCGCAGAGGATTTTGTGTAGACAACGTGTGAACAATAGCGTCACTTCAGCAGTGCAGCAGCTTGTTTTACAGCAACAACAACTCACTGATTTGTCTGCAGATCTCGGAGCAGCTGGGAGGCAACTGCATCGCAGGAGCTACAACTAAAAAGCATTAATTATATCTGGTTTAGTCTTTTATTGTCTTTTATTTATGCCTTGGCAGATTAAACGAGACTGGAAACCGCTGGAGGAGCGTAGCTGCACGGACATCCCATGGCTCCTCATATTCATACTGTTTTGTGCTGGCATGGTAAGTTTTTAGCTATGTGCGTTTACATTGAGTTGCCATTTAATTACACTAACTCGACGTGTGATTTTTTTTAACAAAACAGCAAAGCCAAATCACAGCAGTAGATGCTGTATCCATTATTGTTTTCATTTTTATTGAACATTTGTACATGATTGTTGACTCAATGTTATCATAATTTTGGATGAGATATATATGTATATATATGATTTAATATACAAAATCGAGTCAACAACTCCCTAAAACAGTCTCAATAAAAACTGATCAGGTTAACCTTCATGGGGCTATGATTGATATCAGGGCTGTTACATTATAGGGCATTACTTTAACGTTAATCTCATACAAACATCTCCATTTTTGGCAAATTAAAACTCATGTAATTTATATTTTAAATGTTATAAAAGTAACCTGCTGCATTGTGCAATTTTGTAATTAAAATACTAAATTGTTGTATTTCATGTTATCCTGCATAGCTAACATTAGCTGCTGAAATCTGTTTAATCTGCAGGCGTGTATTTGTGGCTATCCCATCGCCACAGGAGCTGCCAGCAGACTGGTCCGAGGATATGACAGTTATGGCAACACCTGTGGAAAGAATAACACCAAGATAGAGGGAGTACCTCTCAGTGGCCGGGACATGACAGAAAACAAGTTAGTCTCATCAAATATTTTCCTTTAAATATGTTGCATAACCTCATGCTGTCCCTCAAGTAATTTATTTGATCTCTTTTCCTTATTAGATCCCCTACAGTGACGGAACATTTGTTTACATATTAAATAGAAATGTTGTGACCTCTTTTGCCCTGCAGTTTAGTGTTGGTGGCACATAAGAAAGCGTTCAGTATTACATGTTTGCATGCAAGGATTGCATCACATAATCCAAATCTAATTTGCCACAAACAACCGGTTACTGCATTTGTAAACAGTTTATCTTCCGTTCTTGCTTACATAGCTGATATCTTTGAGCTATCCAGACAACGACCTACATATATTCACTTAACAATGACATTTCCAAATAGCAGTAAGATTCTCTCTTAGACAAAAGTTGACATTAAGTAAAATACATGGTTTTTCTTGCGTCCAGAAAAGTTTGATGTCAGAAGGTTATTGTAGGTTAATATCAGGAACACCGAACTTCACTGACATATGGTCACACTGTGCTCTGCTGCTTACATTTCTGATATACAATATGTGATTGAATAGCATACTTTAGGGGCATTTCTTAATTTTTTATAATTTCTCAATTAGACAGACAAGGTTAATGTGTTTTTTTTTATCACCCAAACAGAATTGTCCCAAATCCTTCTCTAGTCATTGTTTATGTGAAAGTCTTTGATTTTATTTTTCCTTTTGGGCAGTTGCTTTCCATCAGCATGCAGCCTGTAGGCCCATTTTTACTCGAACAATGGGTCATGCTTTATTGATGGGCTGATTGCCCATGGAGGCTTTGGCTAAAAGGCGTTTTGGCCACAAAGACAGATCTGTGCGAAAGGATAGTAAATGTCACCATCTTTCATTTTCTGCAAAGACGAAAACAGTCCCAACTGGCATACTAATAACCAAATATACTTATATTTTGTTCATATGGGAAGTGTTTGTTATTGGATGTGGCAGCAATTAGTTTTGACCTGTTAACTAACCTGATTTGTTTTTCCTTCTCATCAGGTATGTTTTCTTCCTAGACCCTTGCAACCTTGATTTAATCAACAGGAAGATCAAGTCGATTGCCCTGTGTGTCTCCAAATGTCCTGCTGCTGAACTGCGAACTTACAATGATGTAAAGCAGTTTGCTCTGAATAACGGTGAGGAAAAAACAACTGTTTTTGGGAAAGGGTTGTCCAGTGTATTAAATCTGTTTACACATATATTTATTCATGAATAATTCTCTGCATAAATGGGATAAACATTCAATACCATTATGAATCATTGCAAACCAGTCTCAAATACTTTCATAAAACCTAACATAATCTAACTTTTTTTTTTCGGTTTATAGGATCTCATCTCTGCTCCTATGATATATCTCCAACAAGATACACAAGCCATGCAGATAGATCGACTAAATGTCCCAAACTTCCTGTCCCGCCAAGGTAATCAAACATATCTTTTTAGGCTTTATTTAAATATCTATTCACCAACAAGTCATTTACTTATTACTGGACAAGATAGCGTTCCTACAAACACCAATTGTTTCCTTTATTACAATAAATTGGTGTTGTTCCGATACTGTTATTTTTTATGGAAAAGGGCACATCCAGTAAGGTCGATGTGGGTATTGTCTTTTTAAATGTTGATCTGTGTGTATCTGGTATTTATAGATAGGGAACTGTTATCTTTTTAGCATTGCTATTTAGAAACATACTCTCATTCCAATACAAAAAAGGACCAAATTAATAATGCAGATAAAGATAAGGTTCAACGACTATCCATTAAAAATAAATTAACCAATGTTTTCCTTCATGTTTGTAGTAAGTCTGTCCCCCTGTTACACCGCTGTATTCCTACGGATATCGGCTGCTATGCTGAATTCGCCCAGGCCTTCGTCACATTCGTCAGTGACAACAGCGTGCTGCGCCGGGTCGTCGCCGGGGTGATGGCCAGCAAGGAGATCATCATGGGCCTCTGTCTACTGGCTTTAGGTATTACAAATGATTACATCTAGAATGTTTTAAGGCATAGCATGAATTATTTTCATCCAATGAATTAAACAAATAATAACTCTGCTGCTCCCCCTGCACAATTGCTCATGAGGGTTCAGTAGGAAGGCTACTTCGGAAGTGAAGCTATTTTTGTCATGGAAATAACAGGAAATGTCTGAGTGGTTGCTGCCATGGTATCCACTGAAGTTTAGCCCACAGTCATTCATTTGAGGTCTAATTCCTCCCATTGGTACAGTAAAAAGAGCTGATCCCATGTGAATTGTATTTCCTTTATTTTAATCATTTGATCTTTCTAGTTTGGATTAATTGTCAGGGCAACATCATTTATAGCCGAACAGAGATTCAACCATCTGGGCTTTTTATTTAGTAACTGTTCAAATGAAATGCAAACACATAGCTATATTGAATTGAAAAGTGTGTTTAATTCATGTTTAAGATTAAGCAAAATTGTAACTTTAACAAACAGGCACCCTCAAATCTGCACATTTCTTTAATTTGAAGTTTTCCATGTAAGTTGTTTACTCCTGATCAACACTGTTTTTTGTTTTTTCAGTTCTGTCCCTGATCATGATGGTTGTCATTCGTTACATTTCCAAAGTACTGATGTGGATTCTAACCATTCTAGTAATCATCGGCTCCATAGGTAATTCTCAGAACCCTCATAATTATTTTAACACTGTTTATGTTTTATCTTGGCTCTCTCAATTACGTTATGCCGACACAAGATGACAGCACATTCATGTTTTATTTAAACACTTTCCTATTGGTTGCAGGTGGGACCGGCGTCCTCTGGTGGCTCTATGCGGACCACAGGAAGGCTCTCGAAAATAACACCCTATCAGTATTTGGGAAAGAAGTTGCATCAGACAATGTTAAAGCCCTGCTTGTGTATTCAATTGGAGCTACAATATTCACGGTATGACTGGGTGCACAGGAACTTTATTTATGGATGTATTTGGTGATACAGTATCCTATATTATTATTAGAGAGTTGCTATCTTTTTTACATTACACAAGGTTCATACATGATTTATTGCTAAGCGGTCAGTGGGATTCAAACACTGTAACAGGAGTAATACATGTATACCTCTCAACATTAAAGATATATTTAGATGTGTTTCCTCTGCCATATTTCAATCATTTCTTTGTGTGAACCTCCAGGTAGTCCTCTTGCTTGTGATGTTCTTCATGAGGAAGCGTGTTGCTCTTACCATCTCCCTGTTCCACGTGGCTGGGAAAGTGTTCATCCATCTTCCTCTGCTGGCCCTGCAGCCTTTCTGGACCTTCCTCTGCCTCATGCTCTTCTGGGTCTACTGGATCGCTGTGCTTCTCACTCTCGGGACTTCAGGTGAGAGCAAAAGCTTTCAGAGAGCTCCAGTACCCGGATTTATGTGGATTGGTGTATACATGCTTGCAAAAAGTACAAAGCGCACAGACCAGCCGGATCTGTTGCTCGTAACATTCCCAAACGAGTAGAATACTAAGTTGTCACTTGTGACATTTTGTCTTGTTTTTGTGGCATGACTCAACTCCCACATTTGGAATCTTGTGCCAGTCTCGTGATGTGGGAGGATGGAGTCAAATAACTTCTCTCTTCATCTCCCACTTCTCTTTTCTACAGCTCATTTTTACTAACCTTAAAACCTTTCTTTTTGTTATATACAAACGTAGGATATTATACTAATCATTAAAATAGATAGAAATTGCTTACACTATTTACATTTTATTCTTGGCTTGTTTGACCTTTTTTCTCTTAACGGAGTTGAACTAGTTGTTGAAATAGTTTATAAAGAACATTGTTGACAAAGTAGTCTTTCATGAGTTAAGAGTCATAGGTTGTGTATATAAGAAAGATACAATCTTTGTGCCCATGATTCCAGGTAGGATGCTCAAAAGGACATAGGGACATACAGTCAATTAAAACTATTTAGATCTTTTGTTTAATGACTCAATCCCATATTCCCGCTCGTTTTCCTCCACAGGGACAGCAGTGAAGAACAACTCTACGGGTTTGGTGGAATATCAGATGCAGGGGCCTTACCAGTACTTGGTGTGGTATCACGCTGTGGGTCTCATCTGGATCAGTGAGTTCATACTTGCCTTCCAGCAGATGACCATCTCTGGAGCTGTGGTCACCTACTACTTCACAAGGTACGAAAGAAGCCACAGGAAGACATTTATTATAGTGTTTTTATTGTCTCTGCTGTCATGTTTATTTGCTCATTCCGTTTTTAGGCTGTATAATTTCAATAATGTATTTCTCTTTTTAATTTGCTTAAGGAATAAGTCCCAGATGCCTGCAACTCCCATCCTCTCCTCCATGGCACGTACCTTCCGATACCATTTGGGTACTCTGGCCAAAGGCTCCTTCATCATCACGCTTGTTAAGATCCCTCGCCTCATCCTAATGTATATACACAGCCAGCTCAAGGGAAAGGTGAGCTGTTAAATTATGCAAAGTCTATTTAAAAATGCAAAAAACGGTACTATGGCTTTATGTTGAGCCTGTAAGTGGCAATCATCTGAACTTTTAAATACATACATTTTAATCAAGTTTGTTCCTTCTTTTTTCATAGGAAAACGCCTGTGCCCGCTGCATGCTGAAAGGCTGTATTTGCTGTCTGTGGTGTCTTGAGAAATGTCTTACGTACTTGAATCAAGTAAGTAATGTCAGGTTGGTGAAGGAAAGTATTCTATTATACTGTAAAGTAGAAACAAGATCCCAAGTATCTACAGTGTACACGTCTGCATCGCTTAATTTCAGAACGCTTACACTGCGACAGCCATCAACAGCACAAATTTCTGCACCTCTGCCCGAGACGCCTTCCTCATCCTGGTGGAGAATGCCCTCCGAGTGGCCGCCATCAACACTGTCGGCGACTTTGTCCTCTTTTTGGGAAAGGTACCGCACAGCGACATATTCTGTGATATTGCCCACATCAAACTGAACTTATTGTTTTCTAACTTGTCGTATATCTACTCTGTCAGGTGCTTGTAGTCGCCTGTACTGCCTTCGCCGGCGTCCTGGCTCTGAACTACCAGCGGGAATACACCGTGTGGGTCCTGCCCCTCCTCATCGTCTCTGTGTTTGCCTTCCTGGTGGCTCACTGCTTCCTCTCGGTCTTTGAGAATGTGGTGGACGTTCTCTTCCTCTGCTTCGCTGTGGACTCAAAGTACAATGATGGCAGCCCTGGACGCGAGTACTACATGGACAAAGCCTTAATGGTGAGGGCATAAAGGGGATACAAAGGCTGACAACTAATGAAGTAACAATAATTACTTTTAGATTAAGGCACTTTTTCCCCAAGTGAGATTTAGAAGCATTTTGTGTTTTCGGGCTCAATGAGTCTCATGAAGGAACCACCTTTATTAGCAGATTAGTTCTGAAGTGGTACGTAAAAGAGCATTAGGAAGAATGATTGGCACTCATCAGTTTATAATAGACACATTTTGCCACAGCTTTTTTAAATTTCAATAATTTTTGGAAAACGTATCTAAATCCCTCTAGTTGTCTCAGCCCTTGCCCAATAATGAAAAATATTTAATAGCTAGTTTAAAACAGCACTTCTGAAAGGCGGATGCTAATGATCAAATCGATTTAGAAAATGTTTTGCTTCAGAGTTGCTGAATCTGACTTTGAACAGAGAAAAAAAATCATTTAGAATATAAAAAAAACTGATGAAATCCAAAAAGGGTATTACCATTTTTTATATCTTGGACATTTATGAACTTTTTATGACTTTATTCTTAACAAAATACAAGAATAACATTCTTATAATTAACATGAGGGTAAAATATCTTATCTAAAACTCTTTCTTTCCTTTCTCAGGAATATGTTGAGAACAGTAAGAAAAGTGGCTTGTACAAGCCTGGGGATGGACATGGACAGGAACTGAAGTCAATGGTGAGTTGGAAATGTTTTGTAGTCTTCTTCGCATTTTGCTTTATGGAAGCTGTCAGAGTCCGGTAAAAAGCAAACAGCTCCTTGTGGAATTCAAACCAAAAAAAACACATTAAACTAGGACCTTGTCTCATTCAAGCAAGTAAATAAGTTGAGCACACTGCGTATGTGATTGTAATACTTTGAGTTTTGTGAGTTAAAAGTGAGTTAATATTTCTTTTTAAAAATGTCTTACAGGCACGTGGAGGGACTTCTGCTTGACCAAGCATCAGAAAGACAGCAGAAAATCACTAAAAAATATGCCAAATATTAACTCAGAGATAACCAGCGTACCACTCCAGGGACAACAATAAGATAACAATAATATTTAAAAATAAGCTACACGGAGCAAAAGCTGCATTGGGTTTTATTGAATTTTATATGATAGCATATTAAGTTTGACACTAATGGCTATAATGTTAAAGCTCTTTTAGGTGTGTGTTATTAGATAGGTTTGCTTCACATTGCAATTCTTCCCTATAACAGAGTTTCTGTTTTTATAAGATTTGAGTGATATGAGCGATTTGACATGGTTTAACATGTTTGTTTTTCTTCGTGACATAATTCATGTCAGCTTTAGTTTGAGTGGTTTGGTGTACATTTTGAAATGAATAGCTAACTGTGTTTTGTCAAAGGCTATTCAAGTTGTTTTAACTTCTCAATTTTATACATTAAACAAAAAACAAAAGTGTGTTTGATCTTTTGTCAATATCTTTAAAACCCTGCATAAGTCTAACAGAGTTATCCTGGCAATTATACAATGAGACAGTAGGGGGCAGCTAACAAGTTTAAACATACACATATCAAGGTTTTAATTTGAATTTGACAGCAGCTTTAACAGGGTGTGCAAATGCAATATAAGAAATATGAACAACCAATTTGATATTTTTTCAGATGGAGTTTATAATATTCTTCTGACATTTGTTGAAGATGTCACTGACAAGTTCCTGAATCTTAAGGACAGCTGACATAAAGTGTAAAAGGTGGGGTGCTGGACAGAAATATTTAATTTAAAGTAAATATATTGGATGTAAAGTTACAGAGGGGAAGCTGCAGCAGAATGCATACAATGTTAGGACTCTCCATCTGATGTGCAAAATGCAGCACAGGTTCCTGAAGAGGTTACAGGTTGTGTTAACAAAATGAATGATGTAAATTTAGATTATTCTTCCATCAGAGGCTTTATTTAACCTTTACACGTTATGTTCCATTTACATCTGCTCACTATCTTTCTCAAGTTCAACACAGAAACCATTGTATTTGAGAGAGTTAGACAACGAAACTGTGAGGTCTATCATACACCACCTGAGGGCAGCAAATCCTCTAAAATGAATGACCCTTCCATTGTGAATCCTCATCATGCCCTTCAAACATAATGAGAACACAATTACATTTTAACCTCATACCAGGTACCTCATAACACGTTTATAGTTCTCTGAATCCATTTAAGCAAAAATACATTATCATAATAAATGGTTTTGCCATTTTTATTTCTCATCAGTTTTTGGAAAGCTTATTCAAGATTTCATTACCTAATTCAAATGTTATTTAAAAAAGATTAAACCTATGTAAAGCAGTTGGTTACTTCTGGGGCACTGTGTGAAAACAGTGTAGATTAAATGTATCTGAATATCCTCCACGTATCTTCTCCAGTTTTGACTTTAGCTGTACTTTTTGCAGGTATCTCAAACATACTTTCTGCAAACATATCTTGCAAATGTATGTTATCTCCATGTACAAAGGTAGTAAGATATTTGTTTACATGTTAAGTATTGAACAACCTATTATAATAGGTAAATACAAAATGAAGTGTATGATTATTTGTTTTCCCTCCTAGAATTTAAAAGTGTACAAGTACAATTGGAAGGTTACATTTATGAAGGTAGACTGACCGACCATAAATCTGAAACCCCATGAGTGTATCCACAATCTACTGATGTATAGATTACGGCCTCATCCCCTCCAGTTCCTTTCCAATCCACCATTGACCAGGCAACAATCAAGCCTCTAAGCGCTTAGAGGTTATTGATGTGAAAGCTCTCTGCTCACTGCTGTCCGCCTCCATAAAACACAGGAATCCAGAGGAAAACAGCTCGATGGCTAGTAGTGAGTCACACCTAAGTGATCTCAGTAGTACTTACAGAATGCTAACCATTCCTGGAAGCCCTTTGTCATTGAATAGAAAGACAGGAAAACACATTCTGCTGGAGGCCACCTCAGCAGCAAGCAGCAATATCTGACAGCCTGAATGTTCATAAATATATATTTGATTGTTTCACTTGAGTAATCATGATGGTGATTATGTTCACTTGTTGTTGGGCACAAAGCAGGCTTGGACATGTGTGTGGGTTAAAGGAATGTATTGAACCTCCTAATACAGAGATCAGATTTCTTTAATTATACTGAATTTTGGACACTGGGAGGTTTTTAATATCATAACATCATATATAAAAAAAATGCAGGCATTATGATTCAAGATTTTAGAAAATTTCAAATTAATCATATATACTTGTTTTCCCTTTTGCCCTTGTTTTAAAACCTATTTTAAAGGTCCCATGTCATGGCCATTTCTACTGATCATAATTCCATTGTTGAGGTATACTAAAATAGATTTATACTGTGCAATTTTCCAAACTCACATTGGTTTCTCATACAGCATCTCTGTATAGTATGTGTATTCACCGGTATTCACTCTGTCCTAAACGGCTTGTTGGAGCTCCTGCCCCCCCTCCCTGTGAGCCCAGTGTGCTCTGATTGGTCGGGACGTTGAGAGGCTCGTTGCTGCGATCTGCTGCGAGGAGCGGAAGCCTGTCTGCTCCTCGCAGCAGATCGCAGCAACGAGCCTCTCGGCGATACAGCGAGAACAAGCGAAACTCATCCTGAGCACACACGAACACTCACAGCCGAAGTAAAAACAATAAGTGTGGCTTGATATTGAGTAAGAAAAAGGTTTATAACGCTGTGAGCATGGGTCTGCGGAGAGCATTTCTCCGCGATCCCAACTTAGTAGCCCGAAAAACGTTTACCCATTTAAACAGTCGTGGTAGATACCTTGTTTGTTTAAACATCATAAATACACAAACAACAATGAATACTTACAGGTTGTGTACCCGAATCTCCCGCTGGTCCAAACAAAGTAGGAACAGCATCGTTCTTCAGTGCCCTACGCTGTACATATCCGGCATGAATCGCTGAAAGGTTTGGGAAGCTTTGTTTCGTGAAAGGCTGGCAGAGGGTGTGGCCTCTGGGTATCCCCACGTCAGAGTACCCAGGAAGAAAATGAGAAATCTCCAACGAGGCGTTCTGGGGCAGCATAGACAGGTCTTTTCTGTGTTAGAGTTTTACTCGCTACAGGGTGTACTTTGAGGGTTCTTGACTCTGCAGACCGTTTACATGCATAAAAACCTTCATAACACACAAGGGGACGGGTAATAACCGGAAAAGCATGACATGGGACCTTTAACACATTCTGAAGAAAGTGCATTTTATTTATTCACATTGCATGGCAGGCACTGTATATCATCCTTTATAGTTCTCTGCACAAGCAGTATATTAAATAATCATTTGGTTTTTGAAAGCAGCTATAAAGCCTTGATTCCACTGGTAAATAGTTTACAACCATTAAACCTGCCCCGTCCCATATGGATGTCTATTGTTTGCGCTGACTCAGGTGCTGTAACATGAGCCTGCTAAGTGTATGTGTGTTTGTGTCAGAGAGTATTGACCAAACAGTGACTTCACCATTAAGATGAGCCATTCTGCCCCCTCAGCAGCTTAGCTCTGGAAGATCAGTCCTTTTCAACGGTGCTTAGTTTTAGTACACAAACAAGAATTCAACGGTGAAAAGAGCTCACAGTGGAGCTATAGACATGCAAATAGAGAGTAAACCTTTTATAACAATAGGACAAAATGACTGTAAACATATTTATTAGAATAGGGGGATAAGTAAGAACACACCCATATGCCGTATGTCTTACGAAAATATATACTATTTTCCCATGATAAGGCAAAGGGACATTAAAACTAACACAATATTGAAAAAAACAAAGCTAAGGATCAAAGATAATTATTGTTTAATAAGGTCTTTAAGTGCTCATTGCAAACTCTACTTGCTGATGAAGATAATAATCTGAATAATAAGTGTAAATCTAACCACTACATGGACATTGTTGTTTGCATTGTTCCATATAAATATATTATGTCTAATAAAACAAATTAAGTAGGTGATCACACCTTATAAAGTAAAAGTACCTCATCATACACCAGAGAGTGGAAGCGATAAAAAGAACCTGCGTCACAGACTATTGCTTATCCAAGAAACCTGATTTCCGAGCATCATAAGTGCTTCCTGCAATTTGAGGCATATCCCATCACACTCAGTCATACTGTCTCCCCTTTTTATTGTTGGACAGCCTCCAACAACAGGCTGCACTGTGTGGAAATTAGCCACATGAGATGGTATCGCTTCACATTTCTTTGGTCGGCACATACAGTCGGAGGAAATGTGCGTGAAAAGGAACCTTACATATTTACCCAGTGACTTCCCTCTCTGGCTGCTGCTGACCATTCCTGTTGCCAACACACACACACACACACACACACACACACACACACACACACACACACACACACACACACACACACACACACACACACACACACACACACACAGCGTGTGACTTCCTGCAACCTGTTTAGAGCAAGAAAAGGGAAAACATTTTCTAGGTCAATAAATGTGTCTTTGTCCTGTACTAATTCATTTAGTGTATTCTTTTTTTCTCTAAATGTGTTTACATGTGCTTCTCTGTGCTGCATGTTTAACTGCATGTATGGTGTGGGTGTGGTGGTGACTCATAAAGTATTCACCTGTTCTCCTACATAATGCAGTAATGTTCCTGCACACAGAACTCTTTGCCTACAAAAAAGCAGTTATAAACTCCTGACTGTCAGCCTTCTCTCCTTTTAAATTAACTCTGAATGTTGATGCTAACTTTGAACTTCCACTTATGACAGGTGTTGTGTCATTTAATCTAGGAATTCTCACACCTCAATAGCACCTGCACACCCTAAGAAAATGAGAAATTATGAATTTGTGCTTTCTCAGTTCCTAAAAATATACATCGGTAACTTTTTATATCACATATCCCCAGTTTTTTGACCACGCTTTTTCTCAAATTTAGCCCATAATACAGAACTGAAACAAAACATGGAACTGAAATGTTCACAAAATAGGGAAACGAGAGTTTGCTGCATGCATTCAGTCCGTCCGCAAAGTATTTTTCAATGATAGTCAAGCTAACATTGGTCAATATAGCTTTTATTTCAGCAAATCATACATACACTGTAAAAAATGCATCTGTATCATAACCTTTACACTATCTGGGCTGTGATGACAGATTTTGATTGGTTGGGAGTGGCTACAGTGTCTGAGGTCATCAAAATGATTTGCATGTCATCATTAAACTCATGAAACAGCACACTTTAAGACGGAAATGTTTTCCTGTTCCTATAAGTGAATTGAAATTCCAAGTTAAAAGGAATGAAGGGAGCAAACAAAAATCACAAATCTATTGGACAGTAAGATGGCACTTTTCAGATCTTAACATGGAATTTCAACAATGGATTGATTCAAAATGAAGCCCAAAGGCAGATTAATAATTGAAAATCAACATAGGAGCTCAGCTATTCACAGGTCTGCATAAACAGTCACAGAATACACAAATCTGGGATCAGTTTTCAGCCCAGACAGATAAACAATATAAGTTGTCAGAGCAGATAAATTACAAATCAAGCTTTTGAAACAAAGTGAAAGCAAAACAATGAAAGGTGATCATTTTTTTTTCATATAAAGCTTTCTAAATCAAAGCTTCCTCTAGCCAGTGTACTAATATATAAAACGTTTTCAAATCCGGCAGAATCTAAGTGTGTTTTTATGTCTTAACTGCTAAGTATATCTGTGCTTCTCTACATTCTATCTATCATGTAACAAATGAAAACATCTGAAATATGGCCTATGTAACACTATTGTAAGAGAGACCCAAACACAAGCCATACCAAAACCCAAGTAGTATCCGAGCTTGACAGTAAAGCCACTCTTATGCAGTTTAATGGCGAGCTTAATTCAGTCCAGTAAGCATGCCTCTCCCACAATCACCTCCATCTGTCCTTACCGGAAAAAGGCACACCTTACCCTTTGTCCCCCGCCAGACATTTTCTAGAGGTCTGCATGGCTCCGTGTTTTTAATACCATGCTCAAATCACGTTAAGACTCATAACTGAACATTTCAAACATGTTTTCTTCTTCTGAGCTGTGATGAGGTTGATTTCAAGCTCAAAGACATATTAAAGGTCAACAACATGTTTCTTTTTTTAAATCACACAGACTTGTAGCTCAAGCAGTTTATAACTATGCAAGTGCAGTTTCATCTGTACACGCTTGAGGTATTTGTTTTCTCCTCAAGCACCATTATGTTTTGAGTTCCGTAAAGGTTTAGCCTCTGGCTCTACAGACTGAAACAACATCACGCAGTATTAGACATGCTACGACAAATCTGTTTCATCTTCTGTATTCATCCAACAATGGATTAGAAAAATAGATATTAATAATATTTCCCCCATTACACCACCGGCCAAGCAGTAATCTGTCTTTCCTCTTTGCTGAGCCGTTGAGATGATTTGACTTGATTTGTGTCTCTGTGAAAACAGCTAGCATGTCGGTTCTGATTGTTATCCAACTCACACTGGTTTTTTTGTAGCCTTAATTCTCCTAATGAAGCATGTCTAACGCTTATCTTGTTTTTCCACACAGTTACAGTCACAGTTACAAATCAAGATCAAAAGAAACCTAAAGAGTGCAATATTCTCTTATCTACATCATCAACATCCCACCTATACACAGGAACATTTGATAAGGAGTAATTGGGTGGGGGGCTGGGGGGGACAGGATGAAGGAATAAAAAAGGGAAAATCTCTTTAACAATGCGCCTCAAGCATCAACACACTCAGGCATTAGAGTGCTGCACAAGGACAGGACACACTAGAAGACACAGACTGTCCAATGAAGGGACAGGTCTTTGCACATGTGACCAAATCCAAAGGATCGGATTGGTTGTTGATAAAGTCCTTGTCATGTTCTCTGGTTTGCTGACACACAAGTGAACAAGTGTCATTAACCAATCATATTTTATACTTAGAGAAGAAGAGAAATGATAAACGTTTGCCAGGAATATAGTTTTTTTGTCTTTTCTTTTAACTTATGAACAAACAATACACAGAGAGTAGTCCATAGGCTGTTAGTACGATTAAGTATCTGCCTGGGGAGTCACAACGTGCAGTTTGACCAAACAAACAGTTTTCTCTTTTATCTTTTTTTGTTTTAGTTTTTTAAAATTACGACAGATATTCGTCGTTGTCATCGTCGTCATCCTCATCTTCGTCGTCCTCATTGTCCATCCCGGTCTGGTATTCGAGGACAAGGGAATCTTCATCATCATCGGTGAACAGCGAGTCTCCGCTGCCCAGGTCGCCAGAAGACTCCAAAATCACGCCTAGGAGCAGAGATTAGTTAGTAAAAAAAAAGTTACTATGAGAAGATTCAAAACACTTTTATATCTGCACTTTGAATATGAGCCAGTAGGTTTAGCTTAGCATAAAGCAACCTCACATTAAGGACGAGGTTCACTGCCAAGAAATACATAAACACGGATGGTAGGTGGATTCTGTTCCATTCTTTACGCTAAGATAAACTCACTGGCTGCTGACAGTAGCTTCAATATGAACAGACTGATATGAGAGTGATATCAATCTAACTCTCTGCCATCAAGCAAATAAATATAATCTGATCCAACAACAGTTTATGCAATAAATACACACGCTAAGTGACAGATTTCAGAAGTTAGAAAATGGTGTTGACATAAATATCTATAAAGTATTTCCTCCATGATGCCTTCGCTGCTAATCCTACCGTCTGGCTTTGTTGTCTCACACAAGCCCAGAAATATGACACTGTATTTTCCTCAGAGTTTTGCCTACCGCAGTTTGCAGGGCCATGGATGCGTGAGCTGGCCACCTCGTTGCCATAGCGATCCACACACCAGCACTGGCCGCTGCTGCTGTGACACTGGTGGGACCTGTAGTAACCCTCCTCATCGCAGGATGGCAGGTACTGACCTACACATTCAAGCCAAAGCACACAGGTGCACACCACCAGTTAGGGTAACCCACAGTGTGTGTTGTTAGGGCTTCTGTGTGTGTTTCAGTGTGTGTGTCTTACCAAGCAGTTTCTTCCCCGCTTGCTTTTTGTTGATGCTGGACAGCTCTGCTTTACAAGGGGAATCTGAAAAAGAGAGACACAGGACGCTGGTTACAAACTGCAGAAGTCTGCTTTTCCAGGAACGCATCTGTTTGAGTGAACGTTTTCTCCCTTTTAGATATTCTGCTTTTGTCCGGAAGTTTGTTTTCCTGCTGCCTAAGCTTTTACAAGTGCTGCCTAGTGATTCATCTATGAATACATTTTATATGACCAAAAACCATCATCTTTGTGCTTCGTCTTATCCAATTGCATTCTAACACAATATATTAGAACGTTTGTGTTCCGTCTTATTGAATTGCTTCAAGGGAAAGTAAGCCGTTCTGATTGAATGGAAGATCTCTGTAATATGTATATCCGTTGAAGAAAAGTTTTGTCTCATTAAAACTTGGGTCTTTGTCTTTTTTTTATTTTGGCCTTCACTTCTTTTGGTTATCAAAACAAATGTGCAATGTAACTAAGTTACTGCTGCAATGGTAAACAAGAAGTATGAAAGGGCAATAGACATGAGACAATCAGACCCGGGCCAAAACGAAGGCTAATTACTTTAAAATATTTCATTTGGAATTAAAACTAAATCCTTTATTGCACAGACAGTGTGTCTGCCCAATTGCGATCATTATAGTAGGTGTAGGAGCCAATTAACACTGTGGGTATAAAGGTAGGAACCTATGTTTGTGGTTCGAGGTTCCGCCGGAAGGCCATAAAGTTTTTGACCACACACTGAACACACACGGAGAACACACACACACACACACGGAGCACACACACAAACACGGGATTACAAACATTTGCAAAAGGTATTGTGTGAACCGTAATATTGTGTATGGTGAATGAAAAAATGAAGCCAGTTAAATGGACACCAGTGAACAGGAAATAAATGGACTGTATTTAAAGTGCCAGTGAAGTGCATTTTTTTGCGCCAAAATGAAATGGCAGTTTCATTTCTTACATATAATTGTACCTGTTCATGGCTAAAATAATTTTTTAGGAAGTGCGAGGGACGAGATAAACATCGCAAATTTTTCAGAGTCTGAGCCTACCGCTGCTGCAGACGATAGCGGCTGTGACGTCACAAGATGGGCCCAGTTGTGATTGTAAACATGGCGGAGCCTTCGGAAAGTGATACTGGTGCGAGAGAAATGAGTGATTTTGACAGCTTTTCGGACAGGATAGATGAGGAAAGTGGCCATGGAAGTCAATTTAGTTGAGGACAATATTTTGTCATAGATCTAGAGTAGATCTACACACAGGATTGGCCATCACCTGATCATACATTCATCTGTTCATAGCATGATGCAACATTCATGTTCACATGCAGTGTTGTGCTAGTTACTGAAAACCAGTAACTAGTTACAATTACTAGTTACTTCACTACTTACACCAAAAAGTAATGCGTTACTGTGAAAAGTAACTTTTTAGTTACTTAAAAAAGGGCACCCATTAATGCCCTTATACTGTAGCCTTCATTTCAGTACTGTTATTGCATCGGAGAATAATACAACCTGTTGATCAACTTGACATGCATTTGCATCACTGAACTCTGCTAAGCAATGTGGTCTATACAAACACAAACACAAAGATATGTTTCAAAGTGCCAATCCAGCCGCTGTTGCTTAGGTGGAGGTGGAGTGGCGTCGGATGAGTCTGGGTCTGTGGTCTTAGCTACTAGCTTCGTCCCAGCATGTTGTTTCTGCAGATGTTTCAACAGATTTTAATTGCTGTTTTGGGCAGTCGATAGGATCTTTGACCCGCCAAGACACAACTTACATTTAACTAAAACGTTCTTTTCTTTGTGCTCGACAAAAGTGAAATAGTGAGAATATCTCCAGGCGGAGAAACTCGACTTGAGCTCTGCCGCCGCCATGATAGTCTTGTTAATAGACACAAACACAGTGGCCTTTATTTTTCATAAACAATCTACGAATCTACGAAACAATGACACACCACTCACCTTCATCTTTTGGGAACAGAAACATCGCCACTTCGGCAGAATTGACATTACCACAGCCAGCGGCAATGCATCGCTTCCCGTGTGTTTTTCCTCCCTTTTTCTTCACTGTAGCCTCCATTGTCAGGTTTCCTCGATTGGCAATCACTTCCAGTCGACTGCGAAACACTTTCCAATAAAATACTCGCTCAAAAACGTTGGTAAATTCCACTTTGAAACAGAGACTAAATGAACGGTGGTGAATGTAAACACTTCGGCTGAGCCCATCTTCTGACGTCACGCAGTAGATCGCAAGCCACGCCCACGAAGGCGGATTTCCCAGCGGAAAATTCCAACTCGTCAAATTCGTTGCTATTCCAACATCTTTTATATGGGTTCCAATGGACAATTTTGGTCATTACTATACGTATTAGCATAACAGATCATGCACCGGCGCACACTTCACTGGGTCTTTAAGTGGAAACTTTGTATCGAACTTTTATTCACCTAGCAAACTTTGTGTGCGTTAATTACGCCAACATAGCGGATCCTCAGAGGCTTAAAGCATTGGCTTAGCCTCTACAGTAGGTCTTAGATAAACCTGAAAATCAGTCAATTGTAATGGATGTTTACAATGGAGAGATACACATTTTGTAAGTGGGTCATACTTTTTATTTGTTTTGCTTTAGTCTTTGTCATTTTCTAAATAGGGTTTGGCTTACTTGGGGTTTTATTTAAGGCCTGTATTGTTGTCTGCTCATGTTACCTGTATTTTGTTTTCCAAAAAAGAAAGTAGGACCAAATATTTGGATAAAATGAGAACTTCACTTTCCATGTTTACATCACAAGAGGAAGACAGAAGCTGAATCTGTATTTGCATGTTTCTCCAGGTTTGAATTAATTTTACTTTTAAATTGTATTTGCATGTGAGTGCTTGGAGCTGCCGTACCTGTGAACCTCTGGAAGCACGTGCACCACTCAGAGCTGGTTATAACTTTGTTGGCATGTGTATCGCAGGATTTGAAGAAGGCGTCAGAACACGGCTCATTCCTGTCCAGGTAGAGGCTCTTAATCTCCGATTGGTCCAGCTGGACGTCAAAGTTTGTGTCCAGTCGGGAGAACATCCAGCCCAGAGGGTCCTTACAAATAGGGGAAGCCCCGACCTCGAACTCTGCGGGGGGAAAGGTTAAAACATAAGAGAGTGTAGATGCAGCCAGGTATCGCATGGATTATTGGGTTTTCTCTAATTTCTCTCTCTTTGTTAGTGCCACTTCACTTACTGTTCTTCTCTGGCTTCTGGATCTTGACTCTCTTAGGCATGCCATTCTCATGCAGCACTCTGAACCAGTCTCTCAGACGACTCACCACCTCCTTCAGGTCCGACTCACTGCACACTGAGAAACAATAACACTCATGATTAATAATGATGAATTGATGTTTTTTGTACCCATAAGTCATGGTCAAATACAGTACATAATAAACTTGTAGGGATTCAGTATCACTTTATCAGGACGGAAGGGCTTCAGCGTGTCTGGAAGGGGCTTTAACGTTGGCTTGGACACCAGTAAAGACTTTTTAATTGAGGAGAATTTCCTGTTTCTTCTGCAAAGTGTCCTATCTTGCAGTATGCAGTCGTGTGTGCAGAAATTTGTACCTTTCTTCTCTGCAGAGCTCTGTTCAGGCTGAGCTGGGCAAGGACACATGCCAGGACACTTCACAGCGATTTTCTTTCCTGTGATGCATGCCTGGTAGTCTAACTTACACTGAGCCGGAGCGAAAGAGACAAGGACAGATGGGACCAGACAGAAGAGGAAGTAAAATCAGGATGTGTGTCTCTTCAAGAGGAAATGAAAAAACAAGTGCTCAGATGTCTCTATTATGGGAAAGAATTAGGGTGTGGGGGTACCTTTGTGGAGTAGGAGTGGCCGTCGGTTCCACAAACAGGAGAGGGGTGAACCACAGGGCAGGGTGTGCACTTTGACCCCGGACTCTGGAACAAGCTGGCATCTTTGAAACTAGAGAGGAGATTCAAAGGATTTGATTTACAACCACACACACTTAAAATCTGACTATGCAAATGAAAATATTTCAAAGAATGCAGTTGACCTGCTCTCCATCACAATGTACTGTTTATCTTTCTTTTATTCAAAACCATTTTAGTCAAAGCATTCTGCATCCACAGTGGATTTTCTTGTTCTTACATCAATTTGAGAAACGAGAATTAGGATGCATTTGTGATTATTTTGTGATTTGCTGGCAATGTTTAGTGGTAATTGTGTTGCTGCTAAGAATGGAAAATGAGGTCAGTATGACATTACTGTCCTCTGCCCAGTCTGCAGTGTCCCAGACAGACAGACAAACAGACACACACACACACACACACACACACACATACACACACACACACACACACACACACACACACACACACACACACACACACACACACACACACAGGCCCATTCATATCACTTGGCAGGACTTTGTGTCCGTTGTAAGGTAGTGCCAGGACTGGGGTAATTGGACTTAACAGTATTGTCGCACAACAGTCACAAGAGAGCCAGGCAACCGGTGGACCAGCTGGAAAAAAAGAAAACCACCCCTCTGGTGCTGTTACTTATCATGCTGCATGAATAATTGAACAAAAAAAAAAAAAACGAGGGAGTGATACAACATTTTAATTTTGATTTGATCCTAATCCACTGGTATTTGTGTTTCATTTTTGGCGCGGATACAACTCACTTCTGTATTAAAAAGAAAGTGTGTGTGTTGGCGTGTGTGTTAGTGTGAGTGACTGTAAGCATGGTCTTACCTAACTCTCCTCTGGCTGACACAAGTGGCAGTCTTATAATCCTCAGCCACACACACCTTGTGGCGACTGCATTTGATCTTAAGACATGGGTCTTTGGCTGGATCAAGGCCTATAAAGAAACACAAACAGAGATACAGGTTCATAAGTCCTTTCAGTGTGTATTGTTTATATGTTTGCAACCAAACCACAGTGTCTTTATTAAAACAGATTCCTAGAGAGACTAATCCCATAAGCATAATCAGAGAGGAAATCTTTCAGGGTTACATTTTCCTCTAGTTTTTAAAAAAAAATCATAGATCAATAGTTCATTACTAAACCATGTTCTTCCACGCTGTGTGCATGGGTGTAAGAGATCTATGTGTGTGTTTTCATGGTTGTTGTTTTCATGGTTGTTGTTGGCACCGTGACATCACATACTGGCAATGTCTCTATCACGAAGAACTGAAGCTATAATGCCATTAAGTATCCTTACAGCTAAAAACAGATGGAACTGGTAAGAGAGCCACTTCTGACCTTACTCTGCACTGAGTCTCATGGGTGCTCTTGCAGCAATCCTCTAACTGATCTGGTATCAGATCTCACAGCTAAGGGCCATATTTGGCTGAAGAGCTGATTTTAGATCTGTCTCAGGCTCTGTTGGTAAAGACAAGCTAGCGGTTTCTAACCGCTTGTCAGCCTTAAGCCTTCAGCCTTGCACCTATGGTGCAGGATCTAAATCCCTCAGCTGATCTCAGAACAGTTTCTGAATAACCTCTGGTCTAAAGAACCCCTCTGTAATCCCTGAGCAGCTTTGGCAGATTATCCTGCCTCCATCCTCCAACGCAGCTCCTAATGCTATTGTTTCCATGTGTGTGTGTTGATGTGTGTGTGAGACACAGTAATAAGTGAGAGTGAATGTGTGAATGTCCTGGTTTGCCTGAATGTGTGTATGAGTGTATTGGTTTTTGTTTTGCTGTAAAATGATATGATAAAAGACAAGGGAAATCGTTAGCTATACTGTATCAACTGGTTGTTTTGGAGAAGGGAATGAGATGTTACCCATCCTTTCCTTACTGCTACTATTAATTGTAACACTATGTCTGCAGAGCCACTGTTTATCACAAGTCATATTGGTAACAAGTCTCCAGCAACACAATGTTTTTGAAGGTCTAAGATAACCCGAAGAGACAACAGAGAAACTAAATGTTTTAGAAGGTCAGTCCAATGGACTAATTAAATCAGCATGGGCTCTTTTTCAGCTGAGATGTTTGCAAACATTTTCAAGATGACTTTTTGTCATTTAGTCTCCATGTTACATCGGGTTACCTTGAGCAAACATTGTTGTCTTTTTGTTTCAATATGCCATTTTATTTTTTCTTATAAACAGCCTTGATATAAACTGCCATTAAATGACTTTGAGCAATTCTGCTACTTATGGTGGCATTTTACCAATGATAGGCATCACACTAACATAACAAATAAAAGTAGGCATAACTCAGTGGTATATGACATTTTAACCCTTATATATTCCTTTTTAATTTTATGTCAACATTCTCCAGAAAAACCTCCAGATACATATCCATATGCAGATACATTTTTTAAACAAAACTCTATAAATACATTTCAAAGGTTTGTTTGGCTGCGGAAGAGATATGAATTATCTTTGTCCTTTCCAGTGTTTTCTGGTTTTATCACAAAGCCAACAGCACAACCACTCGAGGCTCTTTTCCTCACACCCACCTTGATCGAAGGGCTTGGATGGAGTCCATGTTCCAGGCTCCTGAAACAGGGTAAAAACAAAATCATAAAAAACATAGTCCAGGTGACATCTAAAGTGAATAAAACATGAAAAACACAAGATTTTTGAGCAATCATACAAACCTCCACTTCCTTTAGGAGAAAGCATTTCAGAGAGAAAGAAAATAAGAAATAGATTTTGATTAGGTTAATATTTCTTAATGTTCAATGACATATTGATATTATGACAGCAGCTTTGTGCAAAGCAAGGGACCCGTGTGTGAGCCGATACGTGCACAATGTGCTCATCATTTCCTTAATATCACCTCATGCACATTTCTTATACCATATACACATACAATAAAGTCAGAACATCACATCAACAAAACAGGCAGAGCTGTTTAAAAATGTGAAAGGAATATTAAACTTGAATGTTTTGGTTTTCAATTAACTGATTATGAAAAGCTTTGAGAAAGAACATAAATGTTTTTAGCTATTTAAAGATAAGGGAAGCAAGAACATTTCATAAAATGAAATTGGGGCAATCTAAATAATGATAAGCCAGTAAGATTAGCATTAAATTACACAGCAGAAAAACATGAATATAGATTTAGCATTGTTGAATATGCATCGGATTGAGTCTTCAAGGCATCAAAGCAAACCTTTTGTCACATTTTGTAATCGATGAAGTTGTAAATGAGGCCACTGACATTGCAGTTACACAATTGACCTTAAATATAAAAGTCCAATAATAAATCAAATGTAATCAATAGTTGAAGCTGCAGTTATGGAGGTTTTTTTCTCTATACTTAAAATACTTCATTGTCCAATTATAGAAAAATAATCATATTAAAATGGTTATTTCCCACATAAATTGCGTTTCGTTTCCCATAATGGTTTAAAAGTAAAGTGTTTTTTAAAAACCTTGTTAGACACAGTGAAGTCAAACGGTTCAATCTGTTGCCAGTGGATGAGTTTCAACAGTCTAAATGAGGATTGCATTAAGGTGAATGATTTGCCTTCTTTTAATAGGACAAGGATGAGACACACCCAGGGGCTTCTGGCTCATGATGCAAATGAAACGATGTTAAGAAATAGTGAGCCGTGTGCCTTTTTAACTCAGTCCTTAGATCTCATTCACTGGTTTACTCTCAATCTCTGGTTCTCTCTCTGGGCATGTTCTCTCTCATCCTGTCACAACGATAACCTCTTCTGAACAAATGAATGTCTATGTGTGCGTGTGTGCGTCTGTGTGTGTGACTCATTCAATTCTATATGCCAGAACAAGTAGGAAGGGAGGGAAAGAGGCGAGAAAAATAACATCTTATCAGCATAAATCCCACAGTGTGGCCAAGATGAGACGTGTGTGTTATCCACACAGTAAAGCCCTCTATTGTACATTTGTACATTCAATGTTGTGCCAATCTTCAGGATGTTTCAAATTCAATAACAGTAAAGAGTAAAATTCACACCTTGTTCCTCAACAGCAGTGAGAGATGAGTGACGGAATAGTAAAGTATAGACAGTTATCAATTATGATGCTGTAAGAAAGTGAGGAACAGTGAAAATGCCCCTTCTTTCAGCTTTAAAAATGCAAAAAAAATTAAATTATTTACCTACTCCTGTATAAGACACTATTGCCCTGCACAACAATTGCATTTTTAATACCAGCTGCACTACAGTAGTTAAAGGGTCTAAGTGGAGTTGAGTGAATTGGTGTGTAATGTGTATTTGTTTTTAAAAGTTCCAGTAAAATGATATACTCTACTACTTCATATTGGAAGCGCATGTTTTGTTTCTGGTTTGACATATTAGCAACGCATCATGCTTTTTTTTCAGGGCTGGGTGAAATGTGGTTGTTAACTTCCTGCAGGTTTTCAGTTCAGTTTTGTTAACAGGTACGATATGTTGTCTTGGACTGAGATGCAGTTTCAGTAATGTGCAGTATGTTTCCTTTAATTTCACCATAGAGGCAATGACAATGACAGAGTTACTGACCTTCATTATATAATATTGACTCTGTCTTTTATTTTTAAGTATATCATTGCCATTGATTCTGCAGGATTTATAATCAATACAATTCATACATTGTTCTTTCAATACGTGGCGCCACATTGGAAATGATGAATATTACACAGTAGGCTTATTCACATACAGCAGGCCTAAACTGGTTACTGATGGTCAGAAATGAGACCTGAATATTAAGACATCTATGTGTCTGTATGTTGAGAGCATGTCTGGCCCAAACCCTTATACTTTGACACTGTTTGCCATAAGGTTAGTTATTTTTTGAAAAAGCAGAACACTCACTGAGTCAGAGAGTCTCTGTCTGTCTCACTTCCTTGCACTCTATAAGGTGAGGGTCAACTCTGGCTTTTTCTCAGCTCTAATTAAGTTATCCCTCTCGTCCGTCATTGCTGCCACATTCTGACCCTCTGTATCTCCACTATGGCCTCGCATCTGTATCACTTCTACCTCTCGACCTTCCACCTTATAAAATGGTCCCTGTTACGAAAGAGTTCAACAGTGGCCATTGGCTCTGTCTGTTTCTTTATTTATTACGCACAGTACATCTTAATATAAAGAAAACATGCATACAGAAAGATTAGCAAAGATAAAGCCTAATAGAAAGGTACTTTTGTTTCTGTTTCCTCTGGCACTGCTGACCATTGAAACTGAATAATGAGAACATTGCATTATAAGAAGCCGGGCCCTCTGGACCAGTCAAGACAACAATAGTGCTTGCGGTCTGATTCCTTAATGGAATCAACTGACGCACGCAAGCGCACACACACACACGCAAATACACAGAGCATATGCACATACATATACATGCTTACTCAGAAAATAAACTTGACTGTAGTGCCAGAATGTGTCAGCACTACAAAGCATCAAATAACTGGATGCATGCACTCCACTGCACATGCAACCAGCCACGCACTTTCCAATAGCCCACAGAAAACCTCAAATTCAACAATAGGTCTAATGGCCTCCTGAGTGTGCACTAAAAATAGCAACTTTTCAATTTATCTTTCCATCTCTTTCCACCTGCTCTCTCTCCTTGCAGTTTCAACCGTTTTTTCCTCATGTGCACAAACACACACAGACACAATACTGTGTGTTTGTTATCTCTGTTGGCAAACATCCTAATGTGCTTGTGTGCAAACTAATACTGCTATCAAGATAAAGTGTTGCCAAACTTTATTAACATTTACATCAGATTTTCACAAATCCTCCCTATTAATTGTGTTCTAGTGGCTTCATTGGATCCTTGCTGCCTCCCGCTAACTTCCAACAGGAGAAATATGTGCATGTTTTCACTGTACTGGCTCTGCTTGTCTTGCTCAAGCTTGTCGCATGCATGCACACACAAACACACACGAATACACACTGAGGTGCTTTGAAGTGGAAGAGGCCTCAAGCTCTGTACCTTCCCTCCGAAACACAAACTACACAGGACATCCGTGCACAGTAAAACACACAAAGAGAGACGATACGAGAGGAGAGGACAGAAGAAGAGAGGGCAGGAGAGGATAGGAGAGGATGATGATGAAAAGGAGTATTCTGATCTAATTAGGCTGGTCCAAACTATTTCCTCCTAAACTGCAATTTAGCGTCATGCTCTTCATCACATGTCCTATATTTTGTTTTTCCTTCATTTCTTACATTATAAAACCTATCTTTCGCCTCAGCTTATCTCCTGACTCAGGCAGTGGCTGTAGGCTGGCCAAAGTCCATAAAAGCTGAGCAGAAAGTCTAAAAAATCTGAGATGGCACCAGAGCTGCAAAAAAGGCCCCAGGCTCTCCAGCCATCCTAACAGGACGTACAGTAAATCAGTGGCCAAGTTCCTATCTAGTGCACTTAGCAGGAGACCTACTTATGACTCTCGGTGAAAGATGAAAGCTAAAGTACAAAGTACATGCCTAACATGTAAAATGTAAATCACAGTAGAGCAAAGTGTTGCATAGAATACCACTGCATGAGTTAAAACGAATATAGCTGTGTTGGAGGGGTTCCTGCATTTCTGGGAGACAGAAACAGCTGTTTGTAAAACCATTACTTAGTTTGTGTGTAAAATCTTTCCTTAATACTCGCAAACTTCAAACTTGTGATTAACGTCAGTTGCGTTACAACATTTAAATGCAATGACATTCTTATAATGTGTTGCTAAAGGTGACATTTGTAGCTCTGCTCAATCAAAGCCATTCAACATTGTAAACAGGAAGTAGCTGCAACATCACAAGCTGCAACATAACTTCCAAAAATAGGTGTGCGTTTGTTTTAGTTATATACAGTGTGCATACATAGAACAATATGTTTCAGGATTAATAATTTCACAGTTCACAGTGAGAAAAAAATATCTGTTTAGGTTAGATGAAATGTTAAAATAATGTAAAAAAATATCCTGTTTTACATCTTTTCACTCAAGTGTCATGTCATGATGTGTAAATCATATTAAATAACATCTTTAAATCAGCACTTAGGGGTTTTATGTAGCAAGCTTATGTTAGCATTGCCAATTGCTAATTAGCTATGCAGCAGTTGGGCTGAACCTGAGAGTTAGCATGGTTAAACACCAAACTAAAATATCTTAGAAAGGGCAGGTGTACAAACTCCAGTTGTTAAAAAGTTCATATTGTAGATGCAATCAGGCAATCTACGTTTTTTCATACACTTTTTTGAATAGGATATGTATCTCAGAAGTACATTTTGCACGTTCTACATATTCACCACCATCTCGAGCAAAGCACTGTTTAGTTTATATATGGGTATATGTTTGTACAGGGGCTATGATATTTTTAACACTGAGAACATAGCTGTTTCACATGTTTAAATGGCAACAAAAATACAAAGAGAAAGCTTAGTAAGTTTCCCAAGACTATCTGTCACTGCTTCTTCAGTTATTCAGTTGAATGACTCTGTGTACAATAATTTCCTCTGTGAAAGAATGTAGAAACACACAGTCACACACATAGAATCTGGGACACAGCACTAAGACAGGAAATGACACCTCTATCTATAATGCCTGAGCCTCAAGGTTAAAACACAGTTGTGAATGCACACACAGCCTTCAGTCCACTCTGCTCTCTGTCATCTTTCCTTTCCACTCTCATTACCCTGTACCTCCTTCTCAGGTATCTTTCTATCTGTACTTTTTGTTCTGTTCTAAATGAGTTAACTATCCACTCGTTGCCACACACACACCCACACACACACACACACACACCACACACACACACACACACACACACACAGGCACGCGGTATGTATCTCAAAGAGTTAAAATCATCTAACAGTAAATAGCACAGCACATGGCCAATCACATTCCCCCCCTCCTGAAACCCTATTTGCATAATCCAAAATCATGATCAGTAGTTGGACCTGTGGTGAGTCACATGGGTCCACCTGAGCCCCTGGGTTCACACGCTTACAGTAATTGAGATGGGCATTGAAAAGTGCGGGTTAAAATACATGTTACACGTTCAAAACATGAACATGTAGACCTACTCCTATCATTTGAAATTGAAAACAACGTTGCTCTTGCTTTCGTCTACCTCTCTGAAAGAGGGTGCTCTAACTTAAAGGAAAACAGAGCATTCATGTGTGCAGCATGGTGGTAAAACCACTTGTCAAAGCTAGTTTGCATACATTTTGTATTGTATTTTTTCTGGTGCAATGCGTTGACCATGTTATTTTTTTACCATAGCTCCTCAGCAAAAAGCCTGTTTATTTAATGTATGTTTGGGTGCATTAACAGTTTGTGCATACATGCTTAATTTTGGTGTTTTTGTGAGAATGAGTGCAAGTGCAAGCATGTACAAATCATGTCTGCTGGTGTCGACCCAGTAATCTGTGGTTAGAGGCAAGATATCCTTCTAACAAATACTCCACCTGAAAATCTTAATTACGTTGTAATACTGGAAGGCACAATCAGACTGTTTTTCCTTGCATTTTACCGATTTCTGTGATTTGAGAGATTCATTTTCAAATAAAAGTAGTGATTTTCACCGTATTTTATCCATAATCTAAATCTGATGTATTATAATGTATAAATGTGTCTCGCTACAGTAAAAATTATGTATCTTCACTAAAGGATTGATGCCCAGTGGATATAATGTACATGTGAACATCATGAATGCAGTTATTCTAAGCTGGCCAGGGGTGGTCCTGGTCAGTGGAGATCTAGGACTTTATTTGAAATATTTGAATGAGTCCAAGGACAGGCGTCTATAACTACTGCACATAAAACATGCTAAAAAAGATCATTATATCAAACACAAAATAAAACACAGCTGGCCCTCTATAATATTAAGGACAAACCAACACACTATTTTAAAAACACTGTTAACAAACTCATGGTAGCCCGCAATGAATTTACAATTCATTCCACTATAGTCAAACATTTTAGGTTTTGTATTTTATGGGAACATACATATAAATGCAATACAAATGTAATTAAAAAGCCACAAAAGCCTGCATTTGAATAATAACATTTTATGGCAAGCATACAATGCTCCATCCAGTTTTGAACAATCACTCCAGTCACTCTGTATTTGAAATAAAATCTAACAAATGAAAGGTTAATATCAGCTGCCACTGAATGAACAAACTGGATAATGTTTAGTACTTGGACACACATGCGGGACTGTGTTATCTGGCGACACACGCTAGCATTTTGGAGAAGGGGGAGTGTCACTATTTTATCTCACTCTGTTTTTGCCACTAGCCTACATCCCTTTGGCAGGTGTTAATCAGTCTCATCTAAAAAGCTCCTGTAGGCCTCATTGCTGCAGGCCTCATTGCTGCGGACTCCCTCGATCATACCTGCCCATAATTAGGCCCTTTTTTTCGGGGACTCTGTGGTGCCTCTCGGCCAGCTAGGCTATGTGCACTTGTGTTTCACAGAGGCCTCGTCTACCTCTGCAAAGCAAAGAGCTGCAATCGAGAAAAACACACTCACGGGCAACGATCATCCGAGTATCGCTAGTGTATTTACTGTCTCGGTGGCACGAGTCATGCACTTGTGACACACAACACAAACGGGCCCCGTGACGCGTCGCTTGGACACAACTAGAAAACGAGCAGCGCATGATCACAAACCAATGAGGGAGAAAGGGGGGGTGTGGGGGGGCTGTAAATGAGATAATGAGGAGGGAAACGGCGCTAATGATATAAACCGGGAATATGACTTACATCTCTGAATTTATCCCATCTTCCGGCGAGCCACTTATCATCCAAAAAATTGCCGCTGTCGGAGCGAGCGGAGACGTGTCCGAAGGCGCACACACACAGCAAGGCGACGCTCAGCATCTGCGGAAACACAACAAAAGCACGGAGAGAGGACATCCGATCAGGCTGGAGGACACCGCAATCGCGTTGAAAACAGAGGCAGTTTGATGTCCATCACACCAGCAATGAACGTCAACAGATAATAATATGATGCAGAGGTGTTCGTTCTCCTACCTTGTCGCATCAGCTGCTTTCCAGACTGTATGTGCTCGCTGCCGTTTTCTGTCACTAGTAATAACAGCGCGCTCTTCTCTCTCTCTCTCTCTCGCTCTCTCTCTCTCTCTCTCTCTCTCTCTCTCTCTCTGCATCGGCTGTCTGTGCGCAGCAGAAAACGGGAACGCGCATGGCACCGTGCGCGGCCCCTTCGCTCTGTCCCTCTTTTCTTTTTTCAGCTCTGCCTCTCCTCAGTGCGGAGGAAACGGTCATGATGGCTCACTGTGGGCCACCGCAAGAGTGTCTTCCACTGATTACGACCTATGAAAAAAACATTAGGCAATCTTATGATAAAGTTTAGAAAATCAAGACACATATAGAAGGTTGTAGTGTTTCATTGATGGCATGAACACTACACAAACTAACACAAAATGATACTGTATATAACTATTTATATCTTAACTATTATATAACTTAAAATACAATTAAAGGGTTATTTCCTAAAATAATTGCCTACTGTAGTGTGTATGCCCTTTACTTCTCCCATGTTTCTCCTCTGTGCCATCACATGGGAGCCGCTCCAGCTTGTTTTTACAGTAGTGATTCATGAGAGAGTTCTGCTCACATTCCTGTCAGAGGTTAGCTCAGGACTGTAAAATGATGCCACAAGATGAGACAGTCTCCATATAAATGCACCTAAATGGCTCACTCTGTAAGATTTGTGAAGATAGTCAAGGAGGGAAATGTGTAGTTGCTGCTGTGGTGTTAGGCCACAACAGGATGCCACAGCAACTGCTGACAACATACGGATAGATAGACAGACAACAACAATTAAAGGAAAAAACAAAAAAGTGTCAGGCCATCGAGAGGTATCAGATCCTCTTTAAAAGGTTTTTTATTCTACAAGTTTCTGAACTCTACTTGAGGAATTAATACTTTTCTTTCAAAAGTGATCTGGTGCTGGAGCGCTGTCCAACACTCAGTTCTTCTGTTTTTTTTCTCCTATTTGAAATTGTAGTTGATCAAGCTAAAGCAATGGACAGAGAAGAAAATGGTGCATGCTGTTGAAATAAAACAGCATAAATCTTGCAAACATGGAGAGGGGGAGCAAGTTAGAGAGAACTAGAGAATGCAATTCCTGAAGAAATTGCTAGTGGGAATGCTTTATGCTGAAAAGCTGACGCTGAACTGCTAGGCTGAAATGAAATGTGTAAGAAGAAAGTGAAGAATTTAGATTGAAATGATACATGAACACTGGGTGCTTGAATGTGTGATGAGAGAAGAAAAGAAAGTAAAAAGGCTTGGAAAAGCAGCAGAATATTTGAACTGCAAACTTTTGAACTAACTTGATGGCGAATGATCTGTCGCCATGCCAACGGCATTTGATGACATCCCATAATACGCTTAGATGCGTTGATGGCTGCATTGTTACCAAACCTGTGAAGTTTTGGGCCGTTTGGAGCATTTTCACTGAAGTTATGAGAAAACCGTGTTTCATGGCGAGCATTGTGTTGCCATGGCAACGGCATTTGAAGAAATCTCAAAACTGTCCCGTAGATGTCTTCACGGCTGGACTGTTAGCACACATGTGAAGTTTGAGCACTTTTTGAACATTTTCATAGGAGTTATAGCGACATCGTCTTTTATGGCGAGGGATGCGTTTCCATGGAAACGGCATATGATGAAACCCCATAATTGACGTAGAGCTGTTGAGGGCTGGACCGTTAACCATTATCTGAAGTGTGGTGCTGTTTTGACCCTTTTCATAGGCGTTACGACAACATCGTGTTTTATGGCAAGGGATGCGTTTCCATGGAAACGGCATATGGTGAGATGTCAGATTTGACGTAGAGCTGTTGAGGCATGGAGAGGTGATATACAGGTGAAGATTGTGGGACGACCGGACCGTGTCCATTGAAGCTACAGCGACATCGTGTTTTATGGTGAGGGATGCGTTTCCATGGCAACAGCCTATGGTGAGATCTCAGATTTGGCATAAAGCTGTTGAGGCATGGACCGGTGATATACAAGCGAAGTTTTGGGGACGATCGGACCGTGTCCATTGGAGTTACAGCGACATCGTGTTTTATGGCGAGGGATGCGTTTCCATGGAAACGGCATATGATGACACCCCATAATTGACGTAGAGCTGTTGAGGGCAGGACCATTAACCATTATCTGAAGTCTGCTGCTCTGAGCATGTCAGTTGGAGTTATGACATCATCGTGTTCCATGACACAGGTGTGTCACTCTGCCACATCATAGACTATATGCATTACATTAATGCACACAATGTCATACTCCTTTCTGCACATATTCTGATTTCACATTTCATAGTTTATATTCTAAAATTAATTCATAGCATTCTATTTCCATGTAAATGACTGCTTTATTTAATTTGTATTGCTATTTAACTGTATTTTATTACGGTGTAAAAGATTTTGTGTTTTATATTAGATTTCTTGTTTTTTATATTTTATGTATGCACCATGACATCAAGTCAAATTCCTAGTATGTGCGAACCTACCTGGCAATAAACCTTTTTCTGATTCTGATTCTGATATTTGAGCTAACGACGTGTCCAGAGATCAAAGGTTTCCATGGTGATGTGCAGTAATCAGTGAGAGGAGAGGCATTGTCATTATTCTGAATGAGAGATAAACCTCTTACATGTGAACGTTTTGTTGAAGAACCGTAACAGATATCGGTGAAATTTCAAAGCGTGAAGCATGTCAAGGAACTTGAGCATCTGAAGTGTACTTTTTGTGTACTTTCGGGTTAATAATGTGGCCTTTTTGGCAGATTAACTAAAGGTGTGCGGTTGCTGTGGTGGGGAAAGATGAGGCTGAATTTACAATGGGGTTTAATGGAGACATGTTGAAAGTTTTTGTCACTTCATGCCCTTAAATTTTGTTTAATTATTTTGCTTAATTTTTTTTAATTTTTCAAGCTACGAGATGTTTTCCTACGTTTGTCATGAACAATTATGTCTCAGGAATGTAGGGTTTGGGAATTATGGCAGGTTTGAAAGAAAATATGAAGGCAAAATTAAATCTGTCCTCCACTCTAGCTGTGACATCGAGCACTCTAAAATCTGAAGAAGGCCTCTGTACCAAGGTCTGAACAATGTTTAATATCTCTAAAAGTACGAATCAGATTTAAGAGTTGTGTAACACGAATAATGTCAGAAAGATGTGTAACATTTTAAAGTTGGAATGAGGTTTCTGAGTGAAAGTATGAAGGAGCAGTTAGCAGTTGAGGTTGCATGAAGATTGTTCAAGTCTAAAGAGTTTCTCCATTGACTTCCATGTTAAAAAATTGATGAATGATGGGATGTATCTCTGGAATTATGAAAGTTATGAATAAGAAAAGTAATAACCATCGATTCCCGACCGAGCTGAATGTTTTGATGTTTGAACGGAGTTTCTGCGATGTGGAATGTGGGAGAAGAAGAGGTGCAAAATAACCCGGCGGAATAATAAAGAATTTCGTGCGTAGCATAACAGATAGTTGGAATGCTGTATCAGCATTCCAACTAAATTAATATTATTTGAGGCTCTTCAGAGAAGCCTGATGGTCAGATGGGTCATGGCATTATTATGCACAGTTGCTGTAGAAACCAACCTTGACCTCAGCTTCACATCTTCATCTTCATAAGAGGCAGAGGAAAAAGTGTGTGTGAGGGCATGTGGAAAAGATGACAGGGTTCAGCTATTTGAAAGTCAAATTCGAACCATGAAGCATGCATGACTGCATAAAAGTGATGCACAAGAGTGTATGATGGGGGGAGTGCAACTTAGGTGCAAACTGGTGAACTGCATAGGCACACAAAAGGTGAAGACAATTACAAAAAAAGTGTTGTTAGTTCTATGTTCCCTCCAGCAGGAAGTGTGCAACATGTAAACAGGAAATTGGTGGTAGAGAGACACCGTTGTGGTTGGAGACACGGATCTTATTTTACGCTTTTCTCTCAAAACAACACAAGGTGATCAGCTATGGAAAGATAGTTGTGTAGACGGCGGTGTACAGGACTGCAGATGACGTGGCATTCTTTTATAGCTCTGCTAACTTGTACTTCATGACATTTCCGCAGATGGATGCAGTAAAAGAGATGTTTTGTGTATATGTGTGTGTCTTCCAGCCCAGGGGTTCATACATTATTCAGTCACAGACATTAAAGATGTAGATGTGGTCAGAGACATATGCAGGAGAGACACACAGAGTGCTCATGCACACACACACACAAATCCGCACAAGCATGCCCACAGACTTCTGTTGTTGCCTAATGAAACTCTTTATAGATTTTTCATTCCACTGTAATTTGATTTTTCGTTTCTTTTTTATCTGCTTTGAGTAAATCCAGAATTTCACAATGTTGACTTAATCTCTACAAGAACAGAGAGAAAAGATGAGAGAGAAGAGATGGAGAAAAGAAGGAGTTTAAGAAAAATAGGACAAAAAGTGTGTGCCTTTGTGTGTGTGTGTGTGTATTAGGACGGGAGAGGCATCGAGCGTGGTTCAAGGAGCTGAGATTTCACAGCCCAGTGACTCTGTCACTGTGCACCTGCTCACTAAGACGGTGTGGGGGAAGAAATGAGAAAAAATATGGAGGTGAGGCGAGGGCGTTTGGGGTGAAAGGGAGTTTAAAATCCATCACGAGAGAATTAGGGTGAGTGTATAACGAAATAATTTATTCATCAGGCAGAATTTTGAAAGACTTAACGGAATAGCTCACTGTGCACCTCATCATCGCAGTTCACTAAGTCAGTGCCACTCTCTACTATACCATACAAGAATATATATTAACATATGGCTTACATTATGATGACACTTTATATTGTTCAACACCTCTTTCCACATCAATTGGCCCTATGTCACTATACAAACCTCTACTTTTTCTGGGAACATTTTCCACATGAGTTTCAAACCTGGCTACAGACATGTACTTCCATTCAGCCACAAGAGCATCAGGAAGGTTTGACATTAAGATTTAAGTATTGCTGTTCATCCCAATAAGGTGTCTGTTCAGTTGAGGCACACAAGTTTTCACATTACCACGACACTGAAACAGACCTTTTGCATAGCAGTCATTTTGTATTTAACGCATTGGTCCTTGTTCAATAAAGACATATAAAGTATTAGTAAACTCCAAGGAGACAGCAAATAGCAAGCCCTAAAACTGGCTGAACTGAACAGCCACCATTTATGTTATTAATTATACCTGTTCTTTTTTTGCTTTGCATGTCAAAGGGGTCTGCCATGAAAGAGGTCTACTGCAATTCATTCAACCCTCATTTAGGCGTTTTAAAAAAATATGTGTTTTCTACTATGACATATCAAAACTTCCTTTAAGAGAAAAGGGTCCTTGGGCACTGTATGTCAAAGCATTAAGATTTCCCCAATTGGAATTAAGGGGCTTCGTCCCTGAAAAGCAGTCCCAGACTAGAGGTACATATTGCAGAAAGGTTTCCACAAACACTTGGTCTTGAAGAAAAGCTTTCCCTCTCTTGCCCTCATTCAATGTAGCTCGATTTAATATACTTTAATGATATGAGTGTCAATCAAACAGTATTGCGGGAGATTAAATGACAACGTTGTAAATAATTGGGTATCATAATAATAATCTCCCTGTCCCTCGCTTCTCTGTCTTCTCTGTCTTTTTCCATCATGTGAAATGAGAGGTACTGAAATAGAGAGACTCAAGTGTTCCTGGACTTCTTGCAATCACTGTTCTTTAGTGAAATGAAACATTCTGGGGTTGGTTAGATTCACCCCATTTTTAGTAACTGCTTTATGCCGTTTGAGCAAAGTGGAAAACCGATGTGTCTGAAGAGGATTTTCCTCTGGTGCTTAGTATGTGTAGGTGTGTACACATTGATATGTAGGTGTATGTGACTAGATTTATTTTGAACATGCTGTACATATGTGTGTGTTTGAGAGAGACAGAGAGATAGAGAGAGAGAGCGAGAGAGAGAGAGAGGGGAGGTGTGGGGGATGAGTGTGTTATCTTGCAAAGCAGACGTTTTGGAGCATAGCTGTGACTACGAGGTCAGTGTGAGTCCTGTGTTTTAGCCCCAGGATGAAAAGCTAATAGCAGAGTAATGACAGAGCGGGAAACTGCAAACATGAGATAAGGCCGGCAGAAACAAAATGGCCATCGCTGAGAGTCAGCAAGCAAGCGTATGAGAGGAAAAGAAACAAAAGAGGAAGAGAGAACGAGGGAGAGATTTAGAGGGTATGGGAGACAATGCAGGATGAGCGATGTAGAAAATGGATGGATGTTCTGACCCTAGACTCCTCCCTGTTAGTCACATTTAAATTACTCCCATTGAAATTTGAAAGGTGACCCAGTCTTTCTGCAACCCAAAAAGCACAAAAGTCACTTTCATTATGATTTAGAAATAGAGAGTAATGTAGCTGCCTTTCTAAAGTGGTATGATACCTGAATGACTTTTGTAAATGCACCCAGGTGTACATTTTATATTAGTTAGCATTTACTTATTATTGCATCAGTTTGCCCTCCCCATCGGATATGTATCTACAGTTACAATTTTCCAGTTACATGATCAACAGGATGTCTTTGATCTGCAGCTGGGCGAGCCAGAGTCACATGCAACATGTTTAGGTGGTTAATACACACAGAGCTTTTTTGATTTGTGATCAGAAATACACATGCATACAATTAAGAAAAGAGTGGTAAAAAGTATGCAGATGAGAATTTCCTCACGTAGTCCCTAGAATATTATGAATTTAAAGGGCCCATGTCATGCTTTTCCGGTTATTACCCGTCCCCTTGTGTGTTATGAAGGTTTTTATGCATGTAAACGGTCTGCAGAGTCAAAAACCCTCAAAGTACACCTTGTAGCAAGTAAAACTCTAACACAGTCTATGCTGCCCTAAAACGCCTCGTTGGAGATTTCTCATTTTCCATTGTTTACTTCCTGGGTACTGTGACGTGTGAATACCCAGAGGCCACACCCTCTGCCAGCATTTCACGAAACAAAGCTTCACAAACCTTTCAGCGATTCATGCCGGATATGTACAGCGTAGGGCACTGAAGAACGATGCTGTTCCTACTTTGTTTGGACCAGCGGGAGATTCGGGTACACAACCTGTAACTATTCATTGTTGTTTGTGTATTTATGATGTTTAAAACAAACAAGGTATCTACCACAACTGTTTAAATGGGTAAACGTTTTTCTGGCTGCTAAGCCATTGACACAGTGCTAACTGGGCTAACTAAGTTGCTAGCGTTTCCATATATCAACTCCAATGTCAGCAGATGGCCTTACATGTATCTCATAGCAGGAGAATGTCTGCATTCACACACGAAATACTCATAGACAGTATACTCCGGGTGATTTACCGTACGGTCAGTCGCAAAACTTAATTACATTATAGTTGGCGTTCCTAGCGTGTATGCTACTGAGCTAAAAAAGAGGGCTACCAAGAGCTAGACATGAGTTGGCTAGGGGAAACATTGTTTTTATGCCAGCTACAATGAATGACCGAACGTAGCAGACTACCCGTATAAGATTGCAATTGTAAACATGTTCTTGCTAGCCTAATATGAACCACTAGCTGTTGTTCATAGTAGGTTATAGGCTCCTCATAGTAATATAGTACGGAGTGGCCGAGCTGACCAATCGCAGCACACTGGGCTCACAGGGAGGGGGGGGCAGGAGCTCCAACAAGCCGTTTAGGACAGAGAGTGAATACACATGCTATACAGAGATACTGTATGAGAAACCAATGTGAGTTTGGAAAATTGCACAGTATAAATCTATTTTAGTATACCTCAACAATGGAATTATGATCAGTAGAAATGGCCATGACATGGGACCTTTAATGATAACAACATACTGTAGATGTATTGGTTATGGTGATGGTTCTCCCCCTTGTGGTGATCATTACACATTACACCAAACAGAAAAGAACAGCACTTTTATTGTGAAGCTGAAACAGGACGATTTTAGTGCACAATGTAAAGTTGGGCTCTAAATCAAATTAATCTATACAAAGAATTGTTTAACCAACAATTAATTCATTATTGGACTAACCTGATTTGCATACACGCATAAGCAGTGTATTAGCACAAACAAATAACAAATACAACAACAAATTACTATTTTTGAGCACTTGTGTTAGTGGACTGCAGTATATGTTAAAATATGTTTCTTCTGTTTTGCCAAAGAATTATGATAAACTTCTCAATATGATCTTATGCTAAAACTGTAAAAATACATTGGAAAATGACCACTGAGTTAAAACAAAATATTTCACTGATATTGGAAAAAACTATCATCGGATTGACAAAGCGTTATCACTGGTTGTTGTAATGGATTTAATTACCACTGCACCTAATTACTGCTGCTTACTCGATGCACATTGATAACTTACGGCTGGTACAATACTGACAGTGTAAAATTAACATTGGACACTCATCTGAAAAATATTAAAATATTTGCATTACAGCTCCCCCTTCAATAATTAATCAAATCTCTTTGCATACTTGCAAGAATAATCTGTACAAGACAGCAACAACTATTGCCTTTTTAGATCTATAAAACAACATAACTTTAAAACCCAAAGAAGGTTAGCAGAATGCATTCTTAGCCATGTAAGAATGGTATTATCCACCAAGTCTTAGACTCAATTTTAACTGTGAAGCATGTACCATTATCTTTATCATCTCACTTCCAGAACTGTTTTCTTACAGATGTCAAGTCTCGTGAAAAATGAGTTTATCGAGGCTGCTGATTTATTCAAACAAAGCAATGTTTGGCGTCTCAGATAGTGTTGAGGACTTTAATTGGAGAAATTCATGTGTGAACAATTTTACAAAACATGCTGTGTATTCAGTTTCAGTAATTTTTTTACATCCTAGGAATTATATGTTCCAATTACATGATTCATTGTGTTTTTGTGAATAATACATTTTTTTCCCATGAAAATGCTGGACTACGGGACACATGTGAGACTCTTTTGAGAGTTCCTTTTAATGAAATGAATAATGTGAGGTAAGATAAGAAAATCCTTCTTCCTTATTTACTATATACTAAATTAACTCTCAAAGAAGCATCTCTGCAACTCAAACCTGATCCTGCATGTTTACACTTCACATCCAATGGATCAGAAACACCTTTATTAAGAATCAAGTTGAACCCTTCAAATAGAAAAAGGAAGTCATTCTCTCTCTGCATTACTCTACCACCCTCCCTTATCCTCAAACATGTCAACCAGCTACTCCTTCAAATGCAAATTCTGCTCCCAGTTTCTCCCATATGTCAACCTCTTCTACTCCAAGAGTGGTCCGCTGTGCATGCCAGAGCACTTGTAAAATGTTGTCTGGCCAGACAGAACTCCAGACTGTTCTCAAGCATCTACACATAAGCCAGTTTATTAATATTCTGCTGCCACCAAACGCTTGGCTTTCCTTTCCCTGAGCTGACCAGGTCATCACTTCAGACAGATCTGACTACTGCAGACTTCTGGCAACTTTACTGAGAAACAAGTCCATGCAGAACAGATCATTCATTCCTTGCCTTCTGTGAGAGAAAACTAATTGTTCTGTATCTTATCACAAGTACGCCTTCTGACAGAATGCATTTTCCTTCTTTACTATGACTAACTCTCTAATAAAAAAAGTGTTTTTCCAGGCACTCACTCGGTTTGTAAACGTTACATTTAGTGGACAGTTTGTTAAATTCAGTCTAATACAACGGGCAAATATTATTCCCAACCAAGTTATATCACCAAGGATACAATCAAATCTGATTATGACGCAAAACAATTCAGCCAACTGCAGCCTCCAAAATGTCCATACAGTTTAATTAGCGGCTAACTAAACAGTGGAATAAAGACTGAACATTAAAACCTTAAGGCAGGACGGTTGTATTGGACTGCATTAGTGTGACCTTGCTGTATCTAGTAAACTGGCAACTGCGAGTTTTGTACAGTTCCTTTACTCAGGTATGTATTTCACACAGCTCACCTTACTATATTAGTGACTTCATTTTTTTTTTTTAAATAAAGTAGCAACATGATATATATATTTATTGATGTATTCGTCATTTATTTGTTTAAGCAAACTTTAATCATAAGGCATCTACAGTAAGGTTGTTCTGCAAAAATGGGAATCCTTTTCTGTTGCTCTTTCCAAGGTTACTGTTTTTCTGTATAAGTGTTCTTCCAGGGAGTTTTTCTTTACCAGATGGTTTGAGGATGGAGGGAGTCACATGCTATATATATTTTCAAGCCCCTTGAACAATATTTTGATTTAGGTATGCGAGGGTTTGATGTATATTTTGACTTGACCATTCCATGTAAACAGAACATATGCATTTTTTGTAACTGCTGTTGGAGCTATCTTATAAATTAATTATCTGGTAGAGGGTTAGTAAGTAACATATGTATTCAGCCCAATATCCAATAACCTTGGAATCTCTTCTCAGAAGACCGCATACGCTGATCACATTTCACCGGCAATGCTGCAAATAAGAGAAAAATAAAGGTTTTTTTAAATGCTAAAAATGACATCTATCAAATGTATACAAGTTGATGGTTAGGAGCTGACTTTTTGTTACTTCACATGTAATACCATAGTTTGTACACTAGGAAGCAGAACAGAACATGTCTGGACCAGAGCCCTCACAAATTGAGTGCACACAATAAAAAATCATTTAAATGATTGACACTGTATTCTCCAATATTCTGTCCGCCTATTTTGTTGTTATTGTTTTTTTGTGTTTATTCCGATGCTTTACATTCCCGGTCTAATTCAGTTTTTTAATCAGCAACTTTATAATGGCACAGACTATTTATTTATTTAGTAAGTTCATGATGAATTAGCAGTTTCCCCGGAACTAAGGCATACATGAGAACATTTGCATTGTGTGTCAATTTTATTGCAGAGTCCTGCACAATGTATAGTCCCTGTGCTGCCTCATCTTTGCCCATTTTTCTTTCCTCTCTCTCTCTCTTTGTCCATACTGTCGAAATATGCAAGTCTTAGCACCCCCACTCTCTCCGCTGTCTTGTCACACACACAGTAACACAATGACACACACCATGACCACCACAACTCTCCACGGGAGAGTTCTGTCATGCTCTGTAGATTGGGTGTCCCAGGGTGATTAACTATTGATATGGAGCTCAAGTAACGCACCTGATATCTGGGTACAGGGAGAAAGGAGGGGGGTACAGAGGGGGAGGGGGAGGTGAGAAAGAGGATGAGAATGATGCGGTAGAAAAGAGAGAGTGAAACAGAGAAATGTGGTATGTTGGCAAAGTGGGAAAGGGACACATGGTGAGAGAGATAAAAAAAAGTGAACAGACAAAACACGAGTTAACTGTTGAATAAACTGCAATCCTACATACAGACCCTTTTTGGAAGGGAGGGCAATAGCCAACAGCAGAGTGGCATATTGTGATGAGTCAGGGCATAGCTGAGGAAATGAGATGCCGAGGGCAGTGAATGTATCGCAAGAGATTAACAGCATCAATGTGTGTGGTGTGTGTGTGTGTGTGTGTGTGTATGTGTGTGTGTGTGTTGTGTGTTTGGAGAGCTGATGCAAAACAAATGGATCACTGTTGAGAAGAAACATCCACTTGTCAAGTACACACACCATGGCTATGCTCTCTAACCCCCACCCTCCAAAATGATGTACATTCCCTCCAGTTGTTTTGTGTGTGTTTACCATGTACACAGACCTACCTCTTTGTGTGACAGTCAAGTCCATTTGTCAGCATTATTACAAAGACCTCAATACTTAAATCCTTTATCTCTGCCTCTTTTCTGCCTGATAAGCATCTGTCCTCTCCTGACTTATTGCCTGTTGGGAGTTTGACCAAGCCCCTTTCCAAACTTTCCCTCCAGGCAAACTGTGACAAAACAGCTTTCCTCTACATCTACAGTTCAAGAGGGCGTATCATGTGTAATGTGCTGTATCGAATGAAAATAAATGAGTTGGTGGATCAATCAAGACTAAGCTATCTAAAACACAATCTTCAAAATCATAAGCTGGTACCCTATTTAATACTATACTAATGGCATTTTTGTCAACCTATATACATGACACACACACACACACACACACACACACACACACACACACACACACACACACACACACACACACACACACACACACACACACTATTATTACTAAGTGTCTCAGCACAACAGATTGCTGTGGAGAGCTAATTATTTTGCTGATTATAAAGATATATTACAAAGTGTTTTCACCGATATGGTGTAAGTGGAATAGAGTGCTGAATTCCAGCACCATCAGGAACTTTATCTTCCAGCCCTCCTTCATCAATCTTTTAGAAGAGCACACCACACACATCGCACACACACATCGCTCACACATACATCGCACACACACACACTGAGATCTGTGTATAGAGTGAGATAGATCTATTTGTCTATAAAATAAAATGTACTTATGCTAGGCTATATAGATAGTTTACATTGCATTAAAATGCAATCACTTTTCTTTAGCTTGTGAAAATTCCCTGTGTGGGTGGAGTGGTTAGAGCTTTTACCATTTACTTGAACATAAATCTATTTATTGACACTATGTACAACTGCGGAATTAATATATTAAAAGCCATTATATATTATCTACTATCTGATATAAAAATAATGGTTCATGATTTATTAACCAAATAACAATAACTTGTAAATGATTAGAGCTGAAACAAGTATTCAAACTAAAAGTTTGTTTATTTTTTGATACATTTTTTAAGTCATTTATCAAACAAATATTGCATACATTCTCTGGTTCCTGTCTCCTATATTTTTTAGATATGTTGTTTTCTCAATTTTATATTATTGTTAACGGAATGTCTTCATACTGCATTTTTTTTTTCCGGTTTTACATAAATCTAAATATCTCTATGCTGCTTTAGGAAAAAATGATATCTTTGGATTGTGTTCCTTGGACCAATGAAGCAATTTAACAATCAACGAATGCAAAATACAATACATACTACAATTTACAAACCATTTAAAAATACCTTATTAGAAAAATTGTACATTGCTATATAAAATACCTAGCCTGGCTAATACAACTACAGCACAACTCACTAATAATTCAACATTTCACATAACAGTTCAAGCTTTACCTCGCCTTCAAAGGCAATATCTTTCTGTAATCGAATCACAACTGATCAATAATATATTTAATCTAACAAAAATGATGTCAGTCAGAGGAAAGAAAGCAGGCCCTGATGGTCTCCTTCATCAAAACTCACTAACCTATGGCCCATGAGCTACATCATCCCAAGTGTTGAGAGTATCAACACAGATACAGTCACCTGTTTCTCAGTCACCTGTGTGGGCCGATACTCCCCACTCCATCCTCTTTGTGCCTCACTCCACCAACCACAGGTTTTCCCCTGCGCCGCTCCCTTCCTCTCCATCTTGAAACTGCGCTAGCCCCGCCCCTGAGAGAGGGACTGGGAGTTTAATGTTCCCTCTGCCCGTCTTCGATACCCGGGGACCCATTTTACTTAACTGCCATTTTTCCTCACATTTGACCTCTCTGAAACTTTAAATTGATATAACATCTTCCACATCTACTGGGCAACTTTCAAACCACAAGGTAAGGCCGACACAGGCGAGCACTTACAAAACAGGTGTATCGTAAACTCCGAACTTTATTCGACAAAACTCCACTATTGTCTTTATTTTTTTCCACGCTTATAGTTAAAACAAGTGATCTGATATTGCTTAAGTTAACTGGTGTGACTGTACCGTATTGTTTGAGTGCTTTTACTGGATCAGGTGCTACGGTGGAAGCCTCCTGAAAAGCAGGTGTAGCCAGGTTGCTGTGTTGCGTTGAAGTGCTTTGCAAATTCTCCCTTACAATAATGCCGCCGTAGGCGATTACTGAATTGTCATGAAGTATTTGTAAACTCACCTGTAGATTGATTGTGGTATTATTTTTTTCATTAGCATCACAATGAAAGATTTACTTTTATTTTGCTATTCCAGTTTTACCTTAAAAGCATAATTTTTTGCTTGCTTTAGGTAATCAGGTCATCAGACTTCAGGATGTTATGTTGGACCCTGTTTAACTCCAGAAAAGCAAACACTGTCATAAAACACGGTTTGCCTGACAAGCTGTGTTGGCTTGACATTTTACGAGTTATTATCAGAGTTTTATTTGAGATATCAAAATGGCACACCTCTCTTTATGGTGCAGTTACTGTTCTTAGAAGGTAAGAGCTCGATCTGAAACCTCTATATGGCCTGCAAATATTCAAAGCTTATTTGGCCTGAATACAGTGGATATTTCCTGCCATAACTATGCCAAAACGATCACCTCATGATTGAACAATAGTGAATAAGTTGACATCCTCCACGAATACATTGTGGTATTGCTTGGACACTGTCTGGAGGTATGCCTTTACCCAGAACCTGATTATAAGTGAAACATTATAAATATATCAAGAGCAAGACAGGCTACTTTAGAAATGGTTAGATAAAGTATTAATAATATTACGGTTTTTAATTGTAATGTCATAATAGGCTTAAAGTTATCCAAGGAATTACCATTGGTTAAATATATATATTGTTTGACTACCTTTTTAACCGTGCATCCTTGTTTGCAACCATTTTTCACATTCATCAGTGCTTCTTTATTTGAAGTACATTATGTTAATGAGATACTGCTGCTGGTTACTGGAAACCTTGGTGCTTTGTCTCAGTCCTCCGCTTTCAATTTGCCTGTCAGACCTGTTCTTGTGGGCCAATGGTTGGGGTTTGGTGGAGGTAGAATAACATTTTTAAAGTAACAATCAGCAGTGGCATGTAAAGAAACATTACAGACATGAGGAAGGAGACTGTTGGAAGGAATGGCGTTTAATATGACATTAAATGTCTGTCTGATCTTCAGAGTTACATTTAAAACAGCCTTGGACTGACTGAGGTAATATGGGCAGTTGGGTTTCTTATGCTGAATGCCTAGTAGGCTGGGATAATTACGTAGCTTGTATGTATAAGGAGGAGTACACTTTACAGAGGATATTACATTCAGGCTTGTTTATATCCATGTATATCTTTTGTCAGATGCTGATGAAGCATACATATATAAGGGCAAGCGGAGAGATCTTGTTACTATTATAAACATCTCCTCATGTTCCCTGGCATGGGAAAAACAAGTGTTATCGTCCCACCTTAATTTTGTTTTCACAAATTCAAGATCTAAAGGCACTGGACCTTAGCTTAACTTAACGACAAAGTGCAGTAGGCTGCATATTTAATCTATATTAAAAAGGAATAACGTTATCTTCCAGACATGACAGTTTTATTGACCTTCTGTAGACCAGACCATTTATTTTAGCATTTTAGATTAGATTATCATAATCTGTTTTGTGGTATGATAAACATTGCATGCAACAGTTAATTATTAAATTAGACGTTAAAGCTTTTGGCATCTCAAATTTGACCTGAATCTTGAAGTACACCCTGTGTCTAATCTCATTTTGTCTGTATAATGTTTTTTTCTTTCATTTCTTTCCAAAACAAAAAGCCTTACTATTCTAGTCCTGCCAGATGGCCTCAGGGCCCACATTTGGATAACATTGCAGCAAATAAACCCAAGATCAGTGTAACATACTCAATTATATATATATGAGGCATCATCATTTGCATGACTGCCTTGTGTTTGACTTAATATCAGTTCTTGGAAGTCACATCTCCCCTCTCAACGGGGTGCTTTGAGCTTACTGTGGAAACAGCAAGGGTATTCCTCCCGCTGAGCTAGGGCTGCTCAATTAATCATATTTTAATCGCAATTACGATTTTGGCTTGCAACGATTATGAAAACAACATAATCGAAATAAAACGATTATTTATTTTGATTAATTTTGTATTTATTAATCAATTTTTTTTTTTTTAATTATTGGTTTTTCAGTTGAATTATACTTAAAGTTCGGGGTAATCAACTGTTAAAAACATACTATTCACATTGTTTTTCTTTCAATAAATGGATGTTTTCAAAGTAAATGGATAATCGTTTTTAATAATCGTGATATCAATTGCTGACCCAAATAATCGAGATTATGATTTTTGCCATAATCGAGCAGCCCTACGCTGAGCTAAATCTAAAAAAGGTTAGTCCAGATTATGGTATTGGAGAATGATACTCACTGTAAAATCACTTTCTTGTCTCACTCTCAATAGATGAAAATAGCTTTCTGTTAAAAAATTGGTTTGTTTTAACATCACATAATTGAAAGCTGCAATACAAGGCACTTCATTTGAGATGATAGCAGAAATATGGTGGGAATTTCTAATTATTTATGCCATCATTTAAAATGTTGTTTGTTGAGGCCTTAACTGTAGTTTGTTTTGCACAATAAACTCTTCTGTGATTCGTTTTAACAGATTCAGTTATCTGTATAGTACCTGTTTGCATAATCATATAAAATAATGTATTTGATGTTCAAGGCAATGTCTTGTGTAACATGGTTATATGGTCCACATTTATTGTTTACTGGTAATAATAATCAAGTCTAAATGGGTAATTGTGATCAAATCATCACAATATGACAGTATTGTAACATAACATTAATGTAGCTGTAGAAAATAATTCTTATTTCACAATACCGTAGGCTACGTAGCTCCAGCTCTTATCTGTTTACTATAACATATTATGCCTTCATAAAAAGCGTTCTTTACAAAATGTTGAATGCGTTTCCCTCCTTTTGAACTTTTGTGCCTTATTCATCTCGTCGGTGTCATTTTCTATTCTTTAAATCTCTTAATCAGATAATTTCCTCGTCCCTCCCTGTGCGCAGGGTAACCAGACTCCATTCTTAGTAATTTAAGTCATGACGCATCGCAGTCCTCCGTAGACAGTGGCTGGTTACTATAGTTACCATCAACAGTCTGGGCTGAGAAGTGTTTGTAACGTTATCTTCAGGACAATGCTAAACAAAATGGTGGCCACCTTAAGTGCTTTTCCTACCAGGCCGCAGCTGTTTCCGGACATAAACTTCATATTGGTGACAGACAGGTGGCAGATACACTATATAATCCACTTAGGATGCTATCTGGTGGTCCCCAGAAACAATATGGGCTGTGCCATTTGATATAGATTGAGGTGTAACGGTAATGACATGAGGAGATATTACTTGTCAGGTTGCCAGTCTGAAACATACAGACGCAGAATGAAATCCACACCTACAGGCACTTTACAATCTCCTATTCGCCTAATCTTCTGTCTTTGGATTGTGGATTCAAACTCCACACAGGTAACACGCAGGTTAACAAAGGACCTCTTCAATTTTGTATATTTACTTAACTAGGTGTAGCACATTTTAATGCTGATTTAATACTCAACACATGTGCAACAATTGTTCACAAGGTGTTATTCATTATTTTCTTTTGGCCTCTAATTGAACATTTGGAACAGCATATTCAAATGGATATTTGCTTATCTCCAGTGCGCCAAAAGGTAAGCTTTGAAAGGACATGGTGGGCTACAAATATGTAAATGGGTCAAGAAATTATTAATCAAAAGAGGTTTCCATTGTAATGATTAATCCAAGTGAGAGGGGAGTGTATGCATATAGGGCAGAGGCTCTGACAGTGTGGCTTGATAATAGTTCTTTGTGTTTGTGAATAGAGAGGCCGAAGGTTTAGAATGACGTTGGTACTGCCCACACCAAGTCAGTGATGGCTGAGCTCAGAGAGGAGGGATGAAGGGGTGGAATGCAAATACAGATAAAGAAAGGCAAAGGATAATTAGCAAAGGTACACTTGAGGATAAGAAACCAATGCAACCAAACATATACTGAGACATTGTAATAGGGAATTACTCATAGGGCCCTCCATAACAGCCTCTGGATTTCTACCGGTATCAAATAGCTGGCCCTTTCTCTACGCTTGGGATTCAACAATAGCTGTTTCTAAGATCTAGAACAATCTTTTCTTTAGACAATGACAGGAAAATGTTTGACCCTGCCAGGGACAGGATTTCCAACATCTTGTAGTATAATGGTGATTATGATCTAAGAATTGGTGAAGTATCAGTGACAGGGGAGAGAACTTCAGAGTTGGTTAAGGCAGAGGCTGTGTCACTACTGTGTCTCAGAAAATGTCTATGTCAATTCTCTGGCCGTAACTTCCAATAAATCTTCAGTGTCCGAGATAACTTTAAAGCTCTCTGGTGTACTCTTTGTTTTCCTGTTCTTTGCTCCAAGAATTTCATCCCAGGTTGTATTCTTTTAATACTCGTTTTTATGACAGAACTTAAACAGACAAAAAAATAGTAAAGACCAGATTGCATGAAGTTTGATGCAAACAATGTAAGATGTAAAACCTTTGTAGATACAAAGTTAAGATGACAAACTAATTACATAAGTCTTCCCCTTCTTTCTTTACCTTCTCTGAGACTTGTGATTTCATGTCAGGCTTCTCATTGAAGATGAAAGACAAACAGTTTTTGGCCCATTTGCTAAACCTATTATTAATATTAAACATACAATGTATTTATGTGTCTAGACCTGCTGGACATCATTGATTATTATGACCTTTTTTCTTATGAATGTCTCTGTGTAACAATTGCTATTTGTTTTTATTGTTTCAGCCATGCTACTTCCCTCGTCACTACTACTCCTCCTTGGCCTCCTCCCTTGGAGTCCCAGTCCATCATGGGCTGCTAAAGTGATCGTGGTTCCACCCATCATGTTTGAATCACACTTGTACATCTTCAAGACGCTGGCCGAGGCTCTACACCAGGAGGGCCATGAGACCCATTTTTTAATTTCAGAGGGTCGTGGTGTACCCCCTTCCCCTAACTTTCACTTACAGCGCTACCCAGGGATCTTTAACAGCACCACAGCTGACAATTTCCTTCAGTCCAAAGTCAGCAACATTTTCTCAGGCAGACTAACATTTCTTGAACTTTTTGACATCCTTGACCACTACTCCCAGAACTGTGATGCTGTGGTTGGAAGTGTTGAGGTAATGACCCGCCTCAAGGAGGCCAAGTTTGACCTGCTGCTGGTGGACCCTAATGAGATGTGTGGTTTTGTGATTGCTCATATCCTGGGTGTGAAATATGCAGTGTTCAGCACAGGGCTGTGGTACCCCGCGGAGGCAGGTGCCCCAGCCCCCCTTTCATATGTTCCCGAATTCAACTCATTGTTGACGGACCGCATGTCTCTGCCCCAGAGGATGGCCAACACAGCTGTTTACCTGGTGCAGCGCTTTGGAGTCCGTTATATTGCATTACCCAAGTATGACCGGATTATGAAGAAACATGGAGTGACGCCTCAAGTGGCCATGTCGGACCTGGTGCAGGGCAGCCGGCTGTGGATGCTGTGCACCGACATGGCTCTGGAGTTCCCCAGGCCCACCCTGCCTCACGTGGTGTACATAGGAGGCATCCTCACCAAGCCCCCCAACCCACTGCCACAGGTCAGTACAGAGAGACACACAGGCAGGTAAAAAGCACATTCAGAGACTGAAAAATGTTGATGGTTTATGCAGTGTTTCACTCAGAGTGCTTTTAGATCACATTATGAATATCAAATCAAGTGAGAAACTATTAGGATAAAATAACTGGAAAACAATGTAGTTTTTTCGCTAATCCAGCAAACATACCCAATACATTAAGCTATGGACTCAAACACCATATCAAATGCAATGTTCTCATATATTATCATTGATATGAAACATATCCCACATCACTCTAATAAGGTAAAGTAATGTTACTGCATGGTTAACCATAGGGCAAAAATCTTTAATGTTTACAAATGTATATGATGAAGTTCACTTACAAAAAACCCAAACACAAAATACACAGACGATTCTCTTTGTATTTTGTTCTTTGTCAGTTTGAGTTTTAGTATTCTTTTATATATACCCTTTGCTTGTTCCATTTGTCTTCCCTTGTATTGGTAACTTGTATTATCAATCCTGCTACAATGCAATCCTTTATAGACAATGTTGGGTTGAGGATTGATTTTGAGCAGAGAGCGAGGGGAGTCATGGGGAGCAGAGGCGGGTGGTGATGGGGGTTAGTCCAGCGTTCGGATGCCGAGAGCACAGGCTGTCGGTATCTACTGCGGGTTGTGTTGGAATGCCGCTCCAGCCAATGGGGAGCATTGTGCCGTTTTGTAAAGAGGGAGTTATAATGGAAGTGGAGGGAGAACGAGGCCATTGTTCTGGGCAGAGCTTTGGGGACACTGAGACTCTTTTATGGGGTCACTGAGGCTGCGTTGTAGGGACAGTAGGGCTGCACTGCTGGGACACAGAGTCCAGTGTGCCCCTGATGTTGCTCCGTGCCAGTGCCAGCCTTAACTGTCGCAGCTGGAACATAGGCCTCCCTCCATCTGCATGTCCTTCACTTCTATTACTCCCAACATGGCGGCTCTCTGATCCCCCACTGTCAGACCATACATCTTCACGCACCAGACCTAGTTTCGGAGTAATGTGGGTTACACCTTTGGATGAAACCAAGATCAGGAAAAGCGGAAAAGGAGGATATTGTTGGCCTCATTTTACAAAGGCATGTCAAGAATATCGTTTTCACTTCCTCATGAAGTCTTGTCAGTCGGTAGAAACCAATTAGTGCCGCAGGACTTATTCCTTTTTCATTTGATATAACTACCGTGCTGACATTTAAAATGTTCCGGAAACTTTTAACTGATAGACCAAAGTTACAGTATACTAGTGGGTATATGCCCTGTAGGATGGATGTCAGATGTAATTTCTTAAATATGGAATTCATTTGATCATGTAACAAGATCAATGGGGTCTTTGTTTTCTAATGAGTCAGTCAACTTCCTTCAGGGAATTCATCTCAAAAGTAATGAGATAATGGTGTTTACCGCAAAGAGATGTTGACCTCAACGTCCAAGTTGTAATCATGACTTGGAGCCCTGATATATCAGACATCAATCTGGATTTGAAGTGTCTAAAAACAAACAAACCTGGACACATAACTTCCATGGATATACCCTAATTTAATGCTAACTTGGTGAAATGTCATGAGTTTATAGCTCCTCTTCAGCCCATCAACTGCACGATTTGGGGCTATTTTCTTCTTCAGGAAATAGTTTTGGATTACCCAAAGTACCTAGTATGTGGTTTCAGGAGAGAAATACTGCTGTTTAATTTGAAGAAGAATGAAGAATGAATTAATTTGACCTCCATTGTATTGATGCATTTGGACTTATTTGATCTGACCCTTTAAGGACGTAAGTGCATTGTGAATGTATGAATGTTTGCGAATGGACTTTAGATTGGGATATACATTATGTTTAACAGCACTGCTGATAGTTGAAGACAGGTTTGCTTACAGAATTTTTTTTTATTGACGTCCCCATAAGAAACCAGCATTTGTTTGGTTTCTAATTTTATATTAATTGATCAGAAATATAATTTTAATGGGTACAAATGAGTGCTTTGAGGATGATATCATGGCAAATATGCTACTCTCAGATTCATTCATAGGTTTATTTTGAAGCAAAGTGCAACAGGCAGCAATTCAGAAGAGATCTAAATTCCTTATCAACAAAGATAAGGAAGCGGACATATTTATACAACCTGTACTATAAACAATATGATAACAAGAGATTACACTTGTTAAGCGGTTTATAGTTTGGGAGTCTCCTTGTATCTACCCGTTGCTTATCAAATGATACCTAATGAGGCATTTTATTGTACCCTTTGATGACTGATAGTTTTTCTGCAAAGTTTTGTAAGGTGTATGACATTTTCTATCAATTGTCTGTAAAGCTATAACTCACTCATCCTCAAGTCATGTGTGGGAAGCATGCTTCAGTGATAAATGTTTATTTAAAGGGTCTGTTCTATTGATGTTAGCTATTTATCTGCTCAGCCTCAGATTGACCTCAGCTGTTTAATTGTAGTGATCAGCTTATTTTTGCCATCTTGGTAAGATGATATTATTTGCAAAATACAAATGTTACGGCCTGGCTTATAGGCTGCAACAAAGATGGGAGACCAGACAAGTTAAATGTAACAAAAAGCGTATTTATTTACTATAACCAAAACCAAAGGTCTTCAAAGAAACCTAATAAATGTGGAAGTCAGTTATCAGTAATGATTGCGTGTATGGGTGTGTGAAAATGTGCAGAAACAAAGACGCGGCCGTGTCCAACAGAAGAGTGAGAGGGCAGTATGGGTTAGTGACGGCCCAGTTGTGGTTCATCAGGTTGATCACCTGAAACACAAACAAGAGCCAGCCAGCAGAACACAAAGGCAGAGACCCCTAGTGGAGTGGAGGGGGTCGTAACACCCCTCCCCCCCTTAAAAAAGGGGTTCCCCCTAGGAACACCGTCCAAACATAGCAACCAACACAGAATAGTATTGAAATGCAAACTTCAAAATTACATAGACATGTTCCATACTGACCGGTTTGAATTTCACATCGGTGTTCACCCAGTCTCCATTTTCCAACCCAGCAACTCTAGTGCCTGAAGAAGCCTTTTAAGAGATACAACCCCGCAACATCAGCGCCTAAGGAAGCTTTTTAAGAGTTTACAGGAAAGATGGAGATCAGAGAGAACACACTCTGAAGAGAAGGGTGATGGGCCATGCATGGAAGAGCATTAAAAGGAGGTCCAAAAACAGATAAACATTCACCAGAGTCCGACAAATTACCTGCAGCTAAACAAAGCTTGCTAAAGCTTTGCCTTCACCAAGATTCCAGCTATCACAAACTAGAATCAACATAAGTGTCAAACCAAAGGTTCCTCTGAAACAAACGGCTCACTAGCCAACCAAGTCTTCCTCAGAAGCACAGCACAAAGAGGCAACCAAACTACGCAAAGCTCACCCAACCAAGGCATGAACTGCAGCGCTTATGTTCCCGAAGCTTACAGGTCTAACTAACCACTTGCAGACACTTCCAACAAATTACCATTTTGCACTTCCCTCCTGCTACCATCTGCTTACTTCCACGTAAACCACTGTAGCATCCTGCACTAAGACATCACCACAACCCAGACTTGTTTTAGAACTAATAAAGCCAAACGGTTTACCAGGATTAAGTACTAACAGGAAAACACCAACATTATTTAACTACGGCGAGACAGATAACAAACACTCATGTAAACATTGTAAAGTCACTTAACACATTTGCAGCCGATCTCAAATAGCACATACACAGATCACAGCAGTCATGTCCCTCTATCTACCAAACAAAACAGAAACTACCTAAACTCTCCCCCCTAGTCTTCAGGTGCTACTTATGGTGGGTATTTATGCACTGAAACCCACAAGCCCGGTAAAGCAACCAGCAATTGGCAACTCCACCCGCAACTTTGGACGTGCTCCCGAGCTAATAGCTCTAACCACGTCCACACCACACTAAAACCCCCCAACGAATTCCAGAGGGAATCCGTTCTGAAGCCTACAGGGACAGAAGTGAGAGACACTCACAGGACCACCAAAAATCGGCTACAAAAATCACCACTATAACGAGCTTAGCGACGAAAAACAAAAACACCACCCACCTGCATTTCCTTACAACTGCTTACATTATCCAACAAAAACAAACATCTACTCACCACACTTGTCCATGTCTCCCAACCAACCAGCATGCACACAACGAGGTGCACCTGCCTACCAAGTTACAGCTGATCTGATTGTTGTAATCAGTCTCAGCCCTTCAATCCACTTACAAGCAGACAAAGATGGCTGCACTACAGAATTAGAAACAATGTCAAAAAGTTTGGATGAGACCCCATTTGTTACGGCCTGGCTCATAGGCTGCAACAAAGATGGGAGACCAGACAAGTAAAGTGTAACAAAAAGCATATTTATTTACAATACCACAAAAACCAAAGGTCTTCAAAGAAACCTAATAAACGTGGAAGTCAGTCATCAGTAGTGATGGCAGTTTGACACTGAAGCTTCGAACGGAGCTTCAACCCTGGACTTCCTATTCCATAGAAGCAGTGATTCGAAGCTTGCTTCAAATCACGTGACATGTGACGTCCGAACCAGCAACTGCTTCATTTCCTGAATGAATCAACTCACTGGTTCGCGGTCCAATAAGGTGATTCAATGCACTGCCTCGTCTCTATTCTGACAGGTGACAGGTGCTTCAACACTTTATAACCGCTCTAAACAATGCGCAATGTGTGGGTTGTTGTCGTAGTTTGCGTTGTTGCTGTTGAGTTGTTGTTGGTATTGCATTTGAATTGGATCATTATAGAGCAAGCCAGGAAGAAAGATAGGTCGTTCTGGCTCGGGAAACACTTTGAAATGTGGAGAAGTTGTGACCTTGGTTTAAGGAATAGATAGCGCAGTGGATAGAGCCGGCGGCCCGAATGCTGCGATGTCCTCCGCGCAGCTGGTTCAATGCTCGGAACGGATGAACTTTTAATCATTGCTTTTCAACTTTAATACTTTAATAACTGATAAAAGGCCCTCTCCGCCCAAAAAAATGTCCAGCACTCTCTAGTCTCTTCTCAATAACCCAATACACACAATTATCAATCTTTATTTGCAAATAGAACATGATATTCAGTCTTAGTGTGTGTGTGCATCGAATATTTTTCAAGGCAAAGATACGTTAAACCCACTGCAGCCTTGCACTTCGCCAGGAGAGGTCGCTGTAACTGAAGCTTCGAGAAATGAACCTATTTCCGACACAATTGTCCAAGTGGTTCGATGCTTCATTCAAAGCTTCATTTTGCCATCACTAGTCATCAGTAATGATTGCATGTATGGGTGTGTGAAAATGTGCAGAAACAAAGACGCGGCCGTGTCCAACAGAAGAGTCAGCCGTATGGGTTGGTGTTGGCCTTTTATGTAGACGGCCCAGGTGTGGCTCATCAGGTTGATCACCTGAAACACAAACAAGAGCCAGCCAGCAGAACACAAAGGCAGAGACCCCTAGTGGAGTGGAGGGGGTCGTAACACAAATAAATAAGTCTACTATAAAATAATTGACTGGTGAGGTTAAAAATGTTAGGGGAACAAAGGGTTCTTCACTACAACAACACATTTATAAGCGTTTGCATTTTTATGAACCTCTACACAATGAATAATTTTAGCTCCTATTCTCTTTCTCTCATTTCTCCCACAGGATTTTGAGTCGTGGGTGAATGACACAGCGGAGCATGGCTTTGTGGTCGTTTCGTTTGGAGCTGGGGTCAAGTACCTTTCCCATGACATAGCTCACAAACTGGCAGGAGCCCTCGCCAGGCTTCCCCAGCGTGTTGTCTGGAGGTAAAGGACCTGTTCTCTCACTCTGGAAACCACTTACACAGTGACAGATGTGAAAATGATTTTCTAATAAGGTTCAAGTTACTGTATCTCCTCCAATCAGCACTCAAGGGGCAAATGTATTGCTTTATATGAACCCCCATTATCAGCTATACTTTGCACAATACATCGGTTTTTAAATTGTCATTGAGCTGTTGAAAAGGAATCTAACTTCGATACAACCAATGTTAATATCTAGGCCGTCTCCGATACAGAGATCCGGTGCTGATAAGGCTCCAGAAAACGGCCATCCAATCTTTTTAGGACTAAACCCCCCAGAATCTACACGCAAGATTAACATAATCTGCTTAGGGGGGCGCTTACAGCATGGCCTCTAACACCATGCTGCCCGTCGTATCACTTATTTCAGGCACTAAAGCGTCGGTCTCCGACCGCCAAGATAGCAAAACGGAGTGTGTAGCGTAGTAGGTGATGGTGGGCTGGTAGAACCCCAGAGCAGTATCTAAACTGCCCCTGGAGGAGAAACCCTGTGTCGTTGGGAAACTCCCTGGTAATTAGGGCAGCTTCAGGACCCACAATCCCTAACCCCCCATTTTGATCCTCAGATATACCAATTAAAACAATGCAAATGTAATATCAAACACAGCCAGAGTTAAATATTAATATCACAGCAGTGATATTACCACATCAGCAGAGCATATGTCATATTTCAACATCAATCAAAACTACATCAACCACAGTAACCAATGTGAAACTATAGTTTAACCTTAGCAGAGTTTCTATTCCCCTTAAACAATTTCAATTGATCAACTAATGTCAGACTTTTCCAAGGAAGGGTGTTCTTACCTCACTCTAAGACCAAGCAGATACCTTCAGAGACCACAAGAGAGACCAGGAATTGGCTCGAAATGTACAAAGTACAAACCGGTTTTATTAAGTTTTTAACAAAAATAGAGGATTTACAAGAATCCAAAAAATAACAAAGACACAAGGTCGAAGAACAAAAGCAACAGGTTCACAAGTCAAATGTCCTAAAGCAGTCTAAAAGAGCCCAAGCCCAGGCCCAGGGCCCAAGGCCCAGAGCCCAGGAGCCAAGACCCGGAATCAAGCCTCAGAAAGTTCCCCCAAGCTCTCAAGCCTCAAAAAGCCTAAAAAGCTCCCCTTTCTCTTCACACATCATCTTTTATAGTCTCTTCCCTCCTCCCTCTCTGCATCAGGTGGTTTCCCCTTTTCTATCTTTGAGGGAGAAGGAGATCACATATGTTCAACTTTTACTTAATGAACAATTAAAAATGTAAAGTTAAAATAAAACAAATAAAGACTTATAGTAATAATATGCAATTTGAACAAGAGGGAATATGAACATTTTTCATTAAAGCAGAACACATTGTCAATTTCATGTTTAGAATCAAGTTTTTTTCTTTAAACATTTAATTTTAAATATGCAAACTTTACACTTTAATTTATTAACTGAGACTTCATTTATTAACAGAGACAATAAGGACAGCTTGTCTCTACGATTCGCTGGCCCAGGAAGTTGATTCGACCCTTTGCGTAGGCCGCCTGCATCCTGTGCTTCATACCCGCTGTAACAGCTCTCAAGGTGTCTACAACCACAAGCGCCTTCTCAGAATTTTGGCTGGAACTTTTACGCTTTTATTGCCCCATCTAGAATGCGTAATGCGCATAGGTCAAAAGTTCAGAATGTTCTATCTAGTTTCACATGCCTGGTTTCATACGTCTGAAAAGACATGATGGAAACATACATCCTTTCTATTTACAGCCAATTTAGCATCTTTTTATCAATGGTAAGCTTAATAGAGGTAGGTGAGGTAAAGGTCAGGTCTGAAACAGCAGAACTGTCAACACTGTCAACTTGCGTGACTTGCAATATTGGAAATAATCCCCGTTTAAAAACAAAATGTATTTATTTTTTGGTTTACTCAGCGCAGCAGCAAGGCGTAGGAATATAATTGCAACGTCTGTTTATTTGTTTATTTATCAAGTCATATTGTTACTGGGATATTCATTAACTTTATCACATATTTTCCTCATATCCTTCAGCCCTTTTGCAATGGCACATTGTAAAATTGAGGCGACTATGTTGTTCCTCTGTGATAATATTTGACATGGGACCAAAGTCCATGTTTCTACCCTACTTTGCTCCATGGTATTATCTCATGCGGTCCACTTGTTCAAACAATATTGAGTAGGAAATCCTTTGTTCTCTTCTCAAGGAAAAACGTTTCATTTGCTAGTCAAACACAAAGTTCAGTGCCTCACTTTTAAACCTGCAGAGTACCACATATGTGCCTGTGGGAGCTGGTTAGTTTTTCACAGTGTTCTATCAACATAACATTGACAGTCATTTGCTACAGCCATGGGAATGGGGAAATATGGTCTTTAACGGGGGAATAATTTGTAATGTATTTGCGCATGTGTGTGTCCCTCATAGTGTTATATACCATCAAAGTAGTGATATGTCGGTCGCAAACGGCTCGCGCCCGCGAAAGAGCCGTTTTTTGTTTTTGTTAAGTAATACAAGATAGAATGATATGATGATCTCCGCGCTACGGGTGCTTCGTGCATGCATGCATTGACATGTAATATCCAAGGATTAGAGACAGTTGGATGCTGCTGTTTTGCACATTGCAATACATTTATTTTTATTATGTTTTGTTTATGATTAGAGACGGTTGGATGCTTCTGTTTTGAATTTATTTATGATTATCTTTAGGCTCAGCAAAGATTTGATGTCAGCTGTTGCTGTCTTTTTTTCTTTAGTTAATACTGAAATAGAGCCCTGCTGTTTTGTTAGTGCTTTTTCTTTAAATACAATTTTAAAATGTCGATACAGTAGCTGTCCTTTTTTTAAATGTCTATGCTTAAGTTTTTATAGGTGTTGCTATCTGCTTTGTGTAGCGTGGTCAGTGCATTCATTGGGTGGTATCAGAGAGTTACAAGGGTCTGTAAATGTAATGAAAACAATTGGCCACAGCAAATCATTTATATTACAAATGTAATTTTTACTTTTTTAAGTGATATATGTGTACACATATACATCATTAGTCAAAACAGGGCTACATTTGACTGAATTATAAAAGGTATATGTGGTCAAATGAAGAGCCGTTTGGGAGCCGAAAGAGCCAGCTCTTCTTGGTGAGCCGAGCCAAATGATCTGGCTCACTAAAAAGAGCCGGAATTCCCATCACTACAACAAAGGGCCTTCAGAGTTATCTAAAATGGACGGCATCCATAATGCTCCTTTCTAGTTTACCCACCACTCAAAGTGCTTAGCAAAACATATCTACCAACCAACATTCACCCATTGATATACTGACATAAGTGCCTTCGGTTAGGGTTTGACTCACGGACACTAAAACACTCTGGAGGAGAGATCTAACCAGGATCCTTTGTGATAACAAAACGACCGCTCTACCTCCTGAGCCATGGCGAACCTTATCTATAATGTTTGTGCTTGCCAAGAAAGGGAAAATGATTTGATTATAATCTAATCTGTGGTTATCATTTACATAGAGTTTCATGGCTATGATCTACTGACTATGACCTGAATATGAAAACACAAAAAATAAGAAGAGGGCAAGTAGGGCTGATTGAGGAATGTTTTCAAATGTTATTCATTTACCTGTTGAACCTTAACTCTCATATTTGTGTGTTTAGAGTTGGTGACTAATTTACCACAATCACGCATATGGTTTCTGTGTAATTTGTATCCCATAGATGACTAAAGAAAAGTTAATTAGAGATCAAAACTGTCTGGCTTGAAGTTGCAAAACCTTTATAAACAATAGAATGTGTTTATTTAGGTCAATCTATCCTATGATGTCCATGGGAGGCGTGTGGTGCAGTGGGTTGTGCGTTGGTGTTCGGATCAGGGGGTCACAGGTTCTAACCCCACTGCAGTCAGCATGTCGTTGTGTCCCTGGGCAAGACACTTCACCCCAAATTGCTCCTGTGGGGATTGCCCACAGTATTGAGTATGTAAGTCCCTTTGGATAAAAGCGTCTAACAAGTGACATCTAATGTAATGTAGGCATTACTTATGTAGACTGCAGGAACAAAGCCTGGATCCTAGGTCATATATACATACCCCTCCCAAACCTGACCTTTCCCAAGGTATATGACTGCTGGGTTAATGTTTAAACATGTGCCGGTGTGCACAGGTCTTCACTTGTAGAAACTCACAATTTACAATGATGTCACGACTGACACCAGGGATAATACAATTAGATTAAATGTTCTACAATAAAAACATTTCTTTAGTTCATCGAATTTAACTCCAGTTTTGCTGTAGTTAATGTTTTTAGCTTTTTTTGTTTGATTTTAATTTCCATTCTGTTTCTATTTAGCTCACATTTTTAAAATGATCATCAGCACTGCTGTTCAAAGTCCAAACTGTGTTATAATTGACCCACTGGGGATGGATAACTAAACTCTGAATTTTCTTTAAAAAAAAGTTCTCCTTTTTCTTAGTAAAAACTTTACTTGAATAATTCTTATTAATGACAATATCACATTGTCATATTAAACTTCTTTCTGGCATCCTGTCTCACAGTATGATATGCAAACGTGTGCAAATGAGTGCAGTATTTTACTAGTACGAAGAGGGATCATGTAAGTTGGAGGAATAAAAGGAGATAAGAATGTGGGTGAAAAATAGGAGATAATTATGACCCTACTGCTCACATTTGTATATATTTATTAAGTAAAGCATCCTACTGGCTCTTGATCATGCCTTCATTAACAGTCGATAAGGTGTGGGACTGCTTGTCTACTAAGTGCCTGCAATCATTTCAATTTAATCACATGGAAGAGAGAATATGAAAGCAGCATTCTGTGGCATGGAATGAGCAGGGTTTAACAACAGGTTTGTGAAGCCAGTGCCTTTTAGTAGCTGGGGCTGGGCAGAGTCACTGTTGTGATTTAGGAGGATCAGTTTGTGGTTGTCAGTAAGCTTGCCAGGGTTATAGTTAAAGGGTGTTGTGTGTTGGAATGTGAGGTGATATATTTAACTTTGCATGCAACATGCGTTAGGAATGTTTGATCATTTCTAATTTGTGTCTGAAAAACTACAAAGGCAACATCAGGCACCGACCTTTTACACTGAGGTAGCAGAAAATGGTACTCCACATGTAGTTATCTGACTACATTGGTGCAAAATCTGTTGCTAAAGGCAGGAGCCTCTTAAGCCCCAAGATTTAGTATTTGATATTCAATTATTATGATATTATTTAATGGTAATTTGGCTTTCGGTCCTTCCAAATTGATGTAAAAGGGAAGAGGGCAACTGAAAGGGACAGGAACCAAGTCAAATGAATCAAGTCATTGATAATTGCATGAATGTAGGCTTTGCTTGGCAGGACAGTGAATTAGTGCTTTGTTGAAAAGAGAAAGAGAGATGAAAGACTTTGGGTTAGGGAGGGAAGGAGACAGAGATGGACGGATGGGGTCGTAATGTTCCATGTAAATGTATTGTGTGCTGCATTTGGTAGAAATTGCTTCCGCACATGCAAACACAGACACTTTCAAACATACACAATGTTGTACACATTCTCTACCATCCGTTTCATTTTGTTCTGAGGAAAATAGATCAACTCTTGTTTTCCCCTTTGTTCACTTTCTGCATCATGTAACTGTTAAGACTCCTCATTTAGCCTTCTGCAGTATCTCTAGGACCAATTATACATACTGTACATCCTCTGCCCTCGCTATGTCCCTCAAGTAGATTTCTGCAACACAATAGTGTGTTGCAGAAATCTACCCGCAGACAGACCAACAGATAGACATATAAACACTTAGCTCTCCTCCATAGTGGTTCACGCTTCAGTAGGTGTTTGCAGGAGCACATTTCGCAATGAAGCCAGCCACACAATAATGTGTGAATAGCGTCTAGGGGATTTTAATTGGTGTTAACACATTGTGATGTAGGGGTGCAACAACTAATCGACTTAATCGATTAAAATCGATGACCAAATTAGTTGCCAACTAATTCAGTCGTCGATTCGTTGGTGACGTCATCACGTGTGTTTCACAGGCAGTTCAGCTCCAACGTTATCGGTCTTTTTATCGGTACAGGAGACATTTAAAACATATATGTCATATGTATTATTGCTACATAAACATTATATCGCAGTCTTAGTGTCGCCAACTCCGTTTCTAATATGCAATAAGACTACAAAATGCGTCTATGATGTATTTTCGATCTTTCCAATCCAGACGAGAGATCTCTCTCTCCCCCGTCTGTGTGCGAGGGGGCGGGGCAGTTTACACACACGCAGCTGCTACATGCATGCAACACACACACACACGGAGGAGATGGCGGAGAGAAGCGCTCCAAGGTGTGGTTAAACTTTACCCGTCTCGATGTGGACAATGCTCGTTACCAAAAGTGCAATAAGAGTTTAGTATCTAAGGGCGGTAACACGAGCATTTTGTCTAAACATTTAGCAAAAGTGCACCACATCCAGACGGAGGAATGCACCGGGTCCGACTGTCTTTCTAGTAGCTCTGTAGCCCCATCCACGAGTAACGTTTCCACGTCAGGTGTTATGTATGCTAGCAGCAACACACAGAGTTAACTCAATGATTCAAACATGGGTTAATGATTAGAGGTAACGGAGTTATTTAGTTTGTTAAAGTTTCAGCTATTCTGTTTACAGTTCTGTCATCAGATTATTTAATATGATTTGTTAAAACACTGTTGTTTCTTTTGATGTGAAATATTATTTATTTAATTTAAATAAAAAGCAATGTTAATTTTGTTCACAATTTGTTTAGTTAATTTACCTTATTTATTTTCAAAAGAACCGATAAGACTATCGTTAAAGGACCGGATCGATAAGCAGTATCGATAAAAGTAGTTGTACAGTTAAAACCTTAACGATCCGAATAATCGATTAATCGTTTCATTAATCGATAGATTAATCGATTATCAAATTAGTCGTTTGTTGCAGCCCTATTGTGATGGTGAGCTAAACCATCTTATCATTATTGTCTTTTTTGCTTTCTTAGATTCTCTGGAGTTCCACCCAGTAACCTCGGCAATAACACCAAGCTTGTTGATTGGATGCCTCAGAATGACCTATTAGGTAAGTACACCTCAAGGACAAACACCACTTACTGTAATGTTTAGTCCACCCACCATGTGTATATTATCAACAGTCAATTTGACTTACTGAATGTATGGTATTGCACAAGGTAAACTGAAATGAATTGCTTGAAGGTGTTTCTTAACACACATCTGATGCTTGGTGTTTTATACAACATGCTTTAACTCACGGTGTTGTGTACTGTTTTTCATGGTTGGGTTCCTCCCTTACCTACTTATTAACCATTGTGGATGGTATAATGTGAATGTGTAAGCCACATTTGCTATCTTTGTGCAAGTCAGGGATGCACAACAATCCGATGTTGACAGTAAGCATTATATTCTGAATTGGTGCAATAGAACTGTGGAGAACTGTGGTGAATTGGTGCAATAGAACTGTGGAGAACTGTGGTGAATTGGTGCAATATAACTGTGGAGAACTGTGGTGAATTGGTGCAATATAACTGTGGAGAACTGTGGTGAATTTGTGCAATATAACTGTGGAGAACTGTGGTGAATTGGTGCAAAAGAACTGTGGTTAGCCAAGCCTTCAAAATACATTACACCAGTCTGTCTGTATCTCAATGTAGGTGCTAAATTACCTTAAACCATGCAAGTAAACATAAAGGGCCCAGATTAAGACGGAAAATAAGTCGTGTTTATGGTGACGTTTTTATTAAAGAATGAAGGGCATTTACTTTGAAATGTATTTCTTTATAAAAACTATAAACAATATTTGGTTAAATATACTGTTAGAAAATAAACACTCATACACACACATAAAGTCTGTATTCCTCTAACTGTAAACCATCCTACCCCCACCTCCGTGTGCAGAGCAACAGTGAAGTACTGCAGAGTGTGCAGACATTTTTGGGCTTTACTCTTTAAACTGTAAATATCCTAGCAAAATATGCACCAAAAAATGACTTGTGAACTCAACACCTAACATGCAAATTAACATCCTTCATCCCTCCTGTCGTCCAGGCCACGCCAACACAAAGGCCTTCCTGAGTCACGGTGGTCTGAACAGCATCTACGAGGCCATGTATCACGGGGTGCCGGTGGTAGGTGTGCCCCTGTTTGGAGACCACTATGACACCATGACTCGTGTGGCAGCCAAAGGTATGGGTATCATGCTACACTGGAAGTACATGACCGAGGAAGACCTTTATACAGCCCTGAACAGCGTCATCAAAGACAGCAGGTTAGATTTCGAAGTCTTGTATGCACTGTCACACACAAATGCTTTGTATATGAGTGTTATGGTTCATTAGTGTCATCTGTTGACCAGATATAGAGCCCTTTAGCTTGCTGAATGATTGCCGATAAAGGTTGTTTCCACATTTCTTCCTACCTAGGTACCGCCAGCAAGCACAAACTCTTTCCAACATTCACAAAGACCAGCCAGGCCATCCAGTGACCAGGGCCGTCTATTGGATCAGCTACATCCTGCGTCACAACGGTGCCGACCACCTTCGCTCCGCTGTGTACGACGTGTCCCCCTACCAGTACTTCCTGCTGGATGTGATTTTCACTGTAGGAGCGGCCCTGGCTCTTTTTGTCTTTGCACTGCGACGGTTGGTACGAATGCTGAGGGGGAAGACTGATGACAAGAGAAGAGGAGATGGCGTCTCCAACGACGACGGTAACATGGCCAACGGACATTGTCATAGCGAGAGCCTGGCTAATGGGAAGCACAAACGCAACGGCTCCTTGAAAAACGAGAAGAAGATTAACTAATGTTTCAAATGGCCAAGAAGGACGAGGAGGAAGTTGCCCCAAGGACTCAGCTCTAGGTTTTGTTAAGTGATTTTATAAAAGCTTTGAAGGAAAGAGTTTCTTAGTTCTGTGTCGAATGGCAACTGCTACTCAAAGCCTGAAAGAGGCTGTAGGAGGATACACAATGCATCGTGTGTGGGACAGAGTGAGGCATCGGGTGCTCAAAATCTGTGTGTGTGTGTGTATGTGTATGTGTGCACTGAGGCAAATTTAACGAAAACTCTTAACAAAAGCAGCTACAGCAATACAACACCAAATAGGAAAGTGATTAAGAATGAAACGCAGGAAAGACACATTAGCAGGAAATTGTCTCTCCTACATGATCTCTGTTGTCTTCCTGCCTTCCTTACCAGTGAAAGGATGATGAAGAGGAGAAATCCTGAGCGCCAACAACTCATCCTTAGAAAACAAGAAAACAAATAGATAACTTTTGAAATAGTTAGATTTAATGTCTTTAACTGCAAACTTTGCTTCTTCAAATGTCTGGTGAACTGTAAATAGAGAAAACATCTATTTATTACTGTAAAAAAGCTTTTTAATGAAGGACCTTTTTAACCTTATCTTATTTTTAATGTATTACATGTATCAATGGTGTTAGAGCATTATGTTAATTGTGTACTCCCTCTTTACTAATTATACGCACAACATTGTGTGCGTCCTAAAGGTGGAACATACAAAACAAAGACTGAGAGCTGCAATCATTATACGTTTGCACAGGTCTGTGCTTTCTACAGTTGCATTATCCATAGAAATTCATGGTCGTCTTATTTTCAGATTTATCAGTGTTGAAAGCATTCAAATTGTTTCCCTTTTCACATGTTAGGGCCATCCCGTGACTTTACTGTTTGTTCTAGTAGATAATATCTCAACTGTATTTGGCTTAACAATGTGAAAAGGAATATCATGTTATCATTAAAACATATAATACAATAAAGGCTACTACCAATGATACTGTGGAAAGGCAGAGACTGCTCTAGATGTGCTTAAGCTCATCCGGTCATGTGATCAGGGGTGAGTCAGAGCATTATTGATTCATGACTACTCGCTCCGTGAGACCACTATCTTTATTCTGCATCCCGCATCCATTATAAGTGATTAGTGAGAATTCATCACTTGTTGGCCATTTTTATTGCTACACTTGATTTTGTACATCATTCCTATATGATTGGATTGAATGTTAATTTCTAACAAAGCTTGTTTCAAATTACACAGTTCAGGTAGAAATCCATTCAAGACTTCTGCAAATTAAATTCTATTAGATTTAGCAATTGAGTTTTAAAAAAAAAAAACTAAAATAACTAGGTAGGCCTTATGTAATTATATTAAAATTGAATGTGAATGATTCACATTCTGTTTGTGGCCTTTTGTAATGCAAATATTTGTTTATGCAGTATGATGGAATATATTTGTAGTTGTGCTTGTTACTGTTCAATTATTGTGGGTTAGATCACTTAGACTGAGTGTATGGATGAACCAAGGAAAATTAGGTATGTTTTAGCCCACTAAGAAATGTTAAAACAAACATTGGCTTTTCAGCCATTCTGTGAAGTCATCAAATTAGGTGTACACCCATGCACTTGATTCTTTATTTCATTCAATAGGACCAAAGTTGCACCGTGTAGCTTTTTTTTAATTATCATTTTATGTGTCAATCCACTCCAAGTTTACTCTGGTTTCTAGGCTGTCTGTTAATTCTTAATGCAGATGGAGGAAGGGTGTAAGGAGGGTGAAAGAGTGACTTAGTTCCTCACTACTTCTACAATGAGTAATACCATGTCAAAGTGACACTGATCCTTGCAAAGAAATTCTCTTTACTTGAACCCCTGTCGATGAGATCAAAGTACAGGGCGAGCAGAATAGTATTTTTAGAGTTAGTCCGGATTTGGTATTGTGCTAATGGGCATTTCAGGAGGGAATGTCTTGCCAGACTTGCAGATGGATGGTTTATCACACCACCAGGTCTAAATAAATGCATTTATTTTCCTCCATTGTTCAAGCATCACAGCACAGACATCTATATTTGGATTTGGAAAATTGGCATTCAGATATTGTTTAGCAGCTTACTCAAGCATGGACAGTACAGCAGTGTTTTTACAGGAAACGAAACAAAATGCTATCACTTAAATGTCAAAAATTGTTCAGGGCTGATAATTCAAACCACATGTGTATTCACATATCCTGTATGATAATAAATAAAAGTTAGTTATGTTCCTTTCTCTGTGAGCTACGACTACACTTGCACAGCCCAACCCAGCCCTGCTGAAAACAAACCATTACTTGAATCATTGTCATTATAATCATCTTCTATAAAAGTTCAACTGATGGGTTTGCAAGGTGGGCCTGTAAGTGCTACACAAGCTATGAACAGGGTCTGGAGAGAGAAAAACACAAATTGTGAATATACATCATTTTTCATTATTTTCAGTATAAATGTTAAAGCTCTGGTTAAATGTCCACCCATGCCCATTCTTTACTCGTCTGTTCCCTGCAGTCCGACATGTCTCTGTTCTTGTGGCGTTTGCATTTCATCAGCTTGAATTTCTCTTTGTTCTGTCTTCAATAGTGCACTGCCTGTTCCATTTGTCCACTTCTTTGTCCTACTTTTTCACTTCCTGGTGTCATTGTATTCTTGTGTCATTCCTCCTCTCACGCCTTAAATATCAGATGTCTCCGCTTATTTTTTAAAAACCTTTTCACTTTGATTTTCAAATGACAAAGTCCTCAATTTTCCTGTCATGTGTGTCCATGCTGTAAATAGAACAGTGTAAACAAAATACTAATGCTGAATAAAAATTACATATTTTGTTTGCAGAGATGATTGATACTTCTTTTCCTCAAAAAAGTGGCCATGGCATTTCAATTGTCCTTAGTTTTGAGAAAATAAAGTTAAAGAACACTGATGAAATAGTAAATGAAAAGCAGGGAAAAAGTTGTACTGTAGTTTCTGATGTATGGTCAATCAATATTTTGCTTCTCCTATTTGCTGTTGCATGTTATCAGTACACAATATTGAACAGACAAGGGCATACAGTGCATACTTTTGAGTCCTGACAAGGCAGATGGTGAAGCATTTGATGCTGACAGTCTCAGTTTGATAGGGGATGTATAGGCTTTCTGTCGGGAATTGTTACCAGGCAGCAAAGAGGTTTTGTAGGTATCAGATGGTAGAATCATCTAAAGTAGCCAACTGCACAGACGCATGCACACAAGACGGGTGGATAGATAGGGTTATCTAATGCTGTATGCTCGTGCTGAGTGAGGCTAGGGTAACAAAACACCCCGCCTGGTACCCTGCCTCGCTCACCGGCCCTGTTAATTATTCACACCGCCTGCAGGGGCCCGCTGTCCTCACATACACACACACACATAGTCAGAAGCATCTGCAGGTATGTTAAATTTACGGTCCTGAAGTTGTTTTCTTTTGTTGTCGCTGGTGGCCAAATCAGGCACTGTTCTGTTAACTGAGACAGGAAGGGGGGAATGAATAGAGGACAGGCCTCTGCTGATGAGGAATCTGATATCACAGAAAGCACAGCAGGCATCATTCATGACATCCTCCATTCATTCTCAGCCATCCCTCCCTCCTCAGACCTTGTAAGTGCCTATTATCTACCTTTCCTCTCCACCCCAGCAGACAATCATCTGCAGCAATTAACCACTTTGTGTTGGACTAAGTGGGCTTACTTCATGGACTGAAAGTCCTGCCTCTCTGCACAAGATCTAAGTGATGGATTTGTCAAATGTTTGACAACGGTATGGTCTAATCTTCCGAACTGACATCCACACTCTTTCATGTGTGGGTTAGGCTAAAAGGATATAGTGGGGATTGCATGTGTGGACTTAACCACGTTGTTGACCAAGCTTGTGCGTGGTAGTGTGTGTGAGCAATGCCCAAGGGTGTGTACCAGTTTTGAAATTGTTGACTTGACCATAAATGAGCGATGGCCTTCCATTCATCTCTGTCACAGCAAATATATACCAAGAGCTCTACCTATGGAGAGAGGGATATCATATTTCTTTGCAACATGTTTGTGAGGATTGAAAGACTTTCCTAAAATAAGATAAGCTAAGACTTTATTTATCCCAAAGGAAATTGTTGTGCCAGAGTTACACAAATACAATAAACACAGCAGCATAATAGTAAAACTGTACACTAACAGTGCAGTGAAAAGAGCAATCAACCACATCAACTCCAAAGCTAAATTGACCTTGACCGTATATGTAGTGGAAAGAGAGAAAGATCAATTAGTTCAATGGAAGTCCTGTTAGAGATCATTGCATTGTGGAAAATAATCAAATGTATCTCGAGTGAGATTGTCCTGATGCGTTGTTTGATTGTCTTGTAAAACGAGGTGAAAAAACAGCCCTGTTCCCTTGGACAAAAATAGCCTAAATTCTAATTATGTGGGGATTTGGCTTGTCCTTTAACAGCAGAGCAAGGTGCTTCAGTGAGTGCAGTATGTAGGCTATTTTGCTCTTAAAGCCAAAAAGATATGCTTTTCCTCCGGAGCCCTGAACTTGGTGTTGTTGTGTTACCTTACATATTAGGATCACTGGAACAATCATCAAAAATACTGCAAAGATTTCTCTTTGGTCCTATTTTACTCTCTCATTGTCTTTGCCCATTGTTAGTCCAGTAAAAGGTAGAAAGTAAGAAAAGTCGGGTGTTTCTTGTTCAGTATAGGGTTATCATCAATACAACCAAGGGCAGCTTCCAATAAAAAATGGTCAGTGTAACTATTACCATGCCATGTGTTTATGAGAGTAAGCACACAGAAGTGAAGACAGAATTATATTGCAGGTTACCCATATGTCCAGTAGAGGGTAGTAGTAATCCATAATGAATGGCTCTGGTCACCCAATGCTTCTCTCATTTTTTTTTTATCTCGATCCATGATACCATGGGGTCCTCAGATTCATTGCTGGGGGACCTCTAAACAAATGTTTGTTATTTTTTTTGTTTTGTAAATGTAATAGGAAAATCACGGATTAAAGTAAAATGGCGAATAAAATTATAAATAAAATCCATCCCACTTTATTCAAACAGCATTGATAGCCTTAGCCTTACTGTTACCCATGAATTCTCATGCAATCATGTGAGCTAGCCAACATGTACTGAATAACTTTGTGGCACCTATCCATATTGGCAAAAATAGTGGTTATGTAATATTATTTTAATAGTTTAGTGTTGCATGCAACATGAAAAGGAGTGTTTAAACATGCCCATTGTAGTCCATAATATGCTACTTAGTTTTACACATTTCTAGAAGACTTTGGGTTCCAGCTCAGTCTATCTTTCTGCTCCATGGGATGACAAATGTGAAGACCCCTACTCTAGCTTTTCTGCCTCCACTAACAGCTGATGGACCTGTTGACTAAAGTTTCAACTTTAAAAAGCTCTGAGCTCTGATGCAAAGATCTTGCAATATCAAATGTGTGTGTGTGTGTGTGTGTATGTGTGTGTGTGTCTGTGTGGCTTCCTGAAGTTTCCTGTGTGGAGGCGGGCTGCTATTGTCATTCTGGCCCAGTATCCAGCTGTAACTCCTATTAAATCTCCCTCAAAATCTCTGGTCCCAGACTCTGCATGACAGATGTGCCCTGGTGGAAGCCTTGGTAGAATCAGCTCAAACATCACAGGCCTTCAAGTGTGGCATGAGTGTGTGTGAGTAAGATTTCAAAAGAAAGTTAAATGATCCGTGTGGAGAAACAGGGTCCCTTTGGCAGCCTCAAAGATAAGACGAAGGCAAAAAAGAGTTGAACGGAGCAAATATAAATGTGCTATATTTTTGCATGCAGGCCTTATATGTGCACATTTGTTTACATGAGTATTGATGTGTGTGTTTGCGTGAACCAATACTTATGTGTGTCTGAGTGTGTGTCATAATGTTTTGGATAGATGGAGCCCTGTCACTGTGTCAACATGGAGATAAGAGAAGCCTGACAGCAAGGGAGTGAGGATGACAGCTTTTATATCAATCATACTGACTTATAACTGCGTGTGTGAGAGAGTGTGTTAGTTAAGGGGTTAGGAAAGGGTTTTAAGATGGAATCAAAAAATAAATCAATGTCATACGGTTTGTATGTCAACAGCTGTTCAGTTTGGCATCACCTCTCGCAGTAATCTCTAAACTCCAGTGACCAAACACACACACACACACACACACACACACACACACACACACACACACACACGACGGTGTGTGTCACCCATCCCTAAGTGCCTGGACCACTGCCAGATTGATAGAGTTGGCCAACTGTTGTTCTGGCACAAAAGTCTACATCTCTCAGCTTCTCTCTGGTCTAAATCTCTCTCTCTCTAATTTACTTTCCGCTCCTGTCGGAATTCCTATTCCTTCTCTATCCACTTCTTTTCCTATCCCCCTTCCTGAACTTTTCTTCCCACTTCCTTTTCAATCTTCCCTCCCTCTCAATATCCACTTTCGTTCCCTGCCTCCAAACATCTTCCAACCCAGGGCCTCAGTAAGCTGATGCAGCGTATCTGTGAGGAATTGGGAATTCAATTGGAGAAAATCAGGCTTTTGAGTTTTCAGCCAGATATTTAATTATGGGAGTGAATTATCGCTGTGTCGCTGAAGGGACACAGCAGAGAGGTAATGTGACTAAGTAAACAATAAATAAGCACTAAATAAACATAACGCCCATGATATGCTTGATTAGAAACATAACCCCTGCTGCTGCCCTGGCTAAACCTCCCCTGCTTACTTAGGCGCCGGCCCCACGAGGACGCATACGGTAAAACGCATACGCAAACGCAATCGCAAAAAAGGCTTCCGTCCACACGCAATAGACACCGGAAAGTGTCTGTTCACCATAGACTGTATATATAAATGTATATATATATACGCTGTTCACACGAGACCGCTCGAAAGCGCTGGAGAAGCTGTAGTACATATGCCAGGCCTGTAAGTGGCGCTGTAGTCTGCCACAAAAGCAGCGAAGAAGACTTACCGCGCATGGTTGCCATGGTTGCCCTTCTGTTTATTCTCCGCTGTGGACATTCTGGCTCTTTTTCTCCCTCCCCGAGGCAAGCGTTTGCTCCTACTCTCCGGTAGTCCACCAGCAGATGAAAAACACCCACCTCGTCTTCCAAGGGACGAGGGGACCGTGCGGCAGAGTTTCCGTTAACATTTTTTTTCGCCGGTCAACATGTCCGTTAAAGTTTAAATCTTCCGGACAAAATTAGAAAAGTGCCGGTCAAAGGTCTTCTTTGTTATTTATTGAGCTTTAAAACAAATGAATAACGACTCGATATAATAATATAAGAATAAAAAACTGAGGCTCTCTTTTCCTCCCCCTCTTCTGACAGCCCAGCAGCAGCAGGAGACTTGGGGAGAGGGAGACGTGGGGAGAGGGAGGCGGGGCTATTTCGTCGTTATCAGAAAATGATCGTATAGAGGCGATTACACGGAGCCGTTTGACCCCCCAGAGCGTTGCGTATGCCGTTCTATCCACCTCGGGACCCGTTATCGTTACCGTTACCGTAGTCGTTTACTGCCATATTCTGTCGTCCTAGTGTGGCCGAACGGTCTATATGACACAAAACTGTAACGGAAACTACCGTAGGCCTATGCGTCCTCGTGGGGCCGCAGCCTTACTTTAGCCAAAACAATCCAAATGCTTTCCACTCTATTTATATTTGTGTGTTACTACCTGGAAACATATCAGTAATATTATCTGAATCCTTTGCCCCATAGCGGATCCCAGACAGTAGCTGAGAGGGAGGCCAATAGTGAGATGGAAAGATAGAGAATGGGGGAGGTTGTAAGATAGAAATCTAACCTCCACTGTGATTAGGTACTGACCTCATGGGCCTGCTGTCTCCACTGATAAAGAAACAGCAAGACACATACACACGCACTCTACTCCATGCCATATCTTGAACCCAGTAAATCATTTGATTCTTATCAGATGTTCATTAATTTCATTTCTCTCTTGTCTCTTTCGCTCCGGGTTTTCCAGCTTTTCATTTTTCTATCTGTTCTTCCAAAAGCTAAGAAAAAAGATAATCTTGTCATGATCTGTTCTCACAATCTATTGTTCATGCAGTCTCATTCATTTTCTCCACTCCACTGGGAATGTTTTTTAAGTTAAAAACTAAGTTCAAACAAGGTAAACTTGCCGTATCTGGATTTTGCTGATGCCATTTTGCTGATTCACCTAAGACACAGACTGAAATAAATCAATGATGGGGGGCATCGTAAAAACGTGCTGCGTTTGAGGAACAACAAAAGACCCCTATCTGTATTGGCTGATAACTTTCCTTCAATGATATGACAGTGATACTGACACTACATTTCATGAGCCATGCTGCTTTGCTGTTCTTGAAGGCCTTATCTGATCTTGTCAGATATCAGATATACGTCAAACATAGCTCATTTTAAAGTCTGGGTTAAAGCAGGGGATAACATGGTTATCTTCGCTCTTACTGTATATCTGTTGCCCCTTCATATTTATGCATGCACGCACAGACAGACACACACACACCTCCATTGAGTCAGTCAGCGAGCTCTCCATCATTGCCAGCGGTAGCCCGGTGCTCTTTGGTTGGTTGCAGGTTGATGGATGAGTCTCCCTTGAGCAGCTCTGTTAAAGCGCCTCTCTATCAGGCTGCAGCCGCATGGGCCCTCACATTTGATTAGATCCCAATGGAAGCCAGTTGCTCCCTGTCATCACTCATACAGCATAGGCCTGAGATGCAACAGAGACAGCCAATGGAGCACAGAGCTTGACACGCTGAGGAAGCCATTTCGGTGCAAAGAGAGGATATTATGTGACTCATGTACAACTCTGTCTCACATGGGTGGCGCTGCACTTGGCTGGAGAGGAGAGATAGCATGAGGGAGAGGGATGCTCATAAAGAGCAGAGTGTTATTTCCATTCTTCACGGGTTACGTTCAGAACTGAAAGCCTCATCCAAGATTCTATCAATCAAATTGCCCACCTATTCATTTAAATTACACCTGAATGAGAATGAGGACCATTACAGCACTTCAAAATTCAACAGCCTTGTGTCGCTTTGACTCTGTCTGTATGTATGTGTCTCTATCTTTTGTTCCCCCTCTCTGAGTCTCCCCCCTCTCTCTCTCCTTCATCTCTCATCTCACTCCGATGGTATTTACATGTCAATGACTTCTGTGTAAGTGCCTTTCTCTTTTTCGTCTCCTATTTACATGTCAGTGGCTTTCACTGCTTGATGGTGCCGCGTTAAAATGAAAGTAATTTGCTCTGTGACAGTCAGACCATTTTACCAGCTATTACTCTCATCCATTCTGGTCAGTGAATACTGATGATAATGAAACCAGGGAGCTGTGAAGATTTTTTGCAAGCTCTCGTGTTAGTGACGCTGGTATGGCTTTCATGTGTTGGCAGTCCTGCCCCATTCACCTCTAAAATAGTTTTTTTAAATGATATGCAGCATCTTTATCCTTTTTTTTAGGTCTTTGTTAAACGATGCAGACATTTCAAATCTTTATACAGGTTAATTGCTTGAGTGTAGTGCGTCTGCTGAAATACAAGGAGAACAATTCCTTCTGACTCCTCATCTTAGAAGCAGTTGGGGATATTGGTGTTGTTTATTGCTCCAAAGCTGCGTGGTCACTGCAGCCCTAAGTCAGGCCTGACATTCTTTATGAACTACACAACAATGTGAAAGCCATTACACTTCCAGTAAATTGCTTTGAAAACTTGATAGCTGCACAAAAAAAGCAATTTCAGCATGAAATCATGGTACTTCCCAGTGAGGCCTGGAGATAAGTCTGAACTGATGATGCGGTTTAAAAATAAAGACTAATTTCCTTTTAATCAGCAGCATAGACTGCGCCGCCCAGAGTGTTAAATCACTGTTGCAGAAGTGATTTGAGGATGGCGGATGAGATATAGTGATGAGAGAGTGCTGACATACTCGGGTCAGAAGCTCACGTGCAGATAGACAGACAGAAACACCCGTACACCAACTCTCTGCTGCTGTGTTGTTTCTAAGAGTTCCGTTGGCCATTAATGATTTAGTCTTACAGGCAGGACAGAAATATGACTGCTTATGACTAAAATATTGATGGAGTTGGGTGAATTATTAATAGGGCTGATTTCTGGAATAAAGATGCAGTTGACCTAGTGTAGTCAGAGGTGAGGTATTGCGGTCCCTCAGTTTTGTTTCAATGGACGATGCAGGTGTTCCTGATTTCACGGGAGGTATTCTTTTGTGCATCTGACTTTCTTTGTGTGTGGGTAATACTCCTCTTTTCTTGAGATATGCAAGTATGAATGAGAAAGCTTTGTACTTAGGCCAGCCTGGCAGTGATGTGTTTATTTTTTACATTGCCTACATTGCCCACAGATTGTTAGATGTCAGCTGACAAAGTAGCAGGCAGCCTAGCTGCTATGCACAGCACTCGCTTGCCAAAACAACCTGCACACTTTTTAAATCTTTGTGTTTGTGCTGCCTCCAGATTCATTTAATTTGGCACTGCAGAGCGGGTAGTTAGTGTAAATATCAGTATGCTCTTGGAACAAGCAAACAGACACGTAAAACGGTCAAAACACAGCTTGTTGTGATAGATGCAGGATGAAGGATTTATTTATTTTTGTTTACATTGGAAAAATTCACATATAGTTAATTTACAGTTCTCTTCTAATCTCCTTCCCTTGTTCCCTTAAAGATTCATGAGCCCAGAGGTTGTCATTCATCAGTTTGATTAATCACGGTCTGTTGTCATTTTGTCGCATTTAGTAAACCATCACTTTGGGTTTCACTGCTGGCTGAGTTCTCCGGCTCGCGATTGTCCTTTCTTAAGTCCTCACTTTGTCTCTATTCCTCTCTCACAAATTAGTGGGTCATTGGATAGATTTTTCAGTCTTTCGTTTTATGTTAACATGACCCTCTGACGATGTTTTTTTTTAATGGAGCTGTGACAGATAGATAGGGAGTTCTGGAGATGAGTTTCACTTGAAGTTAGAAGCAAAGGAGACAGTAATACGTGCTAATGACTCGAAAAAATTAGGCCCTAGAGGTGCACAAAGACTTTGGGCGACAGGAAAAATTGTCCTGCAGGCATGTTTCAAGGAAGGACAAAGAACAAAAGGAGATTTTTCTAAAGCGTTTAGGCCTTAGCTACATTAAGTTTGCTGGCTTGGGCTGTTTTGTCCTTCAGATGGGTCAAGAGGACAGGGGTGTCGGAGGGAGGGCTGAACAGATAGTATCTCTCTCCTCAAGGGATGGAGGGAGGCTGAGGGGATAGAGAGGTAAGCATGTTGAGGAAATGGAAAGATGGAGGGATGGAGATAGGAGTGAGTGGTGGGGAGATACCATAGAGTGGGGGATGCAGGGAAGGTAGAGATAGATGGATTAACAGGGGGAGAGAATGCCAAAAAGGGTGTTTATTCCTCTGATGGGAGAAGGGAAATAGCAGGAATATAAACACAAGCAAGACTTGTTTTCCATTAGCTCTGACTATATTTGTTTACATTCAAATGTTCACTGAAATAGATGGAGCATTAAATACACAAGGTGGATAAAGGAAAACCTCTGCGCTCACAGCAATCTTTGTGTTTCAGTTGCATTGTGGGCCACACGGTGAACACCTAGGTTTAGATGGCAGGTATTGATGAAACAAATGTAAGGCTATAAAGAGATTAGCTATAATCTATTGCTAAAAGCAGGGGGCTTTCAGAAACATCAAGCTAAAGCACAATGGAAGTCTGCAGAATTTGGATTGTGCCGGGCTGGAGTCTGTTTGAGTAAGTGAGTGAGTGTGAGTGTGTATGTGTGTCTTTAAATGATGAGGTTGAGTCCCAAGCCACCAGCTAATGGTTTCCATAGATTTATTGGCAGCAGCAGGGGGTACTTTGTTTTAGACTCACGAGACAAGTCGCAATATGTCACCTACTCAACCAGCCTACAGACATCAGACCTAAAACCAGATCTGTATGAATGGCTTTCTGGATGTACATAGGGATGTGTGCAGGAGAAGAATGGTAATGACAAAGCCAGGGTATTTAAACAAAAAAGGTTGGCTAATGTGAGTCGCAGGAAGACATTTAAGGTGGAATTAGCAATTGTAATCCAATAAACCTTTTGTCAAATTCATAAAATATCTACACATGGTCAACCAGCTGTCCGTTGTGCGCTGAAAAATAAATCTGGTAATCACACTCAGCCCTGGCTCTGTAAATGGGAAACTTGCACAGAGGATCAGACCATGCCACAAAACCCTATTCCAGTCAAACAGGTGGCGTTCATACAGAGGGATATCTGTTTGGGTGATGAGTTCAAATATCAACAGTAATTCTCGTGAACGACTGACTTAACCTTTAAGTACTGGTTTAGTGAAATCACAACTAGGGATTGGTGGTCGATTCCACCCATGGATATTGGATATGCCTTGCTATGACCACCTGTGAAATCACAGCGCAGAGCGTTTGGAGCCTTTAGGCAAAGTACTTGTCTGCCCAACAATAGTGTTTTCATAACCAGCCAACTGGGAGGAGATCTAAAGAGAGAGGCAGGAGCACTAATCAATAGGAGAGGGTGGACCGGTGTCAAACGGCAAATAAACAAACAAGCCATTATCCTGACACACATACACACACATAGATGCAGACACATCAGGACAAATGCAAAGACAGATGCACAAAGGCACGCTTTTCGTAAATGTATAATACAAACTGAGCATTAATGTGCATGATTGTATGCAATTGGCAGAACAGAAAACAACCCATTCCTATTCACACCGACTCTCTCCACTACTTCTGTATCTGCATATATATATATATATATATATATAGATGTGTGTGTTGGACCATACACATGCAAAAACGCTAACTACGCGTGTGTCAACTAAACAACAATTTATGATAAATGTGGGTGTATGATTTTTATTTTTTTATTTCCGGCTCTGAAAAAAGAGGTGAAAAGGAAAGAGAAGCTGGAGCGGAGTATGGCTGGGGTAAACACTGATATTACTGTATTGATCAAACCCTCATATCTGGTGGCAGTTAGATGGCCCACAGGCGTGACTGTGTGTGTGAGCGTGTTAAAGTGATCTGTGTATCATCTGCTGCGTATGCACATGTGCATTTGTCTATGTGCCTGCATGCTTAATCTCTTTCTGTCAACAATTTGTGTGTGTGTGTGTGTGTGTGTGTGTGTGTGTGAGTGCATGTTTGTGTGTGCGATTGCATGTGTGTGGTTGAAGTTTGTTCTGGGCAGCATTGGTGACAGAGCGAGGGAGAAGGAGAAGTGCTATTGATTTTTAGCCCAGCCATGCTAGAGAAAGATCTGTTTGGGTGGAACTGTGATTACCACCCTTTCTCACCCATCCCTCTCTCTCCCCTTACCCTTTCACTTAGCATACATGCAGTATCTATCTATCGTCCAACATCTCACCCGTCTCAATCGTTAGGCCTAAACAAAGCGTGTGATGTGCTCTCACTGTCGTTTATTTCTGGATGCCAGCATGTCTGTGAGAAAATATCTTTCAAATGCTTTGCAGTTTAGAAATGGTTTGTTTTTATTCTAAGTGCAACACACCTGCCACATAGGGATTGTGTTTATTTGTGTGCTCACTTCCTAAAACAATGACAATCGTATCTGAGGTTTAAAAAGATTTAGAAGTGAATCAGTTGCCTGGTTACTGGAGTCTGTTTGCTTGCTTGCAGTTTGCATGCATACCATTTTAGACATATAACCCCATCCTTATAAATGTATGAACACTTACATGCTCATACAAACATCTCTCATTTTCAGATGGCATGGACGTTGTGTAAAACATACCCAATTTACTTTGCCCAACTTAATCTTGAATGCTAAGTACCCATGGTCGCCCTGGCGCAATCCGACCCCAGATCAGTGTGCAGCTGTCTCTCTGCACATCTGTCTGTCACTCTGCTAACCAGCTTGTCAGTCCTGCTCTCAGCCTGTTGGAATGGAACAGACTGCAACACAAAGGCAATCTGTGTTTCTCCGTGTGCGTAGTGAGATAAACAGATAAATGATTAGTTGCAATAGAGAAGAGGGAGTCTTAGTGTCATCATTAAGAGGGAGAGAGGGATCAGGATTAAAAGACCGTGTTGTTTCATTGTGTCTAACAGATTATTGGGCCTGTATGTATGTGTGTGTGTGTGTGTGTGTGTGTGTGTGTGTGTGTGTGTGTGTGTGTGTGTATGACCGCCTGCGTGTGTGTATGACCGCCTGCATGTGTGGTTGGCTGGTTTTCTCATTACAGGATTAAAGAGCATCTGGTTCAATGTTCCTACTCAACCCTGCCATTCAAAGTCACAGGGGAAATAATGCACTATTGTCTCATGTAGGTGAATTGCACGTGCTTGACCATGTGTGTCCGTCTGTGTCTATGTGTGTGTGTGTGTGTGTGTGGGTTTGTGTGTGCACATGCCACCTACATTATGGTGCATTCATGTCAACTGGGAGAACAGATATGGATTAAATGGAACTAGACACGGGCAGAAATGAAAATTGCTGTGTCTAGAGCCCATGTCAGAGTGGAGAAGCTTGTATTGTGAGCTCTCTGTGTGAAAAACTCTTGAGTCAAATCTATTTCTAGTTATATGATGAAAGGGTGACTGCAAAGGGCTGTTCTGGATCTGTTGCTGTATATGCAAAGCCAAGAAAGTGATAAGATAGAGAGATGGAAGGAGACTGAGAGAGGGTGATAAAAGACTGCTTGTTTGGATAGACAGAGACACGTCTGCTCAAGTTGAAAATGTTTAGATTTAAGGAAAAGACTTGTGCTTGTTAGCACTGCATTTACATGTAGGTCCTCACTTTGTTTGTGATGTACAAACACAGTCATATGCGTGCATACATTTTCTTGTTAACATAAAAATCTCTTTTATGGCACCTTCATTGAAAGTACGAGCTTGATTACAGAAAGAAGTTGTGGTTATTTAGAGGAAACGGTCTGGTGTCACTAACACAGCACTTGCACACTTTACACACACACGGTAAATGAGCTTGTTACTGTGAACATCTGGGCAGTTGGCTGTTTGGGGAAAATAAACAAGGTTACAAAAACACAACAGTGTAATAATTCACAAATCTTAATTAAAAAGAAGTGTTTGGGGTAAATAACATATCGTACTGAGTTGCTACTTTAATTGGCTGCCAGAATTGACAACTAAAATCTCCGATTCCCAACCATACCTTTGTCTTGAATCACCTCCTATTCACTAAAATCCAATTTAAGTTGAAAAATGTTTGCCTTATTGTCAAGCTCTTCAGTATATTTGCAGTTTCCCCGCTTGAAAGGGATGGTACAATCCATAGGAGGTTTTAACTGAGTTTCACTCGTACAATGACCACAACTTTGTTTTCTTTTTAGTTCTTCTTACTTTAGTTTTTGTTGTTACAGTACAGCCAGGGCCGGCCCTTGGCACTGGCGA
>CM062266.1:18109379-18194540 GCA_031216635.1 Dissostichus eleginoides | reverse complement strand
GGTAGTTAGTGTAAATATCAGTATGCTCTTGGAACAAGCAAACAGACACGTAAAACGGTCAAAACACAGCTTGTTGTGATAGATGCAGGATGAAGGATTTATTTATTTTTGTTTACATTGGAAAAATTCACATATAGTTAATTTACAGTTCTCTTCTAATCTCCTTCCCTTGTTCCCTTAAAGATTCATGAGCCCAGAGGTTGTCATTCATCAGTTTGATTAATCACGGTCTGTTGTCATTTTGTCGCATTTAGTAAACCATCACTTTGGGTTTCACTGCTGGCTGAGTTCTCCGGCTCGCGATTGTCCTTTCTTAAGTCCTCACTTTGTCTCTATTCCTCTCTCACAAATTAGTGGGTCATTGGATAGATTTTTCAGTCTTTCGTTTTATGTTAACATGACCCTCTGACGATGTTTTTTTTTAATGGAGCTGTGACAGATAGATAGGGAGTTCTGGAGATGAGTTTCACTTGAAGTTAGAAGCAAAGGAGACAGTAATACGTGCTAATGACTCGAAAAAATTAGGCCCTAGAGGTGCACAAAGACTTTGGGCGACAGGAAAAATTGTCCTGCAGGCATGTTTCAAGGAAGGACAAAGAACAAAAGGAGATTTTTCTAAAGCGTTTAGGCCTTAGCTACATTAAGTTTGCTGGCTTGGGCTGTTTTGTCCTTCAGATGGGTCAAGAGGACAGGGGTGTCGGAGGGAGGGCTGAACAGATAGTATCTCTCTCCTCAAGGGATGGAGGGAGGCTGAGGGGATAGAGAGGTAAGCATGTTGAGGAAATGGAAAGATGGAGGGATGGAGATAGGAGTGAGTGGTGGGGAGATACCATAGAGTGGGGATGCAGGGAAGGTAGAGATAGATGGATTAACAGGGGAGAGAATGCCAAAAAGGGTGTTTATTCCTCTGATGGGAGAAGGGAAATAGCAGGAATATAAACACAAGCAAGACTTGTTTTCCATTAGCTCTGACTATATTTGTTTACATTCAAATGTTCACTGAAATAGATGGAGCATTAAATACACAAGGTGGATAAAGGAAAACCTCTGCGCTCACAGCAATCTTTGTGTTTCAGTTGCATTGTGGGCCACACGGTGAACACCTAGGTTTAGATGGCAGGTATTGATGAAACAAATGTAAGGCTATAAAGAGATTAGCTATAATCTATTGCTAAAAGCAGGGGGCTTTCAGAAACATCAAGCTAAAGCACAATGGAAGTCTGCAGAATTTGGATTGTGCCGGGCTGGAGTCTGTTTGAGTAAGTGAGTGAGTGTGAGTGTGTATGTGTGTCTTTAAATGATGAGGTTGAGTCCCAAGCCACCAGCTAATGGTTTCCATAGATTTATTGGCAGCAGCAGGGGGTACTTTGTTTTAGACTCACGAGACAAGTCGCAATATGTCACCTACTCAACCAGCCTACAGACATCAGACCTAAAACCAGATCTGTATGAATGGCTTTCTGGATGTGCATAGGGATGTGTGCAGGAGAAGAATGGTAATGACAAAGCCAGGGTATTTAAACAAAAAAGGTTGGCTAATGTGAGTCGCAGGAAGACATTTAAGGTGGAATTAGCAATTGTAATCCAATAAACCTTTTGTCAAATTCATAAAATATCTACACATGGTCAACCAGCTGTCCGTTGTGCGCTGAAAAATAAATCTGGTAATCACACTCAGCCCTGGCTCTGTAAATGGGAAACACGCACAGAGGATCAGACCATGCCACAAAACCCTATTCCAGTCAAACAGGTGGCATTCATACAGAGGGATATCTGTTTTGGGTGATGAGTTCAAATATCAACAGTAATTCTCGTGAACGACTGACTTAACCTTTAAGTACTGGTTTAGTGAAATCACAACTAGGGATTGGTGGTCGATTCCACCCATGGATATTGGATATGCCTTGCTATGACCACCTGTGAAATCACAGCGCAGAGCGTTTGGAGCCTTTAGGCAAAGTACTTGTCTGCCCAACAATAGTGTTTTCATAACCAGCCAACTGGGAGGAGATCTAAAGAGAGAGCAGGAGCACTAATCAATAGGAGAGGGTGGACCGGTGTCAAACGGCAAATAAACAAACAAGCCATTATCCTGACACACATACACACACATAGATGCAGACACATCAGGACAAATGCAAAGACAGATGCACAAAGGCACGCTTTTCGTAAATGTATAATACAAACTGAGCATTAATGTGCATGATTGTATGCAATTGGCAGAACAGAAAACAACCCATTCCTATTCACACCGACTCTCTCCACTACTTCTGTATCTGCATATATATATATATATATATATATATATAGATGTGTGTGTTTGGACCATACACATGCAAAAACGCTAACTACGCGTGTGTCAACTAAACAACAATTTATGATAAATGTGGGTGTATGATTTTTATTTTTTTTTTCCGGCTCTGAAAAAAGAGTGAAAAGGAAAGAGAAGCTGGAGCGGAGTATGGCTGGGGTAAACACTGATATTACTGTATTGATCAAACCCTCATATCTGGTGGCAGTTAGATGGCCCACAGGCGTGACTGTGTGTGTGAGCGTGTTAAAGTGATCTGTGTATCATCTGCTGCGTATGCACATGTGCATTTGTCTATGTGCCTGCATGCTTAATCTCTTTCTGTCAACAATTTGTGTGTGTGTGTGTGTGTGTGTGTGTGTGAGTGCATGTTTTGTGTGCGATTGCATGTGTGTGGTTGAAGTTTGTTCTGGGCAGCATTGGTGACAGAGCGAGGGAGAAGGAGAAGTGCTATTGATTTTTAGCCCAGCCATGCTAGAGAAAGATCTGTTTGGGTGGAACTGTGATTACCACCCTTTCTCACCCATCCCTCTCTCTCTCCCCTTACCCTTTCACTTAGCATACATGCAGTATCTATCTATCGTCCAACATCTCACCCGTCTCAATCGTTAGGCCTAAACAAAGCGTGTGATGTGCTCTCACTGTCGTTTATTTCTGGATGCCAGCATGTCTGTGAGAAAATATCTTTCAAATGCTTTGCAGTTTAGAAATGGTGTGTTTTTATTCTAAGTGCAACACACCTGCCACATAGGGATTGTGTTTATTTGTGTGCTCACTTCCTAAAACAATGACAATCGTATCTGAGGTTTAAAAAGATTTAGAAGTGAATCAGTTGCCTGGTTACTGGAGTCTGTTTGCTTGCTTGCAGTTTGCATGCATACCATTTTAGACATATAACCCCATCCTTATAAATGTATGAACACTTACATGCTCATACAAACATCTCTCATTTTCAGATGGCATGGACGTTGTGTAAAACATACCCAATTTACTTTGCCCAACTTAATCTTGAATGCTAAGTACCCATGGTCGCCCTGGCGCAATCCGACCCCAGATCAGTGTGCAGCTGTCTCTCTGCACATCTGTCTGTCACTCTGCTAACCAGCTTGTCAGTCCTGCTCTCAGCCTGTTGGAATGGAACAGACTGCAACACAAAGGCAATCTGTGTTTCTCCGTGTGCGTAGTGAGATAAACAGATAAATGATTAGTTGCAATAGAGAAGAGGGAGTCTTAGTGTCATCATTAAGAGGGAGAGAGGGATCAGGATTAAAAGACCGTGTTGTTTCATTGTGTCTAACAGATTATTGGGCCTGTATGTATGTGTGTGTGTGTGTGTGTCTGTGTGTGTGTGTGTGTGTGTGTGTGTGTGTGTGTGTGTGTGTGTGTGTGTGTGTATGACCACCTGCGTGTGTGTATGACCGCCTGCATGTGTGGTTGGCTGGTTTTCTCATTACAGGATTAAAGAGCATCTGGTTCAATGTTCCTACTCAACCCTGCCATTCAAAGTCACAGGGGAAATAATGCACTATTGTCTCATGTAGGTGAATTGCACGTGCTTGACCATGTGTGTCCGTCTGTGTCTATGTGTGTGTGTGTGTGTGTGTGGGTTTGTGTGTGCACATGCCACCTACATTATGGTGCATTCATGTCAACTGGGAGAACAGATATGGATTAAATGGAACTAGACACGGGCAGAAATGAAAATTGCTGTGTCTAGAGCCCATGTCAGAGTGGAGAAGCTTGTATTGTGAGCTCTCTGTGTGAAAAACTCTTGAGTCAAATCTATTTCTAGTTATATGATGAAAGGGTGACTGCAAAGGGCTGTTCTGGATCTGTTGCTGTATATGCAAAGCCAAGAAAGTGATAAGATAGAGAGATGGAAGGAGACTGAGAGAGGGTGATAAAAGACTGCTTGTTTGGATAGACAGAGACACGTCTGCTCAAGTTGAAAATGTTTAGATTTAAGGAAAAGACTTGTGCTTGTTAGCACTGCATTTACATGTAGGTCCTCACTTTGTTTGTGATGTACAAACACAGTCATATGCGTGCATACATTTTCTTGTTAACATAAAAATCTCTTTTATGGCACCTTCATTGAAAGTACGAGCTTGATTACAGAAAGAAGTTGTGGTTTTTTAGAGGAAACGGTCTGGTGTCACTAACACAGCACTTGCACACTTTACACACACACGGTAAATGAGCTTGTTACTGTGAACATCTGGGCAGTTGGCTGTTTGGGGAAAATAAACAAGGTTACAAAAACACAACAGTGTAATAATTCACAAATCTTAATTAAAAAGAAGTGTTTGGGGTAAATAACATATCGTACTGAGTTGCTACTTTAATTGGCTGCCAGAATTGACAACTAAAATCTCCGATTCCCAACCATACCTTTGTCTTGAATCACCTCCTATTCACTAAAATCCAATTTAAGTTGAAAAATGTTTGCCTTATTGTCAAGCTCTTCAGTATATTTGCAGTTTCCCCGCTTGAAAGGGATGGTACAATCCATAGGAGGTTTTAACTGAGTTTCACTCGTACAATGACCACAACTTTGTTTTCTTTTTAGTTCTTCTTTACTTTAGTTTTTGTTGTTACAGTACAGCCAGGGCCGGCCCTTGGCACTGGCGAACTAGGCGGTCGCCTAGGGCGCCAGATCTGGAGGGGCGCTGCGCTGGGAGAAAGAATAAAAAAAATAATAATAATATTAAAATTTATTTTTTTAAAGTTTTTATTCTGCCAAATGTTCTGCCCTTGATGTAATACATTTACATCAATAATTGTATAAAGTAAACACCCTTTGCACCCCGGGCCGGCAACATTTTGCATTTGCCCTGTACGATGTGCACTGTAAGGGATGAAAGGGGGGGATGTTGACTTATCTGGCGCCCGCAGCTCACAGCCAAAGTGCGAGCGAGCCTCCGAGCGAGCAAGAGAGCGAGAGAGAGGGCGCGCATCGGTACCGCGGATTGTTGTTGGATTGAGGCTGATAACTACAGCTCAGTGAGGTAAAGGACTCGGAGTGTTTAGATAGTTCGCTTTAGTCTAAGTTATCTCAGTGGGTCTCAAACGGTTTGGTCACAAATTATGTAAACAAATATTTCCAAGGCACTCCTTTATAATTATTGGGATAAACAGGTTTGAAATCATTCCAGGACAGTAACCAAAAATATCCTTTAAAACTGGAGATATTAAAAAATACGCATGAATAAATAAATGTTAACTAGGTAAAATAAGATGTGAATGAACAACAAAAATAAAAAAAGTTACATTTATTTGTTATTCGCTATGGGTTATTGGTTATGTTCACATACTTAATTGGTTATTAAAATGTAAACCGATCTTTTTCATATGGGTGTTTAGAGTTGTACCCCTAGATCAGGGGTCTGCAACCTTTTTGACCAAAAGAGCCAAAACATATTTAATAGCTTGATTGCTTATAAAGTTGTATATATTGTTACATCATAGACAAAAACTACAGTTTTTTTGCATTTATTATTTATTACATTATATAAAACTGTTTACCTCTGATAATAAAACAAATAACTCTTATAAGGAGAATTCAAAAATAAATACACAGGCCTACTTTAAAATAAATTAAATACAGCACTTGGGGAGTCCTCTGCAAATTTGAAGAAAATAAATACAATTAAAATTGATCCACTTTGAAATAAATAAAACATATAGCTCCACCCTAAAAAGAGTTAAAGGTGGGGTATGTCATTTATTTCAGAAACACTTTTTGTTATATTCCATGGAATGCTCTTAAAATCCCGATAGCAATGAATATATTAAATGCTTTGACAATAAATACATAAAAACATTCATCTGTGGAAGCCGTAGCGCTGTAAAAAGCACGACCAATCATCTGAGCCGGCCAAGCTAAAATGACTGGATGGCCTACCTGCCTGTCAGCCTTACATCTGTGCACAAACTTATCTCGTGCCCTCATTGGTCATGTGCGCGTTCGTGTGTGTTGGAGGAGGGGCTCTGTAAGGATGTTCCGGTTGTGTATTTTCAAATTCTAGCACACTCGAGCTGGTTTCTCCAAAAGTACATACCCCACCTTTAACTGATTGAATTATGACTGAAGATCGTCAGCTGGCACCTTTGACAACTCGAATCGTTTGCTGTGAAAGCATATAACTCTAACCACGCAGAATTAAAACCCCTGTGTTCCTCCGATACTTTTATTTTCTTTGATTTATCCATAGTTCGCTCATCGAGCCGGGGGTCATGTTATTCACCTGCAAGAAAAGGCGCTGGCGCGGGACCGTAGAAGGATGTGACGCATCTTTTAGTTGATTTAATTAAAACCGTTTTGTTTTTTATTTATGTTTCACAGTATCACCTCAAAATACAAGATACGAAACAATTTCAACCGTGCAGCAACATATAAATAGTCCTACAAATACTTTTATTTTCTTCTTATTTTTGTCTAAGCTCAAGGGAGCCAGAGCAGAGGGCTTAAAGAGCCGCATGCGGCTCGAGAGCCTCGGGTTGCCGACCCCTGCCCTAGATCTAGTCTCTAGTAATTCTGCTCAAAGTGCACCAGATTGAAGCATTTTACTTTAAAATGTTAAAAAAAATCTTTCCGGGGGGGCAAACCCCCGGACCCCCCTAGAGGATGTGACGTCCACCCCTAATATGTTCATACAATACTGAATACATTTGAAACCTTCTTTTTGTATATAACCAACATGTCAATACGTTTCAGTTTTTGTAGTGTATTGGTCTTTTGTAGAGATTTTTCATTTATTCTTTATATATTCTATTGTGTATTTCTTGGCGGGGCGGGGGGGGGGCACCAAAATGTCTAGGGCCGGCCCTGAGTACAGCATATGTAGGTACTAAGGTTGTAAGGTGAAAAACCGGCCGCCTCTCCAGCTTTTTATGGCTGCACCAGCGCTGCTTCTTTGATGTTCTTCTGCGCGACATTGCTGCTGCTGGACGCCAGCTTTTTAGTCTGTAATGGAGGATTGGGGAGGATTGGGGAGGATTGGGGAGGATTCTTCTCCCTTCTCTCCCTCGGTAGTTTGATTACAGCCCTTCTTTCAGGTGCGGTGCTTTTAAAGGTGCAGCGACGCTGATTAGTAATTAGGGAATGATTTCAGACGGCGGCCACTCTGTCAATCAGCCCAACTTTTTAACCCTTTGATCTCCTGTGAGGATTTTCCAAGTTGACTTCACACTTATAGGCCCTTTAAAATATAGAGAAAACTAATTACATGTTGATAAAATCCAAAGTGTAATACTTTGCTTTTGATAGATTTGCAAATTACAACTACAGTATGTGACACTACATCTGTCAGTGATGGCAAGCTGGTGATTTGTTAGTCTGTAATTTGAATTGACTGCTTATTATAAAGTAAATGATTGTGTTCATTACACAAATAGAGAATGTGTGACATATGTTACTTTCTATCTGAAACCAAATCAGAAGATTTAGATAATAATTTGTTATAGTTGTTGTGATATTGCACCATCAGCTCCTCACATAAACAAATAAAGCACACAACAACTTAATTGAGAGCAGCTTGATGATGTATTTGAAAATGATCATTATTTAATGTAAGGTATGAGCTCTACGATTCCTCCTGTAAAGACTTCATAACTGGATAAATAGTTGGTAACATTATACAACAGTGGTAATGATACCCAGTATATAGACTTATGAAATGCTTTAATGAGTGTTTAAAATCTAGTTACATTTTTGTACATGTGTGTAAACAGTTAATAAATAAATTCCGTTCATGTGTCAACTCATAGATCTATGTTATACAGTGTCAGGAAGATATGAGAGGAGTTTAGTTGTTGACAAATGCATTACAAAACACTTTAAATGTATGTAACTAAATACATATAAATGTCATATATCTAAATATTTAGTGAAAAATCTTTTTAAAATGAATAAATGTAGTAATGAATCAACATGTGGGATGCCATAAAAACGGTTTTAAAATTCATTTACATTGTTCTTCACTCAACCAAAACATTAGGCAGGCAAAAAAAAGAATAAACGCCTTCCATAATTGTATAAATTGTATTCTCATTTGTGACCAACACGATAATAATAAATCATTGTGATTGTGATGTTGATGGTGGTGCTAAGCTGATAAGAGTTTATGTTAGTATTTTTGTGTGATTGTGTATGGGTGTTTATAGCCTGCGCCCCTATTAATCAGAACCTATCACTTGTGCCTAATGGAGATAGATTATCAAGCAGAGAGACGTGACTGTCCCTAGAGAATGGCTCGTTTCTGTGTGTGTTATAGTAAATACCCCAATAACGGCGTGATTTTCTGCTTGACTACTAGAGCCACCCTCATTTGTGTCACCTGCCCCCGATAAGGAGGGTGAGGGGGTGTGTCGGGATACACAGAGGTTAAGCATACTCATTTATTACACTGTGGGTGTGTGTGAATAATTAGCTGAGACTATGCTTGCTGGCATATTCCACATTTATTTCCCCAAACAAACAAGACTTTAACAACACCTGTATACGGGTTTCTTCTTCGCGCCCGGAGGTAGAAAATAGTTTTCTACCAGCTGCAGCAAGAAGCTTTAATGCCTTCGAGATACCTATATTATCCTCGCTGCTCAGGGTAAAATATCAGCTCCATACTAATATATCTCCCCTGCTTCCTTGAAAATGTGTCCTTGCATGGCTCCCCAGGATACGTCCTTGCCTCTTTGTTTCATGGAAACGTTTGTAGGTGTATTCAGCCGAGCAAAATTAGCACATCAAAGGCTACAAACTGCAGTTCACGTTAATTTGGCAGGAACAATATGACACGAATGGTTTAGTGGCAATAATAGACTGAAAGAAACTCCAACTGATCCTTGCCACGTATAATCCCATACTGGCTCACTCTCACAAGGAAACACACACTTGTGTAAATCCATTTTACTTTCATTCAGTATCATGCAAAGGAATGAGAGCTCACATTTCACAGAGCACTGCCACAGCCTAGATATGAATGTCTCTTCAACATTGGGACAGACACACATGCATAAACCCTCATTATGTCTCGCTCTGACAGTGGTGTTATTGGAGAGAGAGAAATTATTGTTGCTGAAGACACATAACTAATTTAAACGCATCTATAATATGATTTTCAGAATTCAGAACATCGGTACGAGTCTGGATTAATCAGAAAAAGGAAAGAAGAGATCATAGAAAAATGCAATATCTGACAAATTAAGTGAAAGCCAGAGGCCCAAATGAGCATTTTGTACTTGTTTTCTCTATAATAATAATAAGTATAAAAAATACAAAGTGCAATCCAGAAAATAAATTAATAAAATCATCGTCATTTAGCTTTAGGTAGCTTCTCTGACTCCCAATGGAAGGTTATCCTCAATTATGGAACCTTACTACCTTCTGTCTCAAGCTTTGCCATGGAGACCGAGGGCAACAGCTGATCTGCAGATACAGCTGTAGGAGAGTTTGAGGAGGGGTGTAAGGGGTGAGAGAATCCATAATATAAGATGTGGCAAGACTGCTCACTGTTTTCAAAACAGGGAATACACTTTTAAAATCAATTCCAAACACCACGGGTAACCAGTGCAATGAGGCGAGAATGTGCTCATATTTTAGGAGAAGCTGTGGTATTTTTGGAAACGGTTGATTGCATTTTGAAGACAATATAATGCATCATTTTGTACAATGCTGAACAACTGAGATGATCTAATTCTTACAAAATACTCCTTATTTGACCTAAAAGCTGATTTTGTGATAATGACTCCAGGAGCTTTAACAAGCGGTTGTTGTCCAGTTTGACCAGTTGGTACTGTTTATTAGGGATGTTGGTTGTGTCACATGAACAACAGTTCAATTCAACCTTCGATAGTTCCGCATAATGGATTCTGCTATTTCCTGGTCCTTTACACCAGGAAAACAGAATCATTTTGCCCTCTTCATCCTGACTTTTCTGTTCTATGGAGTCACAGTTTTGATGTGATGGCGTGGTAGGAGTGTGATGTGGACTGGATGGAGTAGATTAACCAACACTCCACGCTTCCTTCGGGGAGCTAATACATGAAAATCCTTTTATGTGACATTTGTTGGCAAGCTGGATGGAATCCTGGAATGATGAGAGGGAACAATGAATCTTCTTGCTGTGTTTGCTCTCACAGACAGAGGTCCACAGCTTCTTTTTGGTAGAACTGGTCGAAGCCTTCAGTCTAGCACCTAGTTTGCCCCAGGGTTCTCCAGCCTTGGGAGGAGTTGGTTCTGAGCATGGCACATTGGCACACTAGAGTAGAGTTTCCCTCCAGCCATGATAGCATTAGAGAGGCCAAAGCTAACGTGGGATTCGGGGAGCTGTTAGGCTTCTTTAATCCGCTGAAGGATGGATATTCTTTCTTCCAGTAAGGCGATTTTCTTGCTAAGATTGAAACAGCTAGCACACTCAGACCGAGAGGTAAGTGGCGGTCTGCCGGCCTGACATGTTGTCTTTCAGTCAAATTGCTGGCTTGGTGTGTGGCCTATATTTTCAATCTCATTTTGACAATGCTTTGATGGCTGCACAGAGAAACAATGTAATGTAATGTCCTTCAATGTTTTTTAGACCGGATGCCATTTGAAGGTCAGTTGAAACAAAAACCAAGTTCACTCGTCTTTAAGGGAACAAAATACTCGGAGTACCCAAATTACAGCCTTGCTTGTGGTTCCATCTTTTTCTTTCTTCTATTGATTGTCAGGCGTCTTCTGGGTACTCAGACTTGCTGATGACCTTTAAATTCTGTGTGTGTGGTGTGCATGTGTGTGTAAGTACGTTTATGTGTGTGTCTTTACCTCTGTGTCCAGCCGCTGCAGCATGTGCTCTCTTTGTGATCTGTCATGTTATCATATTTTCTTCTGTTCTCCACATTGATTACCTGTCATCAGGCTGAAAAGTGGACTTTTGTTTCAGCAAGTTAGCAAATTGTGTTTGCTTTTTCCTTCTCATATTCTGGCTCTATTTTGCTTCTCCTGTATTTCTAAAATACAAGATCCTTTGTCGTGCCAATCTTTACCTGCTTATCTGTGGCTGTTTTCTTTCTCTTTCTCATAGGGTGTTAGACAAAGTTGTGTAACTTATTAAATAGATTTGAATATCTGTTTTTCTTTTCGGTGCCATATGTCCTAGAAAGTAAAATCAAATCAGACCTGTCAACACGTCTTTCATGCTTGGCTTCATTTGTTTGTGTCTTTGCGTGTCTGTTTGTGCATGCAGGTGTGTGCATATATGCGCACCTTGCATGTGTGTTTGTAATGTTAGCGGTACGCATGGATGAGCGTGTCAGGTTTTCTTTCTGGGATGCTAAACGGCTGAGGAAGGGAAGGTTAAGGAGGAAGGTCAGCAGAGTAGAAAGGGGGAGATATCCATCACAGAAACCAATAGATTCCCGTGGACACCGTGGCTATTTATTTCCATTTCTACGGAGAAGAAGATACTTTCTGCAGGTAAGCTGGCAGCCTGCCTGGGGCCAACTTGACACATCCTCTGCAGACATTTGGGAGGAACATAGAGCCCCGGAGTAAACAAACTGACTGGGCAAATCAGCCTGAAAAGTTGTTTGCGTGGTTGCAGAGACAAGTTTATTTATTCTTTCAAATAAGAGGTCATTCTGTCAGAACTATATATAGGTACCCACATTGACTTTTTATGAAAAACATTTGTCTTCAGTGGATCAATTTGTTTTGATTTTTTTACGAACTGTTGAAACGAATTATCCAATAGACAATGGATATCTCCACCAAGTGTCAGTTATTCAGGAAACATTTGTGAGCATTTGCCAACCTTATCAAGAAAATCTGTTAGCATATAGTCCATTAAATCAGTCATTCTAATGAGTTAAAACATGGTCAGACAAGACCAGTCATACCATAATCAAGAGCCCTAGAGAAGGTTAGCTGGTCAATCAAAGCAAAACATGTGATTACAATAGGTAGCAGATGTGTCTAACTGGTTTGCATGAAGGGTCTGTGGTTCTGGGAGTGGGTTGCGCTGCTCACACACTGCTAAATTAAAGCAGCAGCAACATCAGAATAAAAAAAGGTATATATCAACAGTGGCGGCGCCAGAGTATTTTTGTTGGGTAATCCTACACGGACCCTCACTGTTGCGGTAAGCGTGTTGTAACTTCCGGTTGTCACCTCTGGGTATCCTGTGTGCCTGTTCTGCTGCTGATAGCTTATATTATCTTAACTTAAATCGATCGTTTTAAAACTCTTGATCACGGCAACTGCCTGACGTTGTAATCACACGTTACTACAGCTTAAGCACCCACAACTCTCCTTCTCTTAGCGACTGTAACTCCACAGTTGCCTACACTCTTTTCGGGTTTGCTAACGGTAGCTACTTTAGCTTGATAGCTAGCCATGGCTCCTTCCCCACCCTCGGGTGCTATTTCCTGCTCTACCTGTCTCATGTTTGGTTACTTCCCTACCTCCTTTACTGGTACCGATACATGTGTTAAATGTAGTATAGTTGTTAGGTTGGAGGCGGGAATCATAGCCATAGAAGCCCGGCTCCGCATTTTAGAAAGTAACTCAGCTACAGTAAAGCCCATGTTAGTCGGTGCGGACCGGCAAGAGGTAGCTCCTACTAGCCGTCCCCCGACAACTCCCGAGCAGCAGGGAGACTGGGTGACTGTTCAGAAGAGGCATTACAGGAGACCCACAGGTCCCCACCAACCCGTTCACGTATCTAACAAATTTTCCCCACTCAGCGAGGCACCCGCTGAGGAGTCAACTCTGGTTATTGGTAGCTCTATTATGAGATACGTGAATTTAGAGACCAAAGCCTCCACAGTCACATGCATTCCGGGGGCCAGAGCGGGCGACGTTGAGGCGCATCTTAAACTGCTGGCTAAAAATAAACGTAAATACAGTAGGATTGTTATTCACGTCGGTGGTAATGATGTTCGTTTACGCCAATCAGAATGCACTAAACTTAATGTGGCGTCGGTGTGTAGATATGCTAAAACAATGTCGGACACCGTAATTTTCTCTGGTCCCCTCCCCAATCTGATCAATGACGACATGTATAGCCGCATATCATCATTTCAGCGCTGGTTGTCTTGGTGGTGCCCAGCAAACGATGTGGGCTTCGTAAATAATTGGACAGCCTTCTGGGGAAAACCTGGTCTGATTAAGAGAGACGGCATTCATCCTACTTTGGAAGGTGCACATCTCATTTCGGCAAACATTTCAGGGATTTGTGGACTTAATCCATGACAAACTGGAGTTGAGACCAGGAGGCGGAGTCGCAGTCTTACACGCTTCTCTGCGCTCTCTCCTGGGCAGTCATCCATAGGAATCCCGAACCCAATAAAATACCCAATATTAACGGTGTGTGTGTCTGCCCAAGGACAATTTAAGATGAAGCCTAATAGAGGTGTCATACATAATAACCTAATAAAAGTAAATGTAACAACTACTACAGTGCAACAAAACAGGAAGATTAAATGTGGTCTCTTAAATATAAGATCTCTAGCATCTAAAGCAATATTGGTAAATGATTTAATATCAGATTATAATATTGATATTTGCTGTCTCACTGAAACTTGGTTGAGACATGAAGAATATGTCAGCATAAATGAAGCCACTCCACCCAGCCATATCAATACTCATATTGCTCGAGGCACAGGCCGAGGAGGTGGAGTTGCAGCCATCTTTGACTCAAATTTACTTATCAATACTAAACCAAAATTAAATTATACCTCCTTTGAAAGTCTTGTTTTTAGTCTTACGCATCCGACCTGGAAAACTTTGCATCCAATCTTATTTGTTACAGTGTACCGTGCACCAGGTCCTTATTCAGAATTCTTAACAGAATTCTCTGAGTTTTTATCAACTTTGGTTCTTAAAACAGATAAAGTAATTATCGTAGGTGACTTTAATATTCATGTTGACGATGATAAAAATAGCCTTACTGTTGCATTTAACTCTATATTAGACTCTATTGGTTTCCGTCAGAGTGTAAATAAACCAACCCACTGCTATAATCACACTCTCGACCTTGTTCTGACTTATGGTATTGAAATTGAGCAACTATTAGTCGAACCGCATAATCCTGCTTTATCCGACCATTTCTTAGTAACTTTTGAAGTACTGTTACTAGACTACAAACCATTAGTCAAAAGTTCCTGCAGCAGAAACCTATCTGTTAGTGCTATAGCCAAATTTAAAGAAGAGATTCCACCAATACTTAACTTGATAGCATGTCTGCATGTAAGGGAGGAAACTTATACAAAATGTACACCACCCCAAATTGATCATGTTGTTGATAGTGCTACAGATGCGCTGCGAATAAAATTAGACTCTGTTGCTCCTTTGAAAAAGAAGAAAATAAAACAACATAGACTAGCTCCATGGCATAATGCCGAAACTCGCAAAATAAAGCAAAAGTCGAGACAACTTGAAAGGATATGGCGTTCCACTAAACTCGAAGAATCTCGTTTAATTTGGCATATTACTCTCAATGAATATAAGAAAGCACTGCGTAAAGCGAGAGCAGCTTACTACTCTTCATTAATAGATGAGAATAAGAATAATGCAAGATTTCTTTTCAGCACTGTAGCCAGGCTGACAGAGAGCCACAGCTCTACTGAGCCTTCTATTCCCATAGCACTCAGTAGTAATGATTTTATGTGCTTTTTTAACGATAAAATTGTTACTCTTAGAAACAAAATTAATGACCTCTTGCCTTCGACCAGTATAGTGTTATCAACAGCTCCCGGAAACGTAAGTTCTAATATTACACTAGATAGTAAATTAGAATGCTTTTCAGCCATAAACCTTGAACAATTGAATTCAATGATTCTTTCTTCTAAACCATCAACGTGTATCTTAGACCCGATTCCAACTAAGCTGTTAAAGGAAGTTTTTCCATTAATTAGCACTGTTTATTAAATATTATGAATATGTCTTTATTATCGGGCTATGTTCCACAATCATTTAAAGTAGCAGTGATAAAACCGCTTCTTAAAAAGCACAACCTCGATCCAGAGGTTTTAGCCAACTATAGACCTATTTCTAATCTTCCGTTCCTCTCAAAAATTCTTGAGAAAGCGGTCGCAAAACAGTTGTGTGATTACTTAAAAAACAATGATTTATTTGAAGATTTTCAGTCTGGCTTTAGAACACATCATAGCACAGAGACAGCTCTGGTTAAAGTCACAAATGACCTTCTAATAGCCTCAGACAAAGGACTTGTCTCTATTCTTGTCTTACTCGATCTCAGTGCTGCATTTGATACTATCGACCATGATATCCTATTGCAAAGACTAGAGCACTTAGTTGGCATAAAGGGAACTGCTTTAGGCTGGTTTAGGTCCTATCTATCTGAACGCTCTCAGTTTGTATGTGTCAACGATAAATCTTCCATGCAAACCAAAGTTAGCCATGGAGTGCCACAGGGCTCAGTGCTTGGACCTATTTTGTTCACATTATATATGCTTCCGTTAGGCAATATTATAAGGAATCATTCTGTACAGTTTCATTGTTATGCGGATGATACTCAACTATATTTATCAATCAAGCCTGATGAAATTAATCATCTAAATAAAATTCAAGACTGCCTTAAGGACTTAAAAACGTGGATGACTTTAAACTTTTTGATGTTAAACACGGCCAAAACTGAAGTTATTGTACTCGGCCCAAAGAATCTATGAAACAAATTATCTAAAGATATACTAACTATGGATGGCATTAATTTGGCCTCCAGTGAGACTGTAAGGAATCTTGGTGTTATATTTGATCAGGATTTATCCTTTAACGCCCACATAAAATCTATTTCAAGGACCGCCTACTTCCATCTACGTAACATTGCAAAAATCAGGCATATCTTGCCTCAAAACGATGCAGAGAAACTAGTCCATGCATTTGTTACTTCAAGGCTAGATATTGTAACTCTCTATTATCAGGGTGTACCAAGAAGTCAGTTAAGTCGCTTCAGCTGATTCAAAATGCTGCAGCACGTGTACTAACCAGAGTTAGGAAAAGGGACCACATTACTCCTGTTCTGGCTGCCTTACACTGGCTCCCTATAGAACATAGGATAGAATTTAAAATTCTTCTTCTCGCCTACAAAGCCCTTAATGGGCAGGCGCCATCTTACCTTAAAGAACTCATTATACCCTACTGTCCTACTAGGGCATTGCGTTCCAAGAATGCAGGGTTGTTGGTTGTTCCTAGAGTCTCTAAAAGTACAATGGGAGCCAGAGCCTTTTCTTATCAAGCTCCACATTTGTGGAATCAGCTTCCAGTTTGTGTTCGGGCGGCAGACACCCTATCCGTTTTAAGAGTGCGCTTAAGACCTTCCTTTTTGATAAAGCTTATAGTTAGGGCTGATTAGATTCAGCCCCTAGTTTAGCTGCTATAGGCTTAGTTTGTCGGGGGACACTTTACTTTACTTCTTCCTTCTCTCTGTCTGTACCTGTGTACTCTCATGTTCCGAATAACCCAGCTTCCCCGAATTTCTTTTTGGTGTCTATCTACGCCGGGACCCTGAGTCGTGGCTGATCCTGTTGCTGTGGTCCTGAGTCCTGGATCGCGAGCCCTGGATCTTGAGTTGTGGCTGTGCCTGTTGCTGTGGTCCTGGATCATAAGTCCTGGATGGATATCCTCGTGGATTCATCTTCTTATTATAGACACATGCATTTCCAAACATTTGGACTACCTATGTTGTAAATGTATTATCTTCTCAATTTACACACGGCATCTATTGCACGTCTGTCCGTCCTGGGAGAGGGATCCCTCCTCTGTTGCTCTCCCTGAGGTTTCTCCCATTTTTCTCCCCTTTAAACTGTGGGGTTTTTCCTTTTTCTGGAAGTTTTTCCTTGTACGATGTGAGGGTCTAAGGACAGAGGGTGTCGTATTGTCTACTGATATTCTGTACAAACTGTGAAGTCCACTGAGACAAATGCAACATTTGTGATATTGGGCTATATAAATAAACATTGATTGATTGATTGATTGATAATCTATGGTAGGGCTAACCCATACAGTGGTGGGGCTCAAGTCAGTATTTGCAATGTAATTACATACACGCTGTATCGCCCCCCTTGACAGTGAAACGCCACGCGTGAGGTTTAGATTATTTCCCTGTCTCAATCAGAATGGAACTGTATGAAATAAAACGGCACATTTGTCTTTTAGTAAATAAAAAGGGATCACTGTGAACGTGACGGATAGTACACGTTGAAGATCCAATGGGGATACTGAATGGCGGTTCCGATTGATCTCATCAGTAATGCATGACGCAGACCCAACGTTTCGTTGCTCTGATTTGCTGTAGGTCTGACTCTATTCAAATTGCATTCGGAGGCATTTTGATCTGACCGTGGCCGCGCTGATATTATAACGCCAGAGAATTTCCACACCTTTAGTGTATAAAACTCCCCCACTACTCAGACTATTCCTTGCACCCCTCTTCTAGCATAAGCCTGAATGGTCTCAACCATATTGCATCAGTAACGTGCACTTGTTGTTACAGCAGGATCAGTTTGTGTGTTGTGGACACGACCCGTATATTTTCGCAAGCCGTGTTCTCAACATTTAGCATTTTGCTTATTATTTAATTGAATTTGCTTACTTTAACATAAGTTTTCATGGTGGGGCTAAGGTGGGGCTAAGCCATTTCTTGGTATGGCTGTAGCCTACCCCAGCCATACCCTGGCGCCGCCACTGTATATCAACCACGTCTTTTTTAAGCCTATCAAATGTCAGATAATAGTGCAATTAGCCGTCAAATGTTTTCAGTTTTCCAAGGTAACGCCTAATGGTAGAAAAATGTGAGGACAATACAAATAAAATTGATTACTAAAATTGTAGTTAATCATTTTTCGCTTAATGATCTATTATATTAACCACGCAATGTATATTTTGCTCTGTAGTCTCGGATTTCAAGAGTGTATTTTTCTGCTTTTCAAATCAAGTCACATGCTTATTTGATTTTTATACATAGGCAATTTAAAATATTTTTATTTTAAAACTGTATTTTAGTCTTAACATGTTTTCTCCTGCAGTCAAGCAACTTTCCCTGACTGTATCTTTCTCCACCATCCTCCCACTCTGTCACTATACTTCTTCTGTGTTTTTTTTATACCCCTCTTCTTTCGCTCTCCTCTCTTCTTCCTTTCCCATCTCCTCTGCCTCTAATACCTCTTGTCATTATGGCTAACTCCTGCTATGACAAGCCACGTCTCGATCTATTTCTATCTTTTCTCAGACAAGTGTTACATATACACCAACTGTTCATGTGTGCGTGTGTGTGTGTGTGTGTGTGTGTGTGTGTGTGTGTTTGTGTTTGTTCTAAGGACAGAGAGCCAGGGACATCTGTGTGCATGCAAATGTACTGCATGTGTGCTCAACAGCTGTTTAATTTAAAATTGAAGATCAGCATTAAAATTCACACCGAAGTCAATGTTGTTTTTGATGTTTCTGAAAAAATTGTAAGTTACCAGCCTAATGGTGCTTGATACGGAGACAACAACAACGTTGAGTTAGCTACTGGCTAATAATTGCACATTACATTGCTATTGAAACAACTGACAACTTATTTTTGCAGGACGGTTAAGCATTGTGTGCTCTAATGGACTTAATTATTTTAACTTAGCCTTACTCATTTATAGCTGCAGTAATCAAAAATGGTACGTTAACAATGTATCAAATATGTACAGTACATTGTGAAAGGCTCATAGTGGTGACCCAAAAGATAATTGTAACTAGACTAGGCATTTTTTCCTCAGCACAGGACTGTTTTTGTTTCTTGTAGTCATGGTTTTGTTTTCTTTAACAACCAACAGCTTTACTGTTTTAGTCTGTTCTCATCACTTTTATTAATGTTGTTCCCAGCAGGCTCAGGTATCTGATAATCCTCCTTGTGCGCTCCCTTTCCAGCGCCTAACAACAGGCAACGATATTTAAGGACTAGCTTGTGAAGATATTGGAATATTTAGCAGTTAACGAGACAGATAATTACCTCAGGAGTTGGTAGAGACCAAAACTGAAATAAAAAAAGATGCACTTGGTTGCCAGAAAAAGAATCAGAGAGACTATAACCTAGAGAAATCTTGTTACATCAGTGTTGTGTTTACAGGCCTCAGGTGCCTCACATATTGCAATAGCCTTTGGTGTTTATAATATTATCACCTGAAAACTCATTTTTCATTTGTGAACAGTGATATCCTCAACCTTCTTCATCCCATTAACTTGTTTGTCAGGGATTTTATATATGTTTTGAAAACAGTTCATGATTTTAAACAGAAAATCTATACGGTAGTATTGTGAAACAAAAAACCAACCACATAGCATCACAAAGCCAGCATCCCACCATATCCATCTCTAATGTCCCAAACACAACACACTGCTGATTGATCCACATCAATCCTGGATAGCTCCTGTTTTTCTCGCAGGTCATTGATGTCAACAAGTTGAATGTTTGTTTTTCTTTGTGGAGGCGATCACACTCTAATGTCTTTGCTTTTGCTCTCTATGGGGCCATCAAACACTTCACTGTAATCCCCAGAGACCTTGATGTATTTAGTGTCTGTATGTGTTTGATTGTTAATGCGGGATCCCTGTCTGCCATAACCAAAAGATAGGGAGGCTTTTTGACCTCCCTTGTACCCTTCCCTCAGGGGCAAACGATCCAATCAGAGGATAAGCCTATTTCCAGACCCTCCCCCTGAGAGCGAGAAAGATCCAATCGGATAAGGGTTCAACTCAGATCAGAATCAACAGGGGATGTGGATAAGAGACCTAACAGACACACAAAACCATCAAAGGAGTGACAGAAAAGAAAGAGACAAAACACTAAAAACGTCTACACATAAAGTGTAACAAATGAACAGATGTTTCTTGTCATATAATGAGTGAATTAAACATACCCACCATGAGAGTGTTTACATTGTGTATGTTCAGATAAGGAAAGAGTGGGCTCCTGTCGCTCTGTTTATGGCTCTTGCAGAACCACTCTGTGATAATTCTCAGCCAGAAGTGCTCCAGCAAGTGGGAGAGAAAACATGCTTAAATGTTTAGAAAAACATAAAGCCGCTCTGGTTGAAAAAACTAAAATTAAACGCAGCGGTCTAGAGGATGGAAAATGAAAACAGGGAGAAGACTGTAAATATTGTGAGGTTGATGCTAATAAAATACAGACTGTGTGGCATCTCATGCTGTGTGTGCCCATGGAAAGAAAATATTTTCTTTAATACTATTTTCTTTCTTGTCTTAGCCTTATATATAAGCAATTCTTCCTTCTAATTTATGTTAACATCCCTCTTTACGTTTGTCATGCAGCAGGGTGCACAAACACTATTTCTGTGGGTTATAGTACGTTGTCTGCTATGTCGTGATATTGTCAAGAATGTCACTATTCGCTGGGCGTGTGCTTTGAACATACAACATTTTTTTTAATTCCCACTTTTTCTCATAGTGACACTAAAATATGTATACAAACACACACACACCCACCCACATTGACAGTACTGACAACACAGTAAAGCTTCACTTGCAGCCATCTTTGGGCCCTAAAGGAACAACTGTGATCTACGAAGCGTATCCTTCTGTTTAATTGTTTGGTTGCCCAGAGGATGTAATGATTATGCATGCTGCAACATGCCTAAGTGATTGTCTATGTGCGCGTCAATATTTGTGTGGGTCAAAATATGTGTACACAATGAGCTTATGTGCGTGTGAGAGAAAGAGACAAAAAGAGAGGTAGAGAGAGAAAGAAAATGTTGCTATTTATTTACTTTGTTGTCTTTATTATAGCTTCTTCCTGTCAAAGGATACATCCCCTGGAATTATTTCAAATAGGATGTGGGCAAAGTAGTACAATATTTCTGTTTCTATAAATATAATTCTTGAGTTTATATAGTCATTTTATAAAAAGGTGACTGCCATACATTGAGTAAGTGTGTATTTGCATGCCTGTGTGTGTTTTTCAGCATCGCTAAGGGCAACAAATGTCCTTTATCACTGTCAAAATGCCAAATAAGTTATCAACACCTCCCTAATGCTGTGACTTCTATGCTCACACATAAACACAACACAAAACAAGTCAGCAGCCAGACGGTATTACTGAACACCGGAAACCAGCTGAAGTAACACCGTGTGCATTTGTATTAAGGTTAAAGTAACGTGTTTGGCATTTGTATAAAGGCATTTGTTGTAATATACAGTATGTTGTGTGTGCGTTCGTATACTTTGCTGCCTCTGCCTATCTGTGTCTGTGTGCACTGTTTGCATTAATGCTTTTGGCATTTCTTCACTGTCTGTTAAAAACTGCTCTCCGGTATAAATGTAGATTCTCACCTCTGTGACATGAAAACACTCACTCAGCTTTATTGACTGGTGTCTTACTTAGAAAGCCTGAGGCACTTGAGTGGGTTTGACTTTAAAACATTCTCTCTGGCAATTTATAATGGCTACTTTGGACAGTGATACAATTAATTAATCAGCAGTGCAAAACTAAAGAGAATTATCCTGAGATTAGAGAGATTTCTTTTTTTTTTAACTGTAAGCCATGGAGAATCACTCAGACATATGAAATGATACTGTATGCAACTGAACTGTTCGCCGGAGCCTCGCACTGCGGAGCGCATAAAGCAGACCCTTCACGCGATAGCAGAGCGAACAGGTACAGGAGGGGTAGTTAATCGATCGCAGATGGCGTCGTGCTTGCGGACGGATAAAAAAAGATTAAACCTAAATGGGTCGTGAAATATACTTTGGCGGACGTTAATATACCTGGGCAGCCCGCCCAAGTAAAGTCTATGTGTGGGAAACCCTGAGTCACTGTATGCATGCAATACAAAGATGATTACAGTTTGTTAGGAAACCTCTCTATGTTTTCAGTACAGAACCAGAGCAAGGCAAATACTTTCCATTGGATTGGTTTGTACAACTTAAACCAGATTAAATTACAAAAAACTAATAACAAATACAAATGAACTGTTCACTTGTGTTCAGTCAGTCAAGCAGAAGACACCAAAGAAAGCTGCAGTGGTTTAATTATAATTCTAGTTATGATATTTGCCTGTGATTTTGTGACCATGAGTGTCATCATCACTATAAAACGTCATCCTCTAACCTTACTCTGTGTTTTATTCATCTATGGCCCTTTTCAGGTAGTATTTTTAACAGACAAATGTAGACATGAAGTTATGTACAGACGTCGACACACACATACACACACATATACCCATGCAGACACACACAACATCAGTAATGGGGGGTTTTCACTGCAGGGGATAGTAAGACTAATAAAATATTAAACCCTTCCCATCTTTCTCTCTCACTGACATGCTCTCTGCTTTCAAACATTGTATGCACATTGCCACTTTTCTTTCTTACAACCTCCAGCTATGCAGCTATCAGAAAATATTTTTTTGTGTTCGGCTTCCTTGACTAAGTCTATTATTTTCTGTATCTTATGCATATAGCCAATGACATTAAGCCTCTTAACCTTAAACACACATTAACCATAGTCATTTTCCATTTCCACAAACTTTCGTCATAAATAATGTGGTTAATTTGCACAGATATTGTAGCACTGGGGCAGGGGTAAACATCGTGGCATTCAAAGCTTACAATGAATACACATTAAAATATTGTCCATGATGTCAACCAGTTTCTTAAAAGATAAAGTGGACCACTCTGGTCATCGAAATCTTGCAATGACGCCACCAACTAGCCCTTAGCCAATCTAAAAACGGGCCAAGAATTGGATAATTGGTAGAGCAGAGCAGCAGAGCAGACAGCTGGCGAGCAGGGAACGCTGTCGTCAGTTAAAGTGGTCACTCCCTTCCTTTTGCACAACTTTAAGACCAAATATAATTGAAACTAGTGAGTTATATAAAAATCCCCCGCCCTAGCACAGTCTTGAACAGGTTAATCAGTTTTAAGGACCAACACGGTTATTTGTTAATTGTAAACATGTTGATTTCTGCTGTAAAATCTGACATTATACCCTGGGGGTTTATGTGGATAGATTAGGTTTTCAAGCCAGCTCAAGTGGCAATTCAACTAACTTATTTTCAGTTTTTGGCTAAATATTTTAGAGGTTGCCACTTGATTAAAAGTTATAAACAGTGTTCAGTGTTTAACAAACTTGTTTTTAAAGGTTCTATGATTGCTAGTTATGTTTGTTTGCCACCATAGCATCATTCATTTGCTTATCCCTTTTACTCAGTGAACCTTAGCGTGACACTCTCATTAGACCACTGTCACAGGTAATCATTGTTCACTGAGTCTCCAACTATTCCTATGCCTAAAAGTCAACCAAAGCAGAGGAGCATTTCACTCACGTTCATTCATGGGAGGGTCTTGGAGCCTGGTAGGACAACATGTGCAGACCCTGTCAGATCGAAGTGTAAATGCAGCTTTAACCCTGGTCAGTCTGCAGTCTGAAAGAGATGTAAAGTTACTCTCCACTTAAGGGATTTTCTGCTGCACAGCACAGACACATCATTTCCACATTGACAACTTCACATCTACATTGCGCCCCACTGAGACTGAGATTACATTACATTTCAACAGGGCAGATCGCACATTGTTAATGCACAGAGGTTAAAATCCAGCGAGCTATTGCAGTTTCATCTCATTAATCTCAGCCCCATGAAACCATCTATGGCCTTCCTCCCTCCTTCTTTGTTGCTGCTAAAAAGCAAAGCTGAATATTCCTCCACTATTTCTACAAAAATAAGCTCAAAATTAACTTTCAAATGATCAATTAATACATCAACACACAGACATTTTGTGGTAAACCAAGCCAGCATTGAGAATTATTGCTTCATTACGCGATTGTATAATTGAAAGGTTCCCATCAAATTTGTATTATCTTCTTACATCATGAATGTATATGTTTCACGTGAGTCTTAATGAATTGGAATGTTCTTCCCAGTGATGCAAAATCAATGTAATACTAGCCTGAATATTTAGCAGGCAAGTGAGCAATGAAGATTTGCAAATTCCATTACTCAACACACATACACTTATTTCTTTCGCACCCACACACAAACACAGATGGTCTCTGTCTTCCAAACACCTTATCGCTTTGTGTGTGTGTTTTTAGCAAATGCATTTGACTAAATTCTTGAAATGTAAAAGTCTGGCTCGGCTAGGATTATTTTCCTTTTCCACATTCATTAAAACTGCTCTCATTTAGCTGTTAAACAAATGGAAACAACACATTATTACCATGTAGTGGTGTTAAACAGCAAATGAGGGCGATTCATGCTAATGTCGAAACAGCTGATATTACAAGAACATCGATGATTTAAATATATAGGTCGGATCGGGCTCATTAGTGGTTCATACCAAGTGCTTTAACTCTGCGGGGAATAGTAATAATAGAGTACATGTTTATGGATGAGATTTACTGCATGTATGTTCAGAGTAGTTGCTGCTTGGCATGGGCTGGTGTCCTACTGTTCACACCAATGTGACATTGGTAAATTAATGACGAAGTGCTACAGCTGGGGTGGTGGTAAATAAATTAGGCCTCACGAGCGAGCTTCCTTAGAGATTTCAGACTTCAGAAGGAAGGGAAGAAGAAAGGGACAGAGGCAGGGAGGAGCAAAAGCAATTGAAGAGGAGTGGAACGCACTGATAAGATGAGCAGAAACAATTTGGAGATTTTTTCCCCTTTTTTCCTCTCCCTTTTTTCTCCTCTAGTTTTTCTCACTCTTTGTCTTTCCTTCTCCCTGTCACCCCCCCCCCTTCTAACTAAATGCTTTTCTGTCTGCCCAAGTCTGCACGCCAAGTCTGTCAGTTCTCCTTTGAGAAACCAGGAGGTCGAAAGGGGGAGGGAGGCAAAGAGGGAAATAGAGACGGAGATGGAACATGATGGCTCTCAGAATGTAGATATTTCAATATTAATATGAGAAAACATTTTCAATAATAAAATTCGACTTTGGATCTTTTCCTCTCTGCCTCTCTCTGGAGCCCTGCTATCAGGATGTGCTTTCACTTGGATGGGTTAAACTGGGGGCTAATCCATCTTGCTCTGCTGAGGATACTCACAAACACGATGAAGCCTCTTGAATACTTGGAAATTCAGATGAAGATGTGTACAGCTTCGAAAAGTCAAGGCTCTCTCCTGTGAGAGCCAGTCGTAACTGTCTGCAGAAGAAATGGAAATCACAGTTGGATTGTACAGTCAAGCTGGCAATTACTTTCTGATACACCTTGATGCATTCATATACTTACATCTCATCTGTTCCAGCATGGTCAGTCACTGTGTTTGAAAAGTGTCTTGACTCATGTTGTGAGACTGCTCATCATATACACTTCCTGCTCTCCTAATGCCTGCATGAAAGAAGTCTTCATTTATTTTACTCTGGTACTTCCTCCTGGTTCCTCCACTTTTGACATTCTAATTCATAGGTCTCTAGTTGTAGGGGAAATGTTGTACAAGTGCAAGCTGGAACTGGACTGACTGGGGTTGATATTGAATAATAAGTTGTGTTGGAACTCTCACTGTACTAACCAGTGGCATTTGAGAGAAGGTCGTACACTGGCCAAACACACTCTAGTTTCTGAAGGTCTATTATTTATGTCATCCTGCCAAAACAATAAATGCATAGTTCTAGTTGTGTAGCTAAGCTGTCACCATAGCCTTCTGTTTTCCATTGCAGTGTGTAGCCCAGGCCTCTGAGGCTAAGCATGTTTGCCTGAGCACATGTGTAATTTAGCATGCTAACTAGCTACCAATTGGCAACTTCAGCTGGGCCATTCACAGGGTTTAATAAAATAACTACATGTACTTGTCGCACCCTATTCATTTAGCCCAAATCAATCTATTGGCTATATTCTACTTGAGTTACCAACATGTTTGTAACATGAGCTCTAACCCTTACCTTGAGTTCATGTCCAAACTGTCAAACAGGAAATGGAGGAATCCAATTGAGCTAATAGTGTGGAGTGGACAGTACCATATTGAGTGAGTTACAGGGGTGTGTTTGGGAGTGGGGTTCATTATTTATGTACACTTAACAATTTAGACTGTCAACATTTCTATGTAAATGTAATTGGAATCATATGTGGACATTTCCATATTGCTTCTATCCTCTAATTATGTTAAATGGTGTTATATGTTTGATTATAATCTAAATTTGGTTTGTCTGTAGGAGGGGCTTACTGTTTAAAAGTCAGGAGTAGAAGCTCCTCACTTCAGTTTGATTTTAGAGTCTGTTTGCAGCTTTTTGGGTGGAGTATGTAGTACATACTATGTACTAGCTGCCCAACAGCAAAAGGCTATGTTTTATGATGTTATATTCTGAAGTTTACACTAGCTACAAATACAACCAGCCTAAACTTTACTGTTGTGGTAAAACAAGCAGGAAAGCATGAGGATTACTCCTGTTGCCATGTTTCCTACTTCCACAACCCAGCAATTCTTTACAGGTACTACACAGTAAGCTAATGACTTCATGAACTGTAATTGTAACTTAATGTAATAGGTATGTCAAGTTTCAGTTCAGCTGACCATTTTGATTAATTGAGATCCATTATTGTTGGAAAGTGAATCAGAGGAAAAGTGTGACATTATTTTGAAAATAAATATTAAAATGTCCAAATTAACAGTAGCTTTTTTCTTAACCATGTGTTGTTTAATTAATTTAAGTTTCTTCCTACATAACCGTTTAAAACATTTAAAATGATATCCCTAGGCCTGTTGCATTTATCAACAGTGGGTTTATTGGCATTTTATTCATATCTGGTCTGATATTATATGAACTGTTTTTAATTGTTCACTTTTGTGTATCCTGATTGAATGAATTGCATTTGATTTCCCCAGCTCAGTCCTCGCCATAGATCATATAAGTAAATTATATATTTGAGCCATTTAGCTTTGTCACAGGTGGGAATGCATTAATCAGTTGAACACAATCAGTGCAATTGTCACAACACACCCACATAATGAACGCCACAACAAACACGCCATGCTGTTAGAGCAAAACAGTGGTACGGTACAAGGTTCTCCAACATTTTTTAAGACTCCATTTTGTCCAAATTTCGTCCTTTCATCCCACTTGTCTATTTACTCCAAAGCAGTTGCCAAAAATGTTCCCCAAACTGGAGCAGAAAGTTCAGACTATCTGCCTTTTGACCCCGTCTTCGCACTCCCAAAACTGGACACATTCTCCTCTTGCCCTTGCAGCTAAAACTAGTGTGTGTGCCTGTTTGCATGAGTGTGATACAGTATGTATAAATATGGGTTCATTTTTAAGAGTGCGTGTTTGTGTGTGTAAGATACAGGGAGGAAAATGAGGACATATGGCTGTGAATTCCCTGAGATCCCACCTAAAACACTGCAGTATTCAACGCATAAATCACCCAGACTGCTGGAACACACAGGATAGCACTGCGCTTATGTGTGTATCCTTGTTTGAGTGCATGTACACACACACACACACACACACACACACACACACACACACACACACACACACACACACACACACACACACACACACACACACACACACACACACACACACACACACACACACAAACACACACACACACACACACACACACACACACACAGTAGCCTGAGAGTATTTCCCTACAAGCACACTTCAGTCAATGTGATGATCACACACATTCATTTGCATTTACGTGCTTGCACACTTGTAGGGACATTAGGGATCCTTGCACAATCATGTTTGTATGTGTGCATGATTTGCATACCAGTGCAGCATAATGGGGCTGCTCTACAAATCCTCCAGCTTTGGTCCACCCTACTCCCTTTTTCTCCCTCTTCTTTTCAGGTTCAGTGCAGGTTCTCTAATGCTATCACTCTAACCATATGGTGGGAGCATCAGTTAAATTGCTGCTGTTTCAGCATTGCCTTGCCTGCGTGCAGATCAAACTCTCACACACACACACACACACACACACACACACACACCACACAACACAAACACACACACACACTGGTTGGCTGGCTGTCTGGCTGGCCTGTGTGCAGATCCAAACAAAGCCATATGGCCCTTCTCTTTCTTCATTTACCTCATTTACTGTACGTAACCCGAGTGCAGCTGAAGGACAAGAGGAGCCAGCAACACCTGTCATTGCAGGCCACACAACAGAGAAAGAGCGGTGAAGTGTAAAGTTGTGCACACAGGACTTTCAATTTGGCCTGGAGTCAGCCTAGCTCCCTGTGGCCTGTGCTATGAAGCCATTTCAAAATGCTGGATATTTACCAACCAAAGCAATCTCGATAAGCTTTCCAGTTTTTTAGAAGCATTTGATGCACAGATTCATTTCTTAAAAGACAGCTGTGGTTTATTAGAAGTGTATCTAAGTATTATATAATTTGCTGAGTAACTTCGTTTTTCCGTCTTTTACATTTTCTTCTGTCCAGCACCTGTCGTCGGAGTGTTTCTGCTTTTGTATAACGTTTTTCATATCTTAAAATCAGTCACTGCGTACATAGAAGAATGTTCCCCCTTAGCAAAATAACACTTTTGTATACAGTCTGCAGCACTTGCTTGGCAACACACAACTCAAGAGCTTATTTGACACAAATAAGTTAATATATGATCAAAAATATGTGATATGATGAAATAAGAATTATAAGTGTGGCACGTCAGAGTCGTGCACTGCTTTTAATTACTTTACTACGGTTACTTATGTTGTGAGTCATTATAAGATAAGCTTGCTTACCGCAAATGTAATTACAATCAGATTGTTCTGTAGAAGGGCTGTAATATTCTATTAAATTACATACTCATACAGTCGGCGATTTATTACCACACATCTTTCCTGCATTTAAGCTGATGTATCCTGTAGCCTGGAATATTACTTCATAGCTTTAAACTACGTGCACCGAGCTCTGATTGGTCAGCAGGCGGTACTTTTACATGAGATGATCTCTTACCTTCAACATTAGCTGCTCCGTAGCATGTTATGTGTGCAGTACAAGTCACAATGTTGATCTATCCTGGGAAGAAGTGAATCATCGTCGTGGGACTTAAAACTCAGAGTTAACTCTAAGATTCCTAGGTCACCCAAAATCCTGCTTCATAGTACAGGGCACTGCTCTCCTGCTGCCTCTTACGCCCCGCCACTAGCTTTACAGCAAGACTTTATGAGATGAAATTATTAGATTGAATAACATTGTCCCTCTCATCTACACTGCAGTGTGATGCAGATCCAGTTTGGTATGGAACTATCCTGTTGGCATCGTTTTTTATCATGTTAAAAAGGTCAAGGTGTTTCCCTCAGAGGCCAGAATTTATCCAAGAGAGGACAGAATAACAGCCCGTCTAACTGCCTTATCTGATGCCCGTGTTTGTGTGTGTATGCTCGTATGCGTGCATGCATGAGTGTCTGTTTTGTGGGAACATGACTGTGGATGTTTCCTCTCCTCCTAGCCATTAGAAGGGGCTCATATAACCAGCCTCTGTGCCTCCGAGAGACGCACACTCTATAAATACACACCACTTAAGGGCCTGTGGGGGACTTGGTACACACACACACACACACACACACACACACACACACACACACACACACACACACACACACACACACACACACACACACGCACACACACACACACACACACACACCACACACTACACACGAGCAGCAGTTCTAGTACTCCCTATTAGGCCTTCAAATGGATGTCTATGCTATTGCTTAATAGGAACAGGCCTCACAACGACACGCTTCAAAATGTTGAGATGTAAAAGAATAAACAAAAACTTTTTGCTGAGCAGAAAATACATTCCCTCTCCCTAATGCCCCTGTAATTGCTTACCTTACCTATTTCATACTGTATTTGTGTGTGGCTTTGATTACCTAAATGATAAAACGTGTCATTCATACTGGGCTTAGGGGAGTGGAAGGTGACATTTTGGAGTTCAACATTGTTCTAAATAAGGTTAGTTGCTGCTCTCTTCATACATCACTTTGCGCCTTTAGAACATTTTGCTAGAAAGGAGATAAAACTGTGGAACAGATGTCCCTGTTGTCCTTCTGCCCTTTGTCTGGTGTCTGTGTGTGCACAGGCGTGTGCTTGTGCGCATGTTATGTTTCATGCTGTGCACGTGGATGTGTGTGATAAATCTTCAGCCGTCAGTATTTTTAGTCTTTTAGCACCTTGTTTTGGCAGCATGTTCACTACTTTTATCTGGTTGCTCAGTAATGGCTTGAGCGGTATTAGGCATGCACATACACACACATACAGACTGAACAAATTCAAGCCACTACTACACACACATGCACACACACTTTAAAGTTGAGTCCTTCCTCATGTCGATGGTCTTCAGAGATACGACGTCCTCTCTTCACCTGGCCGCGGGCATCACAGCCGCATTTCTACATTAGGATGTCAAGCTTGTTCATTTTCTGTCTGCCCATTTAGAGCCTCCCAATAGAGTTACTGTCTGTATGCTAGTCTGTTTGTCCATTTCATCAAAGCCCACTTTTCCTAATAGAACCACCATCTGTCTATCTGTCTGTCTGTTCAAACTGTCTGTCCATCTGTTTGTCAACGCATATGCATGCCAGTCTCTCTTTGCCCTCGCTTCCTGTCTTTCTCTCCAGTTATCAGTCTTGTTGTTCATTTATCGGAAAGTCCATTTGCCTGATTGTCCATCATCAATCTGTCCATCTGGTTGTCTGTGTGTGTGCTGGACCAAATTGCATTATTTCTGGACACGATTATAAAAGAAGACATCATAATTCATAGATGCCATAAAAACTATTTTACTTTATCTGTAGATGCTGTGAAATTACAGGCCATTACACACTAAATATCTGGTTGGAAGATGTATTTTTAAAGTTAAATCCATAAAACGTTGTTTCAGATTTATTTATCTGGAAATAAATTGAAACTGTAAATATCGCCTTGGGGTTTTTATGTTACTGCCGCTGTTGATAGATTATTCTACAGATTTGTAAGAAAATGAATAAAGAATTTATCAAGAATAGTAATAACTAAATGAACATACACACAACTGGAGATGGTAGAAATTGTAAAATTGCAATTCAACAGTAAACACTCTGAAACCAGGGGGAAAACTTTATTACATGCACAATAAAAAAAGATACTCCGAACACCTTTCATTCTGTTCATCAGTAACAACAACAGATGCTGTCATATGTATTTTTACTCTGATGCTTGAAAAAAAAACTTTGAGGGATTGAAATTGTGAATAAAAACTTGGATTTACATTTAAGAGGTTATTCATTGTATAACAAATTGAATACATTTGAAAGAATTAGCAGATATTCCTGTTTTGATCACAACATTAGATTTCTGTCCACAAACAAACACCACGCCAATTTAATGAATGTCATACAATTTTAGAAAAAATAAACTGAAAAACTAGAACACAATCTTGCATTATTCAAGATACTGTTAATGCAAAGAGATGTACACTTTCCCAACAGACAGAGGAAGGAAACTTTAACACAGTGCGTGGTACCATTATCAGTTCATATTATCGGATTGAAGAAGCAGAAACTTTGAGAGATGTACAAACATATAATGCTTGTGGGGATATATGTTTGATATATTTCTTTATAGAGTTACAGTATGTTGTGTATTGGCTTATGCATGATTGCAGGTCAGAGATATTTGAGCAGAGGAGCAGCACAGAGCGAACAGAAACACTAACAGCCCAGAGCAATTCATTGAGACAGCACAGTACAACCAGGCAGCATTAATTCATTTTCCATATCTGCTTACTCATTTTCAGGGTCATGGGGGTGCTTGAGCCGATCCTAGGGAAGGCAGAAAAACACCTTGAAAGGTTTGCTTGTACACTCCAGGCTAATACATAAGCAGACAAACAAAAATAAACCTAAGGGCATTTTGAGTCAACACTAACACAGAAAGAAAAATGTAACTTCACAGAAAATAAACCAGGGATACGATTTAAACTTGCTTTGAGCTGACATCATTAAACACTAAGCCAGAGAGCCTGGTGACACATTATACGCTAGTTTAAGACAACTTAGATCAGGTCCGCTGTGGTATGAATAATTGTTCAGGGAAATAGAAGTCTTCACTGACAGGTACACCTTAGGGTGCTCCACAGGGGTGTGACACAGAGGTATAAGGAGCTCTGAGACTCAGATGTTTTGCAGAGTGAGCTCTTCCAGGTAGATAACAAGTGCAGCTTTTACTACAGGAACTCTTATCTTGCTGACAAAATTCAAAATTTAGCAAAGTTTGTGTGTGTGTTCACATGCACATGTGTGTAGCTGAGCACATGTGTGTTAGTATCATCCAGTTTGACAAAAATTCTGTAATATTTCAGACTTGAATCATCAGGAGTAATTCAGATCCAAAGTACAACCTGATTACTCACAAACATCGATGCACACAATGTAAAACTTTACAATAGAGTAAAAACATGTACCAATGAAGAAAGATGGAACCACCTGAAGATTATAGATTTTTTTTGATAGGTGGTTTCCCAATAACTCAAAATGGAGGACTATAATGATGAGCTACTTGTGAGCAGACTGGAAGATACAAAATGAATGAATGATAAATCATTACGTGATTATTAGTCCATTAATATCTGTGAATTGACAAACTGACTGTTTTTCTACCCCCTCAAGTGAAATGGTACAATACTGAATATAATTATTACGGCATCCCTCATTACTTCATAATTACCTGACCATCACTTACCCTTTTGTTGCACATTCAGGTGCTACTAATAATTGTGTGTAAAATGTAACTGCACACAGTTTAAAGGGGCTGAGCTGCTGCACACAAAGCCTGTGGGATGGAGACTGAATGTGTTTTTGAAATTGTGCTCTTGCTCTCTCTCTCGCTACCTTTTGTCTCTTGTGTGTGTGAGTGTGTCTTGTGCACACGTGTGAGTGCATTTTTTTTCTGCAAGTGGTGATCCATTACTCAGTCAGCTATTTCCCATGATGCTTAACAGCAACAGGAACATTGTCTGGAGAAAATGACTTCATCCTCTAAAAGACAATACTACCTCATTCCTTTATTTCCCCCAGAGTGCCTCCCTCTCTTTAGATGCCTCATTCTGGCTCTTTTAGTCTACTGTATAGCGTCAGTATCAGAGTTTGGCGTACCTTTCTGGATCACCTCCAATCTACCATATTTTCTGTCTATTATCCCGTTTTGGCTCCTGCTGTTTTTCTCTTTTCCGTTCTGACGCTCGCTATGTCTGCTTCACAGATATCATGTCTGGGTCTTTTTGTCTCAAATGCTGTGGTGATACGTATCTTGAATATGGGATGATCGAGCTAGCAGCTCCCTGCTTTTACATGATTGTAATGTGAAACACACACACACAGCATATGCAAACGCACACACACATTTATTTTGATGTGTTAGAGTGATTAGCATCAACTCTCTGACTCCACTAGCCCCAAGCAGACTGACCTTGGTCGAATATATTAATGCAAAGTAAATACAGTAGAGACTGTCAGGTTTTACAGGCAGCTTTAACTGTTGTACAACTACGTTTTTTAAATATTCTTGCATTTGTAAGAATACAAACTTTTTGATTTTCTATCATGTTTAATCTATACCCTTCCTACTGAGTGCTTGATTTGAAATGTTTCTCTTTAAATCAAATGTATCCTAAAATGTTCAAATCTAATGGATACTTTTCTATCATGCAATTAAAATGACCACAGCATCCATGTAAAACAGTTGAAGTACGAAGGCATTTGAATTATCTTTCACAATCAAATGACTTGTCTCTTACCTCTCTTAATAAACAAAACACAATAGAGTACTGCATGATGAAAATGGATCACACTTACATTTTGCACCTTAACAGTTCTGCAGGAGACTGTGGGCAAAACGTAATCTCCCTGGTGCAACACATTATCCCAGCCTTAATATAATAATTATTCCTTTATTAATGGAACAATCCATTTTCAGTCGAAAGTTTCAGGTTCAAATGGAGAATTTGTAAATCATGGCAAGATTAGTTAGAGTTTTACATTTCTGGAGGGGCTGATTTTCACGTATTTCATAAAAATTCCTCTACACAAATCCTAATGTCAAGATATGAGGCTTACACAATAAAAAAAACAACCATCATACATCGCACACTTATTTCATAGCATAGTCTTTTTATAATATTTAATTTTTTAAGTGTAAAAAATGTGAGCCTTCTCATAAACGTAACTCTCTTTCCACAAAGTTTTTTTTAGCATCGTGTTTTACCTGTTTTGGTTGTGATTAACTTTTAAGGAAGGACTCCTAACTGTTTATCCTCTGATCATTAAAACCAACATTTAGTTTAATAATGGGGATGGGGAGTGTCTAAGATGTTCTGACAAATGCTTGAAAATTGGAACTGTCTGGTTTTAACTGGGACATTTAATCCCCCTGATGTCCCAAATCTGGGGGATCCCATGGGAGACTGGATGCATGATCTACATTCCCAAGTCTGGCTGCTGCCTTTTCAATGTGCTGTCTTACAGGGAGCTTTACAGCTAATGCGAGAAAAGAAGGAATTACAGTCATCATCGTCTGAGAGGCTCAAAGCATGAACAACTCTATCCAAATTTGACAAGTTTAGGAAATAACTGATGGATTGCAGTTTGTAAAAATTAGAGTTAACAATATTTAGCTTTAACCTGCAGTCAAACATAATATTTGTAATCTGTTTAGATGTGGAGAGCATTGTATTTTTTGTATTTTATGTCAGCTAGATAATATTTATTAAAGAAAGGATATCATATATGTATAAAATACAATGGGTTATCCTCTTCAAAACAATAAGATATAGTGCTCTAAGAGACAGTATGAATGATAGTGTTTAGAGAAAAAAGAGTCGGATAAAAAATGACAACTGCTGTCACACGGTTATCAGGGTTTGCCGTTTTGTTGTTACACTGTTCAAGAAGTACTTTGGAGCATCTGTGTGAGTGAAGATATTTTCTATAGTGTTTAGATTACACTCTCTCTTAATGGGTTTGGTTGTTATCTGCTTGAATATAGTGATTTGGAGGGGCGAGACATGTATTCGCCAATGTCATGCAAACATTATTTATTCCTTATGTTCTTTAATATATTACTGTGTAATTCACATTTGCTTTGTTCATTTTCTTTGTCTCTATTATGAACGACTGATTAAGAGCGAACCCTCCTTTTGCATGCTAAAAGTAGATCTGGTCTTTAGAGGCTTTTGTTACCCATGACTTAATTCACAGATAAAAATCAACAACTTGTCTTGTGATACCTAATTTACATGCAAGTCATTGTATTTTATTAGCTGCCTTCCATCACATCACTTGAATTGGAAAGTGCAAATTGATGTAAATGCTAACGTGTCAATGCGCTGACAGACAGAAATAATGGGCTTCTACCTGTTCAAAGTTTGGAGTATGTGAATGGTGTAAAATATATGGATCCTGACTTGTAATTACTGTGTAGACAGAGAAGGAAGTGAGTTTAAAGTCAATTGACTATTATTAGTGGATTATAGCTGTCACCAATATCAAATAATAATAGCCTAATAATAATAAATTGAATTTATATAGCGCTTTTCATAGTCTCAAAGTCGCTTTACAGTTTGGAAGGGGGGGGGGGTGGTGTGGGAGAAGGACAGACGAAGACGAACGACAGACAGGGATCGATGGGGGGGGCTATGAGTATACTGATGAGAAGAGATGGGTCTTGAGGCGGGACTGGAACAGGGTGAGGGACTCAGAGCCACGGAGGTCTTGGGGGAGGGAGTTCCAGAGCTTCCACAGAGAAGGCTCTGTGCCCAAAGCTCCGGAGTTTGGCCTTGGGGGTGAAAAGGAAACCGGCTGAGGTGGATCTGAGGGACCGGGGTGGTTGGTAGAGGATGAGGAGGTCAGTGAGGTGAGAGACGGGAAGCCAGTGGAGTTCTTTGAGGACCGGGGTGATGTGATGCCATGATTTGGGTTCTCTTAGGATGCTAATCATATTTACAACAGTTAAATAAAGGCATTTCTCATATATCAACTTTAAGAGTCATTAACACTGGACTGAAGCCTCATTTGTTTTTGTATTATTTTCAAACAACTGAAGCTTTTATACAGTATCTTGCTGCACACATTGAAAAACAAATCTGCATTGATTTGTCGCAAATGAGCCATATTAACGCATGTCTATGGCTCATAGGAATCTTTTGAAATGATACATTTGTCCCTGTTCCAAGGACTCTAGGATTTGCCAAGTTTGTGGATGTCTGTGTGTGTGTTTGTCTATGTGTGTGCTCACACATGTGCAACAGTCTCTTCTCTCTAAAGTATTTTTCCACACAATGACAGCCTATTCAAATCCAATTAAAGCAACACAGAGGGCTTCACAGCATCCTTCATTCATCTGTCACTCATTCTCTCCCCCTATCTCTCTCACTCTCTCTCTCTGCTGCATGTGGACCACTTGGTGGTAGCCGGGTGGGAGAGCTCTATCACTTCCTCGTTATCTCTGTCTTTCCTTTTACTCTTCCTGTCTTGTGCTAACACCTCAGGGTAAAAATGTTTGCTTGGCATGATGTCATGATCTATTATTTCTGTAGAAAGAGTCAGCTTGTTTCTGCGTTTGGATTAATACTCATCCTGTAATGTCATGTTGTAATTTGTAGTCATTCATTTTGAGCTACCTCTTACTGTAGCATTTACAAGCAGTTTATAAACAATTAATAAATGCTTGTTACACACTACAACACATCATAGTACGATCAATGGTGAGATATAATGACACTCTATTATCACTATGATTAATGCTTATATTTCATCATGGTTGGACGATTTTAATGGTCTTTTACGGGTATAAATCACATATAATTTCACAGAATCCAAATTGTGCAAAGAATGCCGCTGCAAGACCCCAACAAAAATTAAGAAAAAATAACACATTACTGCTTGTAATGACCTTACACTGACTGTCCATTAGTTTAGGATTGATTTTTATAATTTTACCTTTTACTTTAAAAGCCTTTCATGGCCTAGCCCCAGAAAATATATCAGAACTGCCTTCTTACCAACCAATGTGCAGCCTAAGACCCTAAGGCAGTATTCTGCTGACTGTTCCCCCTCATGCTTAAAGGCTAAAGGGGACCAAGTGTTTGCTGTTAGGGCTCCTCAGGTGTGTGGAACAAACTGCCTGAGGATTTCCGGCTTGCTACATCAGTATTTTCTTTAAATCACATTTAAAGTGTCATGTGTCGGAAAACGTTCTTATAATTTCTTCTTTAATTCTTTAGTTTTTCTTCTATGAAGCATTCATAACTTAGTGGCATATCTAAGTAGTTTGACAAACACTACAGATCAGTTTGACAGAAGAGCTTAACTAAACGTCCACCTTTTCCAAGTCCTTTTAAAAACTGATACAAACAACTGTTTCCAAGGTCATTGAGGAACATTCACACACAACGTTTATAAGCACCTTTGAACTGCGCTGTAAATGATTTGTTCAATAAACACACTGTAAAATTAAAATTGAAGTTGATGAGTGAAACCTTTTTAGCCAATTTGAAGTAGATCATAGTAAGTGCTCATGTGTATTATCCATGCTGCTCTATATGTTAAAGCAGAGACCAAATGCAAATCTGTGGCAGCGAATGAGTATCCTTACTTGCAGCCAGAGTATGTACCGGTGCTTTCCAGAACTGGTGCACTATCGCCACAAAACAGGAGAGCTTCCTGTTGCCAAATGTTACCCCTGATCCCACATGTCTTGGAATAACACCCTTTTTATGGCCACAACCACACCATCCATTAGGGTTAGGTACAGTCTAAGTGCATCACCAGATGGTGAGCAAACTGGGAAATTAATTAGGCAGCAATAGAAAAGATGAAGTAACTTTTCATCAAAACAGCCCAAATGAGCCAACCTGATAGTGTTGCATGAGGAGCAGAAAGATAAACAGTTAGGTTTTAGATGAGAAAGTAGATAAATGTGTTGCAATCCTTAATATATACTTTTTTGCCCTTTAAGCATCACCTACTGTATATTACACTACCAAGTGACTAACAGACAGAACCAGCAAGGTATATTTTTCAGCAAGGTGTCTGATTGAAATGTTGTATATTTAAGTCCGGCCAAACACTGCTAAATAGGATTTTTTTTGTTGGTAATGATTGATATATATTCACAGATTTTCTGTGAAATTCCTGCTCTTGTTTGTTGTTTATATGACATCATAATTGTTTACACAGCATTTGTTTTTGATCTCTTCTGGTAATTCTCACCCGTGTGTGGTTTATGGTATTAATGGCACTTGTTGTGTCGGGGTTGACGGGAAGCCAAACAGATATTTGGTTCAGATATTTTGTTGACTGTACGGTCCAGCCTTAGTTATTGTTTGATATATTTACTCCAATGAATATAACGGAACAACAGCTTTAGCAAACATTTTTATTGGAACGAGTCACAGCAATAAGCCAAGTTTAGCCTCTTAGAGACATACATTTACTTGCCATTTTCTTAATTATATAGCTAGTTAAATCCAGCCATGATTACCTGGTCATTTTACATTGTTGACGATTATTTAACTACATACAGACATGCTTTGAAAGCAAAGGTTACAATTATTTGCCTGGCTTTACACAACACATAAAACGTTCCTGTAATGAAGTTAACATACTTGAAACGTGTGTCACATGTGATTTGTTAATGTTAGCATCTGTCTGCTTGGTAGGCCTATATTTGTGTGTGTGTGTGTGTGTGTGTGTGTGTGTGTGTGTGTGTGTGTGTGTGTGTGTGTGTGTGGTAGTGGCGTAGTGCAGGGAGCACTGTTTCCATTAATGTCTGTACTAAGATGCAACTCAGCTTTCTGAATTATGTAAATGAGGTGCTGTAAATTCATGACAGAATCAATGGCTTTCATTTTTATCAAATCAATCAGGCCTCCATCAGTCCACCAACTACACACTACTGCAGGACACATAGAACGACACACGCCCACATACACAAACACCGCAAGGCCTTATATTAATCCTGCCAAGACAGGCCTTAGAATAATGAGTTTTGGAATGATGTGTATACAGTCATAAATATATATTTTTTTGCTTTTAACCATCAGCTGATTCATGATAGTGTGTGTGTGTGTGTGTGTGTGTGTGTGTGTGGTGTGTGTGTGTGTGTGTGTGTGTGTGTGTGTGTGTGTGAAAAAGAGAGATAAAAAGAGAGAGAGCAGAAGTGGCCTTTGTGGTGAGTCAACTGTTGGAAAGTTACCAAATGGATCGGAGCCTAATACGCTATATTTCATGGAAGATGAAGAGTTTGGGTATATTACCACAGTGCCGCGTATAAACTCACACATATGCATATTACACTGCTTCTGTTTTCGGCATAGTGTCAAAAAATAGCTTTGCAGGCAATTAGAGTTAATACTTGTATTAGCAGCAAGATTAAGATAAAGTCAAAACGGTTCATTGCTGCGTCACAATAACCTAAGTGGGTATTAAAAAATACCAAAAACTGTATTCAGAATTGTAGCAGTAAAACACACTTCAATGTTTTTGAATTTTATGAATACATTTCTCAAAGTTTTAAATAATACAATTGTAAATAAACGTTTAGTTTAATATGAAATACATAGCCAAGGCTAATTTGTTGAAGGCATTAACGATGCTACAGTATATAGTATAATTTGTAATAATGACACATTTTTTTTTTTTCTTTGTAAGTAGCAGTGTATTAAGTAGGATAATGTACAGCAAGGGATGCATTATTGAAAAAGTTACCTGAATTATACTGACAGCCCGGTTAATGCAGGACCAGGAGCGAATACACATCATCCAGTTGGGGCTCATCTTGTTTCTGTTCACAGTTACCTGATAACTTGAAGAGGACATGGGACTTGTGATTATATTCAGTTTGAACTCTTATCTTTAAAGCTTTTCATGCAAGCAAACTTTAAAATCTGTAATGTCAAATCATTCAGTTCACTATGGGTGTGCTTCCTGTTAGGTCATGTGACCAGCGTCTGTCCACTGCAGTTTGTCTTCCTATTGTGTGCCAAAACATCCCATTCTTCTCTCCAGTCACATCAATATCACATTACCACTTCCTTCCTTTATCAAATAAAGTCCAGTGAGGATTTTTCAGCACAACCTTGATCTGCCATTGAAGGCTCACTTCACTTTTCTGTCTCATTATGTTACACTCGCATTACATTTCACTCCACGTCATTTTATGATATCAAACTTAACTTCAAACTTTTGAACCTGAATCCGTTTTTTAAGATCGTCTGACTCTCTCTAGGCTACCTGTCAGTTGTAATGATACGCATTTATTTCATTTGCTGTAAGCTTAAATTTAGAAACCCATCTGTAAGCGTAATGGAAAAACAGTCTAACCAACGCAAAGTCATCCAGTTAGGTGTTGATTGGGCCAATGTGTGGTCTTACTGTCAAGACAGTGCAGGTCACTGAGATTCTTTTCAGTCTGAACACCTGTTCCCGCTCGGCTGAAAAAAAGTAAGTGTAGCTTGTTAGTTTAGGGTTATGTTTCTGCAGGTTGAAAGTGTGAAAGGTGATTTAGTGATTTAGTAAGCGTGAAGTAGTGCAGTAGTATGAAGTGTGTGTGAAACTGTGTTGCAGTATCTGGATTGTTTCTACAGTATGTGTCAGCTTATGACTCAGCGGTGTCCTTGAGACACTAAATGCCAAATTACCCTCATGGTAAAGCTAGCAGCTAAGGTAGTTGTTTGACATCCATGTGTGTGAGTGATAGGGTTATGAGAAGCAAAAAAAGGTCTTATAAATAGTATCACACTTTCTATTTACAAGCTTTGCCATGTACCTCATATCAGGACAGCATGGCCATTATGTGGTTGCACCATTATTATTAATTATTTAACTTTCTTTGCTGCATTCTGGTGACTTTCAATAAGTTATTTGCCTCCGATGGGAAAACAGCAATTTTCAAGAGCAACATAGGGACAGAATTCTAAAACCTAGAAGATTTCAGTCGCAACTTATATCGCTTTAAATATAAATGAACAGATGATTTGAATAAATACATGAGAATAATATGATCTCATGGATGTATGGCATCAGCAAATGCAGCTGAAACGAAGGCACTGCATGCATATAGGAAAGATGCAGCATATAGGGCACACTTATAATAAGATAGATGCTGCATTATTAATAAATCAAAATTATTTTTTACATATGTTTGCCTCTTCCAGAGCTGAATTTAGTTTGTTAATCCCTCTATATGATAGGTCAACAAATTACTATTTTACAGAAATGTAACACAATGAAAATGCAAGGTTCAATTCACTTGTGTTTCTGAAGCTTTCAAACTGAAATTGCGACAATCCTCATTAGCAGGGTTGCTCAACTGTCTCAGGAGTGCCTTTAGTTTTTGGTTTTGGTTTTGGTTAGTTGGTTTTTGCTGTTCCTAAAGTTAAGATAAACTTGTGTGTGTGTGTGTGTGTGTGTGTGTGTGTGTGTGTGTGTGTGTGTGTGTGTGTGTGTGTGTGTGTGTACGTGTGAGCTTTTTAGTTGCAATCATTTCCTGTCTTCTGGTTTAGAAAAGATGTTGGCATGACAACATGACACTTGGGAAGGGTTGGAGGGTAGACATGGAGGGAAAAGAGGGAAACAGCGCTCTCTCTAACTCCCATAAATAGACGACTGGAGGTTTCATGACAGCTTTGAGCGACAACGTATTGCCTGCATTTATTTGTGAACGCACTTCAGATCTCAACTTGCAACTCAATCTAAAAAGATCTATGAAATAACGAAAAAAAAGTACAGATTTGAACATTAACACATATTTCAGAAAACAACCAAAACAACAGGGCGTTAACATAAAACTAATTAAATTATAATCACGTTTATATGTATATTGTTGTAAACACCCGTCTGTACGTCACGTTGTGTGTTTTCTTTCTGGCATATCTATATATAGTAATTTCTAAATTGGCTTACAGTAATGCATTGTCCGTCTCCTCATTTGAGAGGCAAAGCCGAGATGACCAGTCATTATGAGACATTAAAGTCATTTAATACTGCTTGCATATTGATTCTGTATACCTGTCATTCCCTCATATAATATTTATGAGGAGGCAGTGTACTTTATTCCCCCATAACCACAGATACCAGTACGATTCAACACTGCGGTGTAACTTTACTGCCATTCAAGTGTTTCCTTAAACTTTGTGGGATAAGTAAAAAAGAAACTGCTGAATCTAATATCTAGCTGTGTGGATGTTTAACATTGCATGTTTAAAAAACAATAAAACATAAGGAGATAAAATGATAAATGCAAAGGAACATACAGTGCAAAAGAGAGGAGGAGGGTAAAACTGGGGATGTTATCACCTGAATTATTAATCATGATAATTCAAGTCTCAATGACAAGAATATAAATCTCTTCACCACATTGCAAACACACATTTTCCCATCCGCAAGCACACAAGCAAACTCACATACGCATTTGTTCTTGCACATGCACTACACACTTTTATCTTGCCTATTTGACAGTTATCTTTTTAAAATGGGTCAAGACAAAATGAAAATCGAGAAACTTCTCATTGCGTGAAACAGATAGACAAGGAGAGACACAGATACACAGGGGAAGGAAGAGAGATAGGTTGGGGCTAGAGGGAGGGAGGAAGACTTGTTTGATAAGAAAAGTTCCCTTCAAAACTCACAAGATTGCAAATGGAAGTCACCTCATGTTAGTAGATTCAGTATTAATATCAAGATTTTTTGTTACACATTATGCATGTGTGGGTGGCTCTGTGTTTGTGGGTTCAACCTTGTGTGTATGTGCCGAGAAACAATGGACCCAAAATACACAAATAACAAAGTCCCATTCACCGTGCAGCGAAACTTGTTTTCTGCATAGACTTCTTTTTCCTGTGTTACCAAGACGACTGACATGTTTTATTTCATCTCAGATTGCCACTGGCTTTATTTTCTCCCATAGATCAAAAATGACTGAGAGCATACAGTGTAATAATACATATATATGAATATATATATATATATGTGGCTAACGATTCAGCGTTTGAAAAATCCTTAACATAGTTTTCTTAAAGGGGTGAATGTAAGAAGTACCCAGTAAATTTTGTGAGACTAGAGGCAGCAGAGGAAGACGAGGGAGCATGGCTAACACCCAAATTGACAAATAAAAGACAGATCTTGGTGTCGGTATGATCTAATAAACATTTGTTGTATTTGCATATCTTTTTCTTTTCTGGCAATCAAATCTGTTTAATAAGGACAAGCTGCTGCATGGTAACACAGCTATTAACATTCATCATGGCGTCATACAAACATGCCTCGAAGCAGTAGTGCACTAAGCACTGAGGTTTTCTTCCCTCCCCTATTGCTGCTGGCTTTATAGTAGTCAAATAAAAGTTTTTTTAACATCTAAATGGAATCAGGTTGAAAAGAACGCAACACAATGAGAACTGACAAACCATGACACTATCAAAATGTGGCTATATTGAAATTTAAAAGGCAAACAGCTTCTGGACACTTATCGAAGCACATTTCTAATCACATTGTCAGGCTTTTAGCTTGTATCAAGACATAGCAGCTGAAGGTCATTTAGGACGAAAAGCATGGCAATATTGCTTTGATAAAGTGTGTGAAAGCTGTGCCTTTTGCAGTCTTCCAGCATGCTTTTTGAGTCTTCCTGTCTCTGTTTGGTTTCCCCGTAGAAGGCTATTTATACCACTGCCTATGAAACATTTGTCTGGTGTGTCATATGAGGGTGTATAAGTCCTATGGTGCACCTATATCCTCCACTTGTATCATCACTCTGTCAGGCCTTACTGCTGGCTGAAGGATAAGAAAAGCAATGAAGGAGGAAAACACAAGCACAGATTGTAAGCTATTTTAAAAACATGCAGCAGGATATATATGACGCAGTTAAAACTCACAAACTTCATAAATATAAATTAGCTACAGTGCGCAAAGCTGACTTTTTGCATTTGTTGTACCAGTTCTTTTGTACTTAGTTATTGTTGCTGTCTTTACCTAAGTACAAGAGGACTGGATGTAGATAATATGTATGTTAAATGCACACAGAATATTACTATATACTCCACATCAAAACACACTTTGCAATCACATTAATTTGGTACAAATCACATAAATCAGCCTTGGTAGGATGATTCACATTGTCGCCTTGTGCAGTATATTTTGCATTTACAATGTGTTCAGCTAAGTAGTTTTATAGTTTTTAAATAGGGTTTTTTTCTTCCATCTATCACTGATAGTGTACAATAACTTTCTAAAACTAACTATCCAGTTTCAACAACCACTTCCCACGTTGATTGGCCAGAGGTTAGAAAGCAGCCAGGGATTGCACTTCTCTCTACTAGTTCTCTTTTTTCATTATTCACACAACGATTTCTGTCCCTTTTCATATAAAAGGAGAGACTGTTTGAAAATGTGCACAGTAATAATACCCATTTCAAAACAACATTTCTGATGACCAGCTTTCCCTCCACCATCGAGTGTGACTGTTCATCACAACCTGTTCGTGGGCCCTAGGGCAACATTATAAGTTGAGCTGCTTTTGAACTCAATTCCACACGTCTCTTACCCTCTACACATATCAACACTATGAGTAGAGAAGAACATATATTGTCGAAAAATCTAAAAATAAAAATCTCTTAAATATATGCTCATGGCAACGAGGGTATTGAAAAGGTTGCGGTTAATTTGATGGATTGCTGAGTGCATATATAATTGGAAACGTGAGGCTATTTTCTGTCATAGCACTGAACATTAGACATAAACCGTGAAGAGCAGAATCATCAAATATGGAGGTAATTTCGAAGGCTGGGGCTGGTTTATACCTCATTGGCTCTCAATGCATATGAAATACACAGTACACAGCAGGGGAGCACTTGGTAATCCAGCCTTTGATAAAGGAAGAGAAAGTGAGTGAAACGGAGAGATGAGAGATCCAGATTACTTGAATGTAACTGCGTTGCGTAGGATTGTACATTATATGACAATAAATTAGCTGAATGATCATAATAACAGTACTTCAACATATGTGGAATTTGTTATGCATGATTCATTTGCAGTTCTAGCATCTTCCTCAAACACATTTCATTTCATTGTTTTCCTCTCTGGTGGCAGTATCACAGCCATCACACAGCAGTCTGTGTAAGTCAGTCAGAGGACATTTAATTTGCCAGCCAACTCCTGCTGATAATGGCATTAACCATGTGTGGTCTTGCAACAGCAATGTTGAAACCCAGCTGCTACAAGAAATGCTGAACACCACAAGAGCATTTATGGTTTTAATTGTTTTGCCTGAAATGCAAATGTAAAGACATTATTCCAATATTTTCTCAGTGCAATAGGAAATGATAAGCTATAAATGTACAGTATAATGACATATTTATAATGATAAATATAATGATACCTATGATGATATTTCTGGCAGTCTGTGTCGTTCTTGCTGCAGGTATGTACTTGAATGTGCTAAAACATTCATCTAGTGAAAATTGGCATTTTCCTTTCTTCGTTGCCTCTGCCTTTTCCCTTCAAATGTGCTTAAGTAGTTTTAAATTCATTATTTTTAGCCCCTCACCCATAATAATCCTGCACCATGGATTTGCAGGATGAAACGGAGTGGACCATGTGGAAATGTTTAATAAGAAATCCATTGGGATTTCTGCACAGTATGTAAATGAATGGAAATTGTCTGTCATGCATTATAAGCTGTGGTCTTGAATTCTTGAAAGCTTTTCATATACACATTGAAATCATAAATCATGAAGAAGTTTAAGTGTTAAACAAATACAGGGTAAACTATAATTTTCTTCAAACATCCATACCACCATATTCAAAATACATTTCTAACGTTTACATTCATAAGTCAGCCACATTTTAGTATTATTATGCAGTTTCCAGCATTTAATATACGCTAAACATTGCAAAGAACATACAACTACGAATTTCCTTTTTAGTACTAATAGTTATAATAAAACGTTTGCTGAGGTTTTCTGTACCACTCAACTGCAGTTACTCTGTACAAACATGATTCTGCTGAGTACCACATTTTGTAATATATGTAATATATGACTATAAAAAAGGTTGTATTGAAATGAAATATAGGATATGAGTTGCTGCACTGAAACATGTCGCAAACACGCATGATTAATGGAGACATTTTAGATGTTCATTAATCTAATAGCTTTATTGAGCTCGTAAAGAGAGACTAAGATGCAACTGCAAAATGTTTCTATCCAGCAAAAATGTCTGCCTATATGTATACTTTTCCAAGTTAGCAAGAACATTTTTAGGAAATTAAAGGTTTCATGTGGGACATTCAGAACATTAATAAAGCAGCACACAGCTATGAAGTTAAGGCCCTGGTGCACAGAGCCAACAGTCGGCTGTCAGTAAGCAGCTGTGGGTCTTGTTAAAATTGCCTGTTTTAGTGACCAGTAGAATGCAGTCAGAGCTGTACTGTTATTTATTTATTTAATCGTGATTGTGTGTGTGTGTGTGTGTGTGTGTGTTTGTGTGTGTGAGTGCAACAGATACAGTCATCATGTTATTAAACTAACAGGCCACAACCAGAAACAGCAGTTCTCTTGGCACTTCTCGTTTTCTGCTTGTCACAACTTCTGACTACTTATGTGAGAAGTGGCACACACACACGCGCGCACGCGCGCGCGCACGCACGCACGCACGCACGCACGCACGCACGCACACACACATACACACACACACACACACAGAGACTGACTGTAAAGCTTATAACACACACTTCATTTGTGCTCTGACAGCTCAGTACATGTTCTAGATGAGAGAATTGACAGTTCAAGGTGACGGCTACCTCCAATCAATCCAGTGTTGCGTTGTGATGTGAGCTTAGGGTGTGTACAGGATGTGTGTGTGTGTGTGTGTGTGTGTGTGTGTGTGTGAGTGTGAGAGAGAGAGAGAGAGCACATATGTGTATGTGTCCTCTTTTGTAGTGTTGGTCTAGGTAGGGGGTTGCTGACAGGTGTCCCTTTTTCTTAGCCATGCAATTTATCACCCCACTGGTGGTAGGGACCTTTGCTTGGGTCCAAATTCCCATAGAACAAAATGCTTTCTCTCTATATGTCTACCTCTCTCTTTTTAACTCTCTCTCTCTTTCTCACTTTCAAGTAAAACAAACCAATTTCAAACCAAAGCCTTACACATAGGATAATATTGCTCTTACAACATGACCTCACTGTTATAGTCCCGTCTGTCTGCTCTACTCCCTCTCTCCCTCTCTCCCTCTCTCATTAGCCATACACTGACAATGGCAGCGAATTTATTCTAACCAGAAGAAAAAAAGTTGAGGCATGCTGAGCAGCCATGGAGATTTTAAATCTTTTGTTCTTCCTGGCTTAATAATAAAAAGGGTTTCAGGGCTCGGTATGAGCCAGCTGTCAGAAATAAACCATGGCTATCAATATAACTCCCCAGATATCATTATTTTAGTTATTTTCAATTAATTATGAGAGCGTGGTGAGACGGTACTTTAGATCTCATTTCAGGGCTTAAATTGGTTTGTGAGCATAAAAACCTTTTTTGTGAATGCCCTGTGGCTCTCGCATACACACAGTTAGACACATACACACAAAAAATGGTTTTGAGAGTGAGTTTGGATATGGAAGTTAAATGCATAATTTGATCGCTGAAGATCACAACGTTTTGCTGGATATCGACCAGCTCATCATCAAGCTTTTATTGGAGGTAGAAGTGTCTCTCTTGATAGTTTGTTCCACTGGATGATTTTTTTTGTATCTATTGAAATGCACATTCCTTCACTCTCTCCTTGGTAACTGTAGCTTTCTCCACTGGGGGCCCCTTACCACTACCCCACCCAAACCACCCCCAACAGCTCTCCTTCTATTCATCAATTTCTGCTGTACCAAATCAGCTGGGGGTGAGGACTTAAGGGAGAGCGGGGGGGGGTGGGCGTCAGGGTTATGAGGGAAGCCTTGAACCATGGTGAACAACACAGGCATAAAGAAAAGCCTTAAAGCTGAGATACAGATTTGATTCCTTGTTTTTTGCTTTCTCAACCCTTTCTCAGACCTCTATTCTATTCCTATCGCTCTCCTTGCTGTCTTCATCTGCCCCATCTCTCTCTCTCTCCTTGGCAATGGACGGAAGGAGTCGGGGTGATAAATAGGTGGTGTCCGATGTGCTTCTCCTCTCCTGTCGTTCTTTCTCCTACTCTTCTGCTCTCCTACCCGGTCTCGCCTCGACGCACTGCCAGCCCAACGGCGTGTTCATTCCTGTCAGCAAAAAGAGAATCACTGGAACAACCAGATCTACAGCACACATGCGCAAAAACACACGCACAATCACATGCGCACACACAAATACACACTTTTCCACATCACACACACTCAGACAGGCCCAGAAACCCCCGTAAATAACTAGAGAGAACATATTAGGGTTGATCAAATAGGGCCCTGTTGGTATGTAAAAAGCACTTTGTGAATCACAGAGAGCCACAGCTGCTCACTGAGCTTACAGTACATGCAGAAACACACTCACAGCCAGAGTCTCTTAGTGTTCATAAAGCACACAGTCTGGATGAATTAACATCAGTGGTTTCCAGCATCACACTGCCCTTATTTATCACAAGCACAAGAAAAAAGGAGGAAAAGAAAACCTAAGTAGGAGTAGGTGGTCAATACCTACCTCAGTCATGATGGATTGTGGCCCTGGAGTTAAAGCTGAATGTAGCTTTATTCCTCCTACCCTCTAGTGACATGTGTCCTCCCGGAAAACCATTATCAAAGTAAATGCCCGTATCTCAAGCAGCACCATATATTTAAGCCTATCAGAGTTTGGAATGGAGCAGAACCCCCTCATCCATTTCAAATTATCTTGAAACAGCTACCTATCCAGATTTTATCAATATATTTTGAGCAACACATCATACACTGCAATTAAGCTTATAATAACATAGCCTGCAGCTTCAGTCCCCCCTCTCAAAACACTCTCAGTGTAGTGCACTTCCCCTGACCCCTTGCTAGGTAAGGGAGTGTGTCACTGCAGCTTTATTGAGGAACAATTGGTGTAAGCATCCCCTCAACGCTGCCATGCATCACCTGTTGTATAATTGAAGAGGCTGAGTGCCTGTTAATGATCCTCTGCTTGACCCTGGGCCTGCATTTACATTGTTTTTAGCTTAGCACATGGCTAATAGCTAGCCTAAAGGCATGTCGGCCTTCCTAAGGATCGAACAACAATTTCCTTCATGCCAAAGGCTAGCTTACCACATCATTTGGAACTCAAGAAAAAATGTGCATGTCTGCACACAAACACAGCCACTCGTTCTCTTTATTTCCTGCTGCAGTCATGCACACAAACGCACTGTATAAGTGAAGCTATGTGGCCGGAGGTTGTTGAAAAGGAACAGTAAAAGGTGCTATTTATTTAGCTGATGAGAGTGAACCTCCAGAAACCTGACTCTTTTCTCAACCCAGTAAGGCATTTTAAAGAGGTCATAGAGGGCATGAAGCATGCTACAAAAGAAGATTGAGCCTAAATGAAACATGCTATCAAACAGACCCACCCCACACCCCGCCATTTTTCTGAACATGTTTTTAAATTGGGTTGTAAAAATGTGTATCTATCGGGTTTATATGAGAATCCAATCTGCAACAAGGAGGGGATGAGCAACAGAGCAAGTGACAAAAACAAATAAATCAATTTAGTTGCCGGGTTTATTTTCCGATCACAGAGAGAAGTGAGTAATAAAAACTGTATTACACCAACGCTAAGCTTCGCTTGCAGTTTTCATTTACGTGCATAGCATTTGCGTGTGTGTGAATATATTTGTGCAAGACAGTTGCCTCAGTCTGCGACAACAGCACTTTTGAGTGTGCTTGTGACAGAAATGCGGGTTTCTATTCACCTAGCAGATGCACAATGTCATAACCAATGTACAGTAAATGCCCACTGGGTTCCATTAACTACCAGGAAACAATTTCTATAGTATGTGTGCAGATACAAACAATGTTATATCCTTTTCTCTGGCTCGCTACTGTCCTCATGCTGTGTCTATACTTCACTCTCTCTATGGCATTTATTATTGGAAAGTCAACAGACATAAAAGTCTCATGTGAGTAGAAAAGCCCAGCCAATGTTTTAGAGAGACATTTGGCAGGTGTATTAGAGAGAATATTGGGAGAATGGCAGCAAAATAGCTTCAATTCAAAAAACTATAGCCTACAGGAAATAATTTACTTGGACTTTATGTCTCCAGACACTCAACATTTAAAATGGGCTCTGCTACTTTAATTGAAAGGGATAGAGAGACAGGGAAAGAGAGAGGAAAGCTGTTACAAACAAGAGCATGATTTATGAAATCCACCCCTCTGTTCGTCAGAGCAAGCTCATTATGTATGCGCAACAGTGAGAGTGTGAGAAGACGGATGAGTCGTCCCGGTGGTGGAGGAAGAGGAATGGCGGGGCTAAACTCCGCCGGTAATCAACTGGTGAAATTAAACATCAAAAAAACAGAAATGATTGTGTGCGGCAAAGCGATTTGTCTGTAATTAGCGACCGGTCGCATCACTCACACTCAGGCACACATAAACACATTCAAACTTAATGGAACAAGATGTGTCACAGAATGTGTATTTGTGTGTGTGTATGCAGAAATACCGTATGGGATAACCATTAAAACAGCAAGTTAATAAACTTGAGAGACATTAACAGGACCTAGGGCAATTGGTGAATAGCTACTTCATTTGTCAACAGCTCTTATTGAACGTTTTCTGAGAGGTAACTGCTTGTATTTATAGCCTTTTTCGCCATCATTTGTTAATGCTATTTTACTTAATGTGAGAGAGGGAGGGAAAGGGATAGGCCGAGGAGGAAAAAAGAAACCCAACATTGTATTTATCGTCAGTCTTCATTGTGGTTTCAAAGCTATTTACATTACTTTTATTACATAAGGTATTGTAGATCCTTCCCTAAGAAGCTTCTGATATGTTTAAAGCTTGATCCAGTACACAAAATGCACTCAATATAAATGCAGTATTTCTCAGCTTTTTTTCTGAAATGGATAGGCAGAAGGAATGGTTTCCTGAGCGTTGGAGCACTGGATATGGAGCTGAAATTCATTTTGGATGGTTTTGTGAATATTGGCAGTACTGTTACCTCAGCAGGGGCATCACACAGCTAGCACTCAATGTCAATGCTGACAGTGTAGCAGGACTGCAAACATCTTCACTGGTTCTTTCTCAATGGCCAAGAAGCTGCTCTCATATGTCGTTTCTTCTGTCTAATTGAATTCTCTGTATCGGGGGATTACTAGCTGGCTGAGTTTAAACTTGTAATTTCTCTTAATCTTTCACATGATTGCCTGTGGTTGTCTCAGTTGACAGAATAACCTGTGCCATAACAGCCCGGTAGCTTCCGACCTTCGTACTGAGCAATGCAGATTACTGTGCAGATGTTGTCACTGTAAATAATCTGATATTTTGAGATTTGGGGATTTCCATCATTTTATTAATTCACCAGGGGGAAATCTGTCAGGTCTAACATGTTTTCTAACTACTTCTTAGTTGTCAGTTAGCAGTTTAGCTCAATTGCTAATGGGACATAAGTTCACAGAGTTTTTTCAAAATGTATGTTTGCACCATCGATTCTTGTTTTATAGCTCTTTGCAAACAATTCCTCTTTTTTGGGGGAGGATGAATAAAAGTGGATTTTCAAAGAGAGCTAATAAGCATGTTTGGACACATGGTTTCCTTGCACATATTTACTTAGCCTTCATAAACAGATCAACTGGTTTTGGTCTTTCTTTTAGAATCACTTGATTTTCCATAAATGCTGATGAGACCATCGGAACTGCGCAATGTTCCAACACTCCAATAGTCCAAAACATGTATAAATCGTATTATCTGAGCATTTGCTGTTTGTTTACAGGTTAACAGATTGTCAGGCAAATTGGCTTTCGGTTGCATGGGACATTTTTCAAACTATTGTGGTTTTGGAACAATGGCATGGCACCGTGACCGGGGCGTAAGCCCATCATTTAAAAATGATTCAAGAATATACGTCTTCTGTCCAAAGTGCCATGATTGAACATCAGTTGTCCAGCAGTCACTCCAGTTTATTTGTGGAGAGCCCTAAATGCTTGGCATCCCACCCTAATACTATCAGATTAAGACCGGTTGTCGGAAGAGTAAAGCAGTAAAAGATTGTCCCTTTACTGAGATTTAAAATCTGTATTCTTAGCTTTCCACCGTCCTCTGAAAAGAAAATTGCCATGGTGCAGCTCACTGGGGGGCTGGGCTGGGTTCAGATCAGGGGGGCTATAGCTTCAAATGATTTGTGTGAATTGCTCAAACACCGTATGTTGGCCTTTAACCTCATGCCAGGAAGCAGGTGAAATAGTGTTGACTCTAAACCTGCTTTTTCGCAGCATGCAAAAGCAATGGTATGTTTCGCTCGGCTTGATAGGATTCATCAGATCACACAAACTCCAGGTCCAAATACAAATTCCTAAACCTCCAGTGTCTTTTTTTGTATAGTGCTCACCCCTCTCAATCTATGTGTCCCCTCTGCAGTCTTCAATCTATCTTTACCTCTTTACCTCTGACCTTTTCATTTTTGAGTTTCTCCACACCAATCTGCTCTTCCATCGTGTCGTCTACGCTCTCCCTCAATCCTGCCATACTACTGACCTTTCAGTTTCATTCTTCCTCCATTTCTCTACCTCTCCTTTCCTCCTGGTCTGGGCTGTAATTCAGCTTGTTTCAGGGCCGGTTAGGCAGCCAGTGGAGTTAATCTGTCTTTTCAGGTCATAAATCACTACTTGGCATCTCTCTCTCTCTCTATCTCCTTCCCTATTTATTTCCTTTCTCCCTCCTTCTTGCTCATACCTTCTGCATGGACGTAGAGCATACTTTGAGGTGATTGCGTCTGACAGTCAATGCTGGTGTTCTTTGCATGCATGTCTGTGTGTGCATATGTGAATTTGTTTGTGGCCATCATTGCTTTAACACCAAACAGATAGGGAGTGAAACTGCACTCTTGAAGTGCCACAACCAATAAGAAAAGATTGGTGAAATTTCAAGACCAATCAGAAATCATGCTTCTCTATGTAGTTCACTTTGGATCTCTCGCCCTTCCTCTTCGCCTTTTTGCAAGCACAACAAGGGCTTACACTCACACTAGTTAAAGATGGAATGTACCAGCTAGAATTAATTCATAAAAAGTGTGTGAGTGAGTGAGTGAGTGAGTGAGTGTGTGTGTGTGTGTGTGTGTGTCTGTGTATGTGTGTGTGTGTGTGTGTGTGTTGTGTGTATTCATACATATCTCCGACCTGGCAGGTGCATGGGAAACTGTTGGCCCCTACAACAGACAAAACCACATCAGGAACTAGAATGGCAGAATTGATGGGGGGAGAAATATAGAAGAAAGAAGGGGAAGGAGAGAAAACAGCTTAGCGTAGCAGGAGGGAGGAGAGAGAAAGAGGGAGAGCGCGGGAGGAGAGTAAAGTTGAATAGCAGGAGGGCGGGAGTGTGAGAGTGGGTGAATGAATGTGTTGTGGATCTATTGTGTCCAGCTCCTGAATGGAGTGTTAGTAAGCTAAGTAGTAGCTGGTGATTTACAGCTCTGAGGCCATATCAGCTGAAGTGGGCAAACAATACCCTTTCATAAGCAACATTCAGCAACTAGAAGAACCATGTAGAACTGTGCTATTCTTGATCTAAAGTGGGGTGAAGTGTTTTGAAAGTCTGTGGTTACGTGCAAAAAGGCACTTCACTGTGGAGGGAGGAAGTAGTGAGATGGAGGAAAAGCTTGTGAGGGGCCGACACAGGAAGAGAGTGTGAAAATTGAGCAACTGGAGATAAGTTATTATCCCCAATATAGCTGTAACGCAATATTTTTTAAACCAATGTGTTGATTAGGTATTGTATTGTCTCTGTCACAAAGAGCGCTCCATGACGTTTACAATGAAAGATAAAGAGATGGCATTATAAACTATGTTCAAATTCATCACAGAGCTGTGGGGGTGTTTTTTGGGGGTTGGGGTGGTATTGTATATAATCTTCACACTCTCTGCTGGCTGCAGGTTTCTAGAGATTTGTTTCCCCTCTCCCTCTAAGCTTGGAGCTATGTTCAGAACCTTTAAGTACTTCCCTACCACCTAAAATGTAAAGACACTATAGCTTCACTGGAAATGTTATGACAAGCTGCATCAATTACAAATGTGGACGTTTAAATTTGACGAATATATTTTCAACCACTTTCTATGTCAACCACATTCTCTGTCAGCTTATCCCCCACTGTTGGTGAGAAATGTTGAGAGGCCAGTCATTATGAGCAGAGCCGCCCAGCATGGGGACCCTGAACGCAGACCTACCCATGGCATTAGAAAAACAAGCTCTGTGACGAATGGGAGAAAATAGAGTCGCACTCTGCATGTCTGTGTGTGTGTGTGTGTGTGTGTGTATTCATATATATCTCCGACCTGGCAGGTGCATGGGAAACACACACACACACACACACACACACACACACACACACACACACACACACACAGGCACAGAATCAACTGATCAGCAACTGCATTCCATAATGCACTGCCAACCTGATCTCACCACTGCATATAGATTGCAAGAAATATAGTCCACAAGGAGGGTTCTGTGGAAGTGTCATGGGAGGGGGACAATCATACTCTGAAAAGCAACACACCAAAGTGCTGCAGGAGCAACAGTTGGCTCTAGCTTGGCTCCCTAAACCCATGAGACCTCCTTCCCGAGACCCCAGAGACCTCAGCCTTCCTCCTAATGCTCTCCATCCCTTTCCAATTCATCCTTTCCTCTGTTCTGTTCCTCCTCCTCCTCTGCCCTTCCCGCCCCAGAGAGTTCTCAGTTCTGACAGAACAGTTAATCATACACTCTCTGCAGGTCTCATCCTATTTGTGTGTGTGTGCATGTGCGTGTGTGTGTGTCAGTGTGTGCACACGTGTGTCCAGATGTACACCTTCATTTTCAACAAGGCAGAGGATCTATCTCCCTTACCTTAATTTTTGTCTCATTTCTTTTCACTTTTTTTTAAGCTTTCTTTGCCTGCCCTTCATCTCTCATATCTTACCTATGTCACGACAAAGAACAAAACAACTACATTACAAATAAAGGACATTTTTTTTATATCAAAAAAACCTGTATGCATGATGGGTAGTAGTTTTTGAGAATTTAATAATTTGTGTTGTAGGCCAAACCAGCCTCAGCATCATTTATATGATATATTTCTTCCTCAGATGGCTAAAACGTGTTAAACAGTGTTGAAATCATCAAAAATATAACCAGCTAGGGAATAGCAACAACAGTTTTGGGCTCTGGGTACAAAAGGTATATGCTGGACTGTAACATAGAGAAATACTCCAACAATAAAATAGATAGATTCAAAATAAAGAGTTAATCAAACCCTGTCGGGGTCAATAACTAATACGTTGACTCAAGTCCTGTACTTTTGAGATACTTATGCTTTATTTGATTATGTTCATGTTGTTACGGTTGAGTCAAGCAGGCAGGACCCAAATGCAGATTTCAAAGAAAAATCCTTTATATCAAGGCAAAAATGTCAAAAACAGAACACTACCCCGTGACACAGTCCAAGACAAACAATGAACCGACAGGGGAACACAGGGAAAGACAAGACTAAATACAGAGAGGGGTAATCACGAGACGAGAAACAGCCGGGCAGGGGAGGAGAAACACAAGGGCAACAGGTGAACACAATCAGACAATCAGACACACCAGGGAAACTAACGACAGGGAGGAAAACACAGGGAGAAGGACCAGACAAGAGACAGGGAGGAACACAGGGAGAAGGACCAGACAAGAGACAGGGAGGAACACACAGGGAGAAGGACCAGACAAGAGACAGGGAGAACAGAACAGCAAAACAAACCCCAAAACCTAACACACAAACCCAAATTGTGACATAACCCCCCCCTCAAGGGACGGATTCCAGACTTCCCTACATAAAGTCCAACATTTCCAAAAAGGGTGGGTGGAGGGGGTCCGGAGGACGGGTTTGGGCTGACAGCCCGGAGGCACGGCAGGGGACCAGGAAGGGGTCTCGGGCGGACGACCTGGGGGCAAGGCAGAGGAACAGGAGGTGGTCTCGGGCGGACGACCCGGGGGCAAGGCAGAGGAACAGGAGGTGGTCTCGGGCAGACGGCCCGGGGGCAAGGCAGAGGACCAGGAGGTGGTCTCGGGCGGACGGCCCGGGGGCAAGGCAGAGGAACAGGAGGTGGTCTCGGGCGGACGGCCCGGGGGCAAGGTAGAGGCCGAGAAGGGGGGCTAGGGCGGACGGCCCGGAGGCAAGGCAGAGTTCAAAAAGGGGCGAAGGCCACAGCGGGCGAACTCAGGGGGCCGGGCATGAGGGGGAAGGCAGCGGCTGGAAGAGTCAGGGGGCCGGGCCCGAGGGCGAAGGCCGCGGCTGGGGGACTCAGGGGGCCGGGCTCGAGGGCGAACAAGAAGGTGGTGACGGGACAGCTCCGGAGGACGGGCAGGAAGGCGCTGCCGGGACAGCTCAGGAGGCCGGGCAGGACCCGGTGTCGGCCGGACAGGAACCGGAGCCGACGGGACAGGCGTAGACGGGATCCTGGACATGACATGGGCTGGTGTCAATGGGACCCCGGATGGAGCAAGGGCTGGTGTCGACTGGACCCCCAACGGAACAGGACACAGAGTTGGCAGGACCCCCGGTGGAACAGGTGTCGGCGGGACCTCCAACAGGACAGGACACAGAGTTGGCAGGACCCCCGGTGGAACAGGTGCTGGCGGAACCTCCAACAGGACAGGATCAGGTGTTGGCAGGAAATCCGGTGGAACCCCCAACGAAACAAGACATGGAGTTGGCAGGACCCTCAGCGGAACCCCCAACGACACAGGACATGGAGTTGGCAGGACCCTCAGCGGAACCCCCAACGACACAGGACAAGGAGTTGGCAGGACCCCCAACGATACTGGACGTGGAGTCGGCAGGACCCTCAGCGGAACCCCCGACGCCACAGGACATGGAGTTGGCAGGACCCCCGGCAGAACAGTAGTCGGCGGGACCTCCAACGGCACAGGACATAGGGTTGGCAGGACCCCCGGCAGAAGAGTAGTCGGCGGGGCCTCCCACGGCACAGGAGATAGGGTTGGCAGGACCCCCGGCAGAAGAGTAGTCGGCGGGACCTCCAACGGCACAGGACATAGGGTTGGCAGGACCCCCGGCAGAAGAGTAGTCGGCGGGACCTCCAACGGCACAGGACATAGGGTTGGCAGGACCCCCGGCAGAAGAGTAGTCGGCGGGACCCCCAACGGGACAGGACATGGAGTTGGCAGGACCCCGGCAGAACAGTAGTCAGCGGGACCCCCAACAGAACAGGACATGGAGTTGGCAGGACCTCCGACGAAACAGGTGTCGGCTGGACCCCCAACGGCACAGGACATAGGGTTGGCAGGACCCCCGGCAGAAGAGTAGTCGGCGGGGCCCCCAACGGGACAGGACATGGAGTTGGCAGGACCCCCAGCGGAACCTCCAACGGACCAGGACATTGGGTAGGGACTTGAGAGGGGACTCGAGAGGTGACTTGAAAGGGGACTTGAGACGGAACTCGAGAGGAAACTCGAGAGGGAACTCGAGAGGAGACTTGAGAGGTGACTTGAGAGGGAACTCAGAGGAGACTCGAGAGGGGACTGGAGAAGGAACTTGAGAGGGAACTCGAGAAGGGACTCGAGAAGGGACTTGGAAAGGGACTCGAGAGGGGACTTGAGAGGAGACTTGAGAAGGGACTTGGAAAGGGACTCGAGAGGGGACTTGAGAGAGGGCTTGAGAGGGGACTCGAGAGGGGACTTGAGACTTGAGTCGGCGGCACCCCCGAGTCGGCGGGGCCCCCGATGAAGAAGGGACTTGAGTCGGCGGGACCCCCGACTGTGAAGGAGCTTGAGTCGGCAGGACCCCTGATGAAGAAGGGACTTGAGTCGGCCGGTATGCCGACAGGACACGAGGGGCTGGAGTCGGCCGGTACGCCGACAGGAGACGAGGTGCTGGAGTCGGCCGGTACGCCGACAGGACACGGGGAGCTGGCGTCAGCCGGAAAGCCAACAGGTGACGAGGAGCCGGAGTCGGGACCATGGCAAATCATAACACATGTCCTACAATACATCTACTCAAAAAACCTCTCAGATTTAAGTAAATTTTACTTCATTAAACTAATTTTAACATCAATTTCATTGATCCATGGTGAAATTCACAAACGAAAAAAACGTAATTAGCTGCAATACTCACGTGATAAAAAAACCAGTGCGTCACCAGTTAAAATTGAATAATATAAATCAATTTGAAATGGATCATTGTGCTAATTGAGTTCTATTACTTTTCAACCTAAAGTACATTTGAAGGCTAATACTTCTATAATTTCAAATAAGGAACATTTCAAACGCAGGATTATTTTACTCATAAAAAAACCCCTGAATCCTTCGTCCACCTCAAAACAAACTTAATCGATACCTTACAATTGTAGAACTCCATTTTGAAAGTGCATTTTTAAGAAGTTTGGGGATTCACAATTATAATATTAATAAAGCAATAGTCTTAAAAAGAAGAAGAAGATAATTGTTAGAATTGAGGGAGATGCTTCTGATTTTCACTCCCTATGATGTTAAAGGGCCCATGTCATGCTTTTCCGGTTATTACCCGTCCCCTTGTGTGTTATGAAGGTTTTTATGCATGTAAACGGTCTGCAGAGTCGAAAACCCTCAAAGTACACCCTGTAGCGAGTAAAACTCTAACACAGTCTATGCTGCCCCAAACGCCTCGTTGGAGATTTCTCATTTTCCATTGTTTACTTCCTGGCCACACCCTCTGCCAGCATTTCACGAAACAAAGCTTCACAAACCTATATGTACAGCGTAGGGCACTGAAGAACGATGCTGTTCCTACTTTGTTTGGACCAGCGGGAGATTCGGGTACACAACCTGTAAGTATTCATTGTTGTTTGTGTATTTATGATGTTTAAAAACAAACAAGGTATCTACCACGACTGTTTAAATGGGTAAACATTTTTCGGGCTACTAAGTTGGGATCGTGGAGAAATGCTCTCTGCAGACCCATTCTCACAGCGTTATAAACCTTTTTCTTACTCAATATCAAGCCACACTTATTGTTTTTACTTCGGCTATGAGTGTTTGTGTGTGCTCAGGATGAGTTTTCGCTTGTTCTCGCTGTATCGCCGACCCGGAAGCCTGTCCGCTCCTCGCAGCAGCTCACAGCAACGAGCCTCGCAACTTCCTGACCAATCAGAGCACACTGGGCTCACAGGGAGGGGGGGGGCAGGAGCTCCAACAAGCCGTTTAGGACAGAGAGTGAATACCGGTGAATACACATACTTTACAGAGATACTGTATGAGAAACCAATGTGAGTTTGGAAAATTGCACAGTATAAATCTATTTTAGTATACCTCAACAATGGAATTATGATCAGTAGAAATGGCCATGACATGGGACCTTTAAAATAGTAAAAATGGAACCAGATCTGAATTCCCGTTATGCCACTTACTAACATCATTAGTTTGACTCTCCCTGCAGCTCCCTGAAACTCCCACATCTTTTGAGTTTCTGTTTGCAGCACAGGCTGTTTGATAAGAATTTGCTGTCTCCAAGCCAAAACTGAGATAAGGCACAGAGGACTAGAACGGCTGTTTTTCACAGGCTAAGTAGTACTCCACATGCTCGTAATCTGGTTCAAATTTGCAAAATCGGTGGAGCTTATTTAATCAGAAGTAAAAATGTGTTGAACTCTGGTAACTCCGGTACCTGTGGTGAACTCTGGTTACTCTGGTAACTGGTAATGCGTCTGCTATTTTCGATTTCTCATTCTAGGAGAACAGAGACTATTGTTAGTCTGGAGAAAAATCTCTTTAAAGCTAAAATCTGCTACTTTCCACACATTGTCGCCTTAGCCTGTGCTGATAGGTCTCTAGCAAAGACCGAAATATATCAGCTAGTGAAGTGTGAACCTACTGGGCTTATGCTTGATTTTGATGCGTGATACTACAAATGTGGTGTGAAATGTGTCGCTTTCAGTGTGCTCGCTCAGTTTTAAGTGGACTTTATTGCCCCTGTCAGCCAGGACAGGAGCAACCTGACAAGTCACGGCTATCCGATTAACTCACTCCAGACTACAGAGCCTTCATTCAGTAAATGTGCTGACTCCTGTGTGTTATATACTCTACCATACAAAATGAATATCTTAATATATTGAATATCTTAATATATTGATTGTTTTAGAGGCACAAAGATCTGTCCAAAATATTATTAATTACATTTAAAGGATTAGCCTAGAAACCACATATTCTAATCATTTCCCTCTCCTTAAGGACAGTTACAACATTTTGAAAGCTATAAAAATGTACAGACTCGACCCATGGCCACCCCTTGTAGCCATCTTCTCTCTGAACACTGCCCACCACCAACTCTTTAACTCACCTGCCTCCAAGCCAGGCTAACAGGGAGAACACTACACACTCTACAAAAATGAATTTTGTAAAGAGTTCCTTACCCCTCAAAGTTGTGATTGTTTGGTCATACTTAGAAAAAAGTAAATTAAGTTGGGGAATATAAAACTTGAGAAAGAGTTTGGAATGTAACACCAACATGCCAAACACCATTATCATGCAGGGAAAGATGCTGACAAATGAAAGTGTATTTAAAACCATTCTTGTTCTTCATAGTTCTGAAAGTATTTTCTATATTGACGCACATGCTCTCCCTCTTTCTTTTTCCCTCTCACACACACCCACTAAGCATGGAAGTGTGGGTGTGAGAGAATATCATGAAGTCAGCAATTTTGAGGTGTGAAAATTGCTCTTGCTCTCTAGGATATCATTTCCTATTAAACATAATTTCAATCACATGATTATCCATTGAAACCACACCCATGCAGACACACAGACCTGCACAAAGACACAAGCACACACACACACACACACACACACACACACACACACACACACACACACACACACACACACACACACAGTACATGCACGCTCTCTCCCAAGTTCACACTGCGTGACTGCCCATGTGATGCTCATCCTTGTCCTCCATTTCATTAGACAGGGGGCCGAGTGAGCTATTCTGGGAGAGAACGGTAACTCTTTGTCGGTTGCTCGGCTGAGGAAACGTCTCCAATAGCAACTGAGACCTATGGCCTCCCCCCTGTGGTGTCCAGTGCTCATACTTGTGGCAGTGAGTATGTATGCCTGGGTGTGCAGCCTTTAAGTGTGTACCTGTGTTTTGCATGTGTGTTGGTGTGTGTACAGACGATATAGGATGCGATCTATCACTCGTGGATCTATAACAGTGGCACACAGCGAGGGATGAACACGTTAGTGTCAGTTGCAGACGGGGGAGACGAGCAGAGGAGAGGAGTGATGTGACTGTTATTGATCCTCCCTGGTAATTACAGAGCGATTTATTACCAGAAAGAGAGGAGCAGGGTGGGGGGAAAAGGGGGGAAGACAGAGAGAGAGAAGGTATCATATTTAGTTTGGGGTTGTAAGTCAGGTTTTTGGCGAGAGTGAACAAGGTCAGAGAGAGACAGAGATAGATCACTTTACCCCTCCCTCCCTTGAGTGCTGTGCGATCTGATCACTGTTGTGCTTTCTGACATCCTCCCTCCGCCTTCCTATCTCCTCTCATTCCTATTTTCTTTTTTTAAATCCTTGTACAACCATATGATGCTGGGAGCACTTGTTCAAGACAGCCAGACTCATGTTTGTTTTCAAAAAAACACTCTTGTTTTAATTTAGGCTTTCCATGCATGGTGTCTCTTTGCCTGTTCAGAAGCTTCACTTGTAATCAGTGCTGAGATGAAGTGTTGATGTGATATGAAATGAAGGTGCGCTCTGTCACTCTTACAACAAGCCTGCCAGTGTTTGTGGCTTGTAAAAGTGTGGGAGAGTTGGGTTGTTTACAGCGATGTGTGGGCGTTAAGCATGATCTTGTGGGTAAGTCGACGCATTTATGTGTGTTTCTGTTTGTGTGGAGGCAAGATTGTTCCCGAACAGGTCAAAAATGATGTTCTTATTGGTGTACCACATCCCGTCTTTGAATGAGTCACACAGAAAAACACACTTTCACCAAAACACTCTACTACGATCATGCTCACGTATACGTTTGGTTAAACTGTAGGTAATGTTTTTTAACCACCCTTATTTTGCTTTCATCTTAACACAAAAACAAGATTTCAGTAACAGTAAAACAATTCTGAAATTGTTTCGATTTAAGTTCTATTTTGTACACACAGAAGCACACCAAAACAAAGATACAAATATGAACCCTAAGAAAAGACAGAGCTTTAACAACTATTTGTTTTAATATTTGTTTCAAATAATTTGTTCATCCTTTCTCTGAATATTATTCCTGCTGTCAAGATTAATTTATTTTATCTTACATATCAATAGAAATAGTACCCGGCCCCACTCTCATCTTAAATATTTGTATTTATATCAAATCCATCCAATGTTCCTTCTATAGGAGCATTATGTTATACTGAGGGATTGATTAGATTACAATTATTTTATCTAACACTGCTAAATAAGGAATTTATTTGATATTATCCACAGCAGAGTATAGTTTGCTGGTGTATGTTGCTATGGTAATCCTGTTATTGGCAGCATTCCAGTAATAGATTGATTTGGGTCTGGTTATTCTATACACTTCACTCTTTACATGTGTGTATGTGTGGGCATGTGCACGTATGTGTGCTGTTGTGCATGTTTTTATTTTGCCTTATCAATCTGAAAGCGCTGTATTGATTGCCCAAAAGATATTTCCTCTAATGTGCTTGGGGATGAAGAGTGAGGGAAGGGGGGGGGGCGACAGCTTTCACTTAGCTTTCGAGCTCTTAAAAGAATATCTATCTATCAACATTTCCAGGCATGTGAGGTCAGGTAGGTGGTTCGATTACACACACACACACACACACACACACACACACACACACACACGCACACACACACACACACACACACACACACACACACACACACACACACACAGACGAGAAGGAGTACGAATCTTTAAAATAGCAATAGCATCATGCAGCCAACACACCTCAGCAAAGCTTGAGCTTGTTGTTGTTTACACTGTGGGAGGCACAGAGCTGATGTATCACAGAGAGCTGCTAGTTTGAGCAATAGATCCTGCTCTTTGTTGAAACAGCAGGGAGAGAAGAGTACCATTATTAGTGCCAGGGCTGAGGGTCTGCTATGTGTTCAGTGCGAGCCGGCAACATGTGTCCAATGTTTTGTTTTGTTTTTAATTAGGGGTGTAAAGTGGCACTGTCTGGATGCCTCCTGCCCTGACTCCTCGGATGATGTGATGCATCCCGATGATAACGTCTGTCCCTGTTTTTACACTCGAGCTCCATTTGCACTCTTCAGGCCTCGAACAGGAAACTAACAGAACCACCATTTAGCTCTCAGCAGGGAGAGAGATGAGGGGGAATCAGTCGCTCCTCCTCTCTTATCTCTCACTTAACAAAAGCCTCTGATGAAGACAACAAGCATTCTCCCGCTCTCTGTGTCTCTCATGCTCTCTCTCGTTTGTCTCTTGCTCTCCTCTGTTTAACTGTCAGAGTGCTAGTTGAACATGGCAGCTCCGACACTTTTCACATCTCTAGTCCTTTGTTGTGTGTGCTCCCACATATGTGTGTGTGTGAGGATACATCCTTGCGGGTGTTGTTGTATAAAGCGCCGGCTTGTTTGTGTCTCTGCACTTGCTTGCCAATGTTTGCGCTTTGTAAACTCGCAACCTGCTGTGTGGCAGTACATGTGTTTTGTTAAACTGACCATACTGTATTCTCCCATACGTCCCTGTAATTAGCCTTATTGGTTAACAAAACACGCGTTGAAACACATACACATTGTGGCCGACACCAACATCTATGTGCAGCCGTCTAGTTCGCATTTCTGGCCTATTGTCTTCAACAAGCAGAATAGCAGTAGTGGTTCTCAGCTTGCAATGTGGAGGAAAAGGGTGAACAGCCTCTCTAATTACACTTCACCCACTGACACTAATTTACATACAAACACAATCGCACTCCAATCCAAACCTTCATTATCTCTGGATTCCATTCTGTAGGGCATGATATTCTGGCTGTTAAATTTCATTCAAGCTCTCTTTTTCTCAGCACCGCTGCTTAGTCATTACGCTAATTGAGAGCCACAAATACATAGGGTTTCCAGTGAGATATATTTCAAACTAAGTAGAGGGGTAAGTAAGAGGAGCATGATACTAGTATGAAAATGGCTTATATTTAACGAATGATGCTCATTATGTGCAACTGTGTGTGTATATGTGTTTGTATTAGGCCTATTTTGTATGTAGCCAGAAATCAGCCCAAACCTTTAGAGAGCTGTCAGCAAAACCGTGTGCCTGTCTTTCTACGGGTTCATATACTTCCTTGAGAAACACAACACACACACACACACACACACACACACACACACACACACACACACACACACACACACACACACATGCTCACACTAAATAAGCTCTATTGTAAGGCCATTACAATGTGAATGAGGGGCCCACTATCTTCATTGAGATGTGTGTGAGTGAGCGTATGTCAGTGCAAATGGGTTAGAGAGATTGATGAACTGGTAGGAAGAGAGAAGGGAACCCCTAATCAAGTGAAAAACTCTGCGTGATTGACATGCTGTGCATGGTTGATTGACATTCTGGAGAAGTAAGAATAATAGGCCGGAATTGCATGTGGGCATGAATGAGTGCAATTCGAATAGAGAATATCAGAAATGGCTTGTATTCATCCACATGATTGATACCATCCTTGATAATGTGGAAATGCCATTTTACACCAGCTACAGTGAAAGTGTTCCTTTTTTTCTTTCTTTTTACCCTTGAGTCTTGACTGATACAACTTGTGCAATGAGCGAGAGGGAATCAGAAAGGCGCGCCATTAACTTGCACCGGTGCGCATCCCCCATCCGACTAACACCAACTAACGGGCCGTGAGCTTTTACCATCCGGGGCCGGTGATTGCTGAGAAAAAGGCTGTTTGTGTCAATCAAACTGAGCCCCCTCCCCTTATTTCCTTTTACCTATCCCTTGTTCTCCCTCTCTCCCTCCTACCAACCACCTCTCTCTCTCTCCCTCCCTCTCTCGATCGCCTCCACTTGTGCAGGCGCTCTTAAACCACAGCATTTACGGTCGGCTGTCAGTCGTTAACGGGCGGCGTACTGTCGGTGCTTCTCTGTTCATCCCCGTATGCTAATCTCCATTTTAAAAAGCAGAGATTAAAAGAGAAGTGTGCAAAGCGGGAGAGAGGAGAAGACTGCGGGGGAGACGAGAGTTTAGAGAAAGAGAAGAATGATGAAAGGGGGGAGGAGAGCCGATCTTTCCGGTTTCCCGCATCTGCTGCTCTAGTGGAGAAGCAGCGAGAGAGAGAGAAAGAGAGAGGGGGGAGATGGCACAACGCTTGAGCATCCAAAACACACGGGAGTGGTGCACCACCGAGACCGGAGCCCCGGACCCACCCGAAGCAGCCTCTCACTCACCGGTCCGCCGGCACGCCTCTTCCACGCTCCGCAGCGACTCAGCCTCGGTTAGAGGTAAGTGGGCGAGTCGGTGTTATTTTCTTAACATAAACTTCAGCGTCAGGAAGCGGGATGGAAAACTCTCTGGAATTACCTGCTGTTAGTTTAGTGACTTAATATATTGATATGGTAATAGCTTGCGATGTTTACGCTGCAAGTCGCTTTCTTTTACATTAGAGATTCAACCCCACATTTTAAACAATTTTCGAAATGTCTTCTTCCTTATCCTATACTTGACAAATATATACTCATCCAAAGTTAATAAAATAGAATTAACACTGGGGGCCACTGTTAATCTAATTGTATTAACTTTGCTCGAGTACTATATTTTTAAAAAGATTCCCGTTTTAAATATGAATTTTTATTTATTCATATTATATGACGACTAAAATACACAAATTCGATGTTGAAGTGTAGGAACATTTTAGGTTACAATTTGAGTTTGAGTTTTACAATGGAGCGAAACTTTTTTCATGTTTTTCACAAAAAAGCATGGAAAGCTTCATGCATCTCTTACTCGATCATTAGGCTTTTTTTTTAATATTACATGCTTTAAAGTATTAGTTATTAAATTGACCAGAGGAAAACTCTCACGAGAAGTCTCTCGTGTTATTGAGCTAATTCAAGCGCCCTCCTGTGGCTTTTAATAGAGACTCAGGCATACCCCCTGTAACAGGTTAAACCAACACTTACCAATAGCTATTATGTTTTTCATAATTTCCAATATACTTACAATTCACCTCCTATATTGATTAAGTGCACACGCAATTTCTTGGAGACAATATCCCCCACATATTAAACTTGTAATGAAACTCTGAAGCCAAAGATGATCTCCAACATAATTAGAGTAGTAATTCAAGTACCAATTAAGATCTTACAATTGTGATAAAAAATACTACCTTCTCCTCTTTGTTGGCAATAAAAAAGTGCTGTGAATTATTTCCCTTCTCCTTTTTTCCATTTTCTGGTATCATATTTAAGGAATATGACTGTCTCTCCTCTATGACCTTCTCTTTGCGTGTGTTCTCTAAAGGCGAGGAACAAGGAGAGAAGGATGGGGAACGTGAGAGAAGACTATTGATATTCAAACAGACAGAAGAAGAGAAAGAGGGTGTAGAAAGATAGAGGGGGGAGAGTGAGGCGTAGAGAGAAAAAGAGAGAGAAAGAGATGCTGTGGGATTTTTTTCTTCTCCCTGGCTCCCGGCACATACATTAAGATGCTAATCCTGCTCTTTTTTGTCTCTTTCTATAATTCATTGCATTTTATTCCTCTCTGCTCTGTCTCTTTTATTCTTGCACTTTTCTCTTGCTCTCCATTTCCTCTGTTCTGTCACAGGCTCCCCCCAGATTGGTGCTCCTGGCAAAAGGATTCCAACTTTAATTTTGTGGTATTTCAGATGATTAGGTTCAGAAATAGGACAGAAGTGCACATAGTTGTGCGCAATTAGAGTAATTCTCCAAAGAGGTTTATGGGACTGATTAGTTGAAGTCTCATTCACCTCCCCACATTGCCACATTAACGCACAGCCAGCTGTTGTTTATTTGTGAGGATTCACGTTTTTGTTGTGTTTGTGCTTTAACTGTGATGTCACTTTTTGTGTGTGTGCCAGAGGTTGGATAAGCCCTTAGGATGCAAGTTGTTTTCAATCAGCTCTGTAGATACCAGCTGTGCCCTCACATTCCCCAGAGTGGCACAACCTATACACGCACTCCCGTGAGCAGGTTCTCAGAGAACTAATGCATACTATTCAACCTTGCCCAAAAAATTCACTCTTTCTTCTTTTCTCCTTGTCCCCTTTCTCTGCAGGCATTAATCATCACTCCCTCCGTTCTGCGCGTGATTCCTCTGTGAGGATTGGAAGGAGAGTACCTCAACTGTGTTTCCTCAATGAAGACCTTTGTTCCCCAACATCCGGCACAACTCCTTTCTCCACCTGCCATGGTGACATGACACACCCCTGAGTGGCTTTGCTCCTTTCTCGCACGCAAAGACAATCTCTTAGGCTCCTCAACTTGTACTCACACTCTCTAGGCTCCATCAAACTAAATTAAGACATCTCCTCCTCCTCCGCACAATACCTCCCTAGTTTGCAATGACTGTGGCCGTGCGTTTCCGCCGCCACTTACGTAGGCTCCTGCTCCTGCTGGCCTCCTGCTGTCTCCTCTCCCTCCTCCTCTCTGCCTACTTTCTGTTTAACAACTCCTCCCCTTCCATGCAGCTTGGACAATCCCCAGAACCTGCCTGTTCCCAGCCACTTTCCCCGTATCATCAACTCCCAAACCCATACCCCCCTAACCCCCCTCACACACATGTCCACACCGACCCAGTAGTGCTGGTGCTTGTGGAGTCCCAGTACTCCCAACTGGGTCAGGACATTGTGGCTATATTGGAGTCAGCACACTTCCAGTTTCGCATGGAGATCGCCTCAGGGAAGGGCGACCTTCCGCCGCTGACAGAAAAAGGCAGCGGCAGATATTCACTCATTATTTATGAAAATCTTTTAAAGTATGCACATGCGGACACATGGAACAGACAGCTGTTGCATCAATACTGCACTGAGTACAGAGTGGGCATCATTGGTTTCTACCGCTCCACTGAGAACTCCCCACCGCTCCTCAAACTCCGAGGCCTCCCACTGGTACTTAGGACCAACCAGGCACTTTGGGACTGTTGTGTGGTGTCTAGCTCACCTCTCCTCCACCTGACCAAGCCTGGAGCAGATCGAGGGGCGTTACCTGGGGAGGACTGGACCTCGTTTTCCTCCAATCACTCCACCTATCAGGCTGTGCTGCATGCACGGTCCAAGGAGGGAGCAGGGGCAGGCAGTGGAGATAATCCAGGACTTGGTTTTTCAGGCCTTCACACCACTGTGGTGCAGGACATGGGACTCTTTGATGGGGTGAGAAGGGTACTTTTTGGCCAGGGACTGGGCTATTGGCTCCACAGACTCATTTTGGTGGATGCCATCTCCTACCTCACTGACAGGAAACTTACTTTGGGTCTGGACCGGCACATACTGGTGGATGTAGACGACATTTTCGTGGGGAAGGAAGGGACACGCATGAACACCAAGGATGTGAAGGTATTGATGGTTGATGGGAGTGTGATAATTGAATGACAGAGGGGAAAAAAGAGAGCATGCATGTGGTGTCATTGGTGTTGGATTAAAATGGAACTTCTAAAAACGGTAATTGATGCCAGTGCAGTGGTGAAAATAAGATCTAAGAGATATTGCTGTTTAAGTCCGCACACAAATCTGCAAAATATTTGACCTTAAGTTTATTCCTGAGGATTTTAGCTCAGGCACGGGAGAGACTTTGGGAAAGCTCCTGCCTGTGTTATGTCTGTGCGTGTTGTGTGCCAATTGCATATGTGTTGGGGTACAGCGAGAGGGAATTTATCTCAAATGGAGGTTTAGCCAGAAGTAAAGAGGCCATTTAAGGGAACAAAGACTTGGAGTGAAAGAGAGAAAGCGAGGTAGTGAATGAGCCAGTGAAAAGATGAATGGCACTTATTCCTCTTTTCCCACGTTCCTCCTCTTTGGGAAACCAAAGGAGAGTCAGCCATGCAGCCCGCCTCTCAAGACAGCCATTGTTTCAACACACACGCCTGCATGAGCAAACACACACACACACACACTCTAGATGTGCTTAGATGTGCACCACGCAGATATAGTGTTTGCACACGTTTTATACATAGATTCTAACCCCAATTTCTGTAGGAACTTAATTTTTATTTTTTTTAAAGGGAAAATAAACGTCTTATGTTTGCTGAAGTGTAGATGAGACGCTTCTGCAAGATGAATTTGTTTGAAATCGGCGGTCACATTCTCCCACTGCGACCTCACTCAGAGCCATTTAAGAGAACATTGTGAGAAAATATGTGAGATTTATGCTTCTCTGCACTGATGTGCATGAGCTAAATCTGGTCTGCCCGTCCTTCTGCAGCCACAGGATATACATGATAGGGAGATGTGCGTGTGTGTATATATGTGTATTTCTGTGTGGCTCTTTTTTCAAATCACTTCTTTAGATTAGAATGTCACTTCCCGTCAATGGTTGACACCTGTCCCGTCAGGCGCGGAAATAAAAAACAACCACCTGTCTGTGACTGAAACTTGGGGAGGTGATGACAGAAATGGGGAGGCTGAGAAAACAGGAGGGCAGTGGGTGGTGAAGTGGAGAGGAATTCCACCCTTGAATATAAAAAGGATGCTTGAGTCCAAAAAGGATAAAAGAGTGCATATACACGCACACGCACACACACACACACACACACACACACACACACACACACACACACACACACACACACACACACACACACACATACCGATGCTCAAGAACATTCACAAAATGAGCACACAAGCCCTCTCTAGTTGAAGTTTTCATTTTAAGTCTGCCTGACTCTTCAGCTTTGTACCATAAATATACATGAGGATGAACCAGTGCCATAGCAGAAGGAGATGGAGATCGAGGAAGAGGTGGAGAGAGTGAGGGGCAGAAAAAGAGAGTGATGCCATTTGAACCGATCACTCTACCTCCACGTTGCTTCTCTCTCCTTCAGTATAGCTGGCAATCACAGTGAGGAAGACAAGAGGAGAAAAAGGGAAGAGTTGGGAGGAAGGGAGGAAAGACTGGAGGGAGGGAAAGATAGAGAATGGAGCCTAAGGGAAGAGCTAGCAGCTAACTTTGCGATTTCAGAGACACAAAATGCTGAAGGGAAATGGGAAAGCAGAGGAGGGAAGCGGGAATATGGTGATTTGTAGCAGCCATTCCCCTCAGAGAGAGCCTAGGGTAGAGTTGTCAGATTACAGTTTGAATAAGGCAAACTTTAAGTGAGAAATTTAAAATAACGTTACGTCAATAAACATCCACAACGAAATTATTAGCTGTGACCAGCAGCTCTGTCTCTTGCTCTGTTGATTGGACATTTGATCTTTCGGTCATTCGGTCGGATATTTAATGAGTTGATAAAAAATGACACCTTTTGGTGTTCACAGTGTAGCTATAGGAGCGACACATTTTGTCATGGATGTCAAGTGTGTGCATGTGTGCGCATTTGGTCACTGCTGTTTAAATAATGTGTAGTTGTCTTGCTGTTATCGTGTCTAAATTTCTTACATATTTTCTGTGATAGAGGGGAAGTTTGATTAGTAAATCATGTCGGTTAGTTGTTAAGCTCATAGGCGAGCGTCTCTTATTTCTAGCAAAGTGTCGTTGTAAAGCCGTTGAAAGGATGACTCATATTAGATGACCAAGTGTCAAATCTAGCTTTTTAGGTGAAGGTGACAGACATTTCATCTTTTTATTAAATATGATGCATGACTCAATACTTACTGTAATTTTGCAGCAATGCGTTCGCACAAAGTACACTTTGTCATAATCTGGTGATTGGACGACATTATGGTCAGAACAGAGTGACTAATGGCCATCATGGCAATACAAAAAAATTATATTTCCGAAAATATACATGTTAATTCTTCCATGATATCACCTTACTTTCATGTTAAGACATGTCAGAATATGTAATTCTACATGTTCTTGCATTGCAGAATTAATTTTTTTGTAATAAGCAAATTAGTTACAAGACACCGCAGCACAAGCGCTTTGCAAAAAAATCATTATGAATGACAAATTATGTGCAAATGTAAAGCTTCTCTCATCCCTGGTGCTCCAAAAACAGCTTATGTCTAACATGATGGGTTATTGACCAATTAGTAGGACAAGGCATTTGCAGGGCCATTGTTAGAAATCCCCTCTTACCTCTGTAACACCAACATTAAACCTCCTGTTCTCCCCGAGAGAAGAAGAGAGGGGAGTGAGACATAGAGAGGCCAATTAAAATGCCTCCCTCCTCTCCTCTGCACTCTTCATTAGTCTCACCCCACGAGTTCATCTGGTGACAAACAATACCTACACCCCCTCATGTCTGCACACACTCACACACACGCGGCTGTATTTTCTCTATTAAAATGATTCACAGGGAGGCACCCCACGGATGACATTTCTCAAAATGAGGGATGATGCCAGTCAAAACTCCCATTAATGATTTGCGCGTGCCAGTGCTTGTGTTTTTTAATTCATGCCTGCAGGTTTTCTCATCTTGTCTGCCTCGGAGTGGTCGTTAGGGAGGTGTCTGATGCACATCTTCAGATCCCTCTTTATCACCTCCTCCTTTCACCCCTTCCTCCTTCTCCTCCTCCTCCTCCACTCACTGTCTTCCTCACCCCTCCTTGCCTGAGTCATTGATCACTATCTCCGACCTATTTGTATTCCCCCCTAAACCTCTCTCTCAACTCGTTTCAACTCTTTTACTTGCTCTCTGCTTTCTTAAGCGGTGTCATCTGAGTTGAGTGGACCCCCACACATGTGAAAACACATACCGTGCCAAGACTCATTCTTTTGGGGTTGCATTTACTAGAACTGACTATTTTGTAATCTAAAAGAATGTAGTGGCTCAGTGATATGCACACATACTTAGAATATTTATAGCTTCTGTTTGCAAATCCTCCTCATATTTGTGTGGGTGCATTTTTAGATTGTCTACTGATTGACTGCCACCATGTCAGAAGAAATCCCCTGCATTTTGCACATTATATGTTTTTGCAGTGTGTCTCTTTTTGCTCCTGCAAAGAAGTTCTTGGTTAATTACGACTGAAACATGTGTTTTTATAGACACAGTGGGGCCATGAGCACTTTCATTACTTTGTTTAATTTGGCAAGTCAAATAATTACTGCTTTCATGTGGCCTAATAATCCATAAAGTGCAAATGTGCCTTTGGGGCTAAATAGTAAACCTGTTTTAACATATTTTCCAGCTGGAAGGTTGTTTTTCTACATATAACTGCATTGCACTGAGTAAAGTATGACTAAAGGGAAGGGATAATGGGGCAGGGACATTTGGAATGAAAACTTGACATTCTGGGCTTAAGTATATTTTCCCGATCACTTTGGTCTGGCGATGGCATGAAATTGAAAACAAAACAAAAAAGGGAATGTCACAAAATGTGCAATCTTTAGACTTCAATTACGATTTTTTGTTGTAGCATTCTGTAATTAATTGTGCGCTACTTAGAGTTAATTCTGTAGTCTCTTTAAGTATGATGCATATAATGCCACTAAAGTCATTGAAACTGAGCTCATTCCATATCAGTTTATTACTTTGCCAAATGCTATTACATGAATAATGAATAAAAGATATATAAAGTGGAGAAAATATTTGAAAACCACTGGAGGCATACAAGGAAATGGGAGAAAATTAGACTTCTTTTGTTACATGAGGCATACAAATTCGATTTGTATTTGTCAGGCGACATTATTCATTTAACACATGGCAAAGGCTGGCACCCCTGCTAAGGGATCTTTAGTGTTAAATCTTAATGGCTTTTAAAGTTACAAAGTTGTAGGTGGTGACAGAAAAAAAATGACACATCACAGGAGAAAAGAACAGGATATTGCTTCCAGCATAAATCGTCCTGACATCTGCTCTCGTTGGCCCCCCTGATCTGGACAAGAGAAATGATCTAAGTCCGCCCTGCAGGGAAGAGGAATTTTTACAGTTACGTTATTATAAAGAAAAAAGGCGGTTACATGTTCAATCAGGGGTTATGAAATGTATCTTGGCAGTGAACAAGTCAACAAGATCATTAATAACTTTTTTTGTTTAATTAATTTTTTGTCATTGCTCTTTTTTTACTCCAAATTAACTCCAAATGTGGCAGAGTTCCATGCATTTCCTTCTACAAAATGAGGCAGGTTTTGCGGTCACAGCAATCACGGAAACTCAAAATCCTTGAGGGGCTGCCAAGAAGAATTTAGTATAAGTATCGCAGTGCCAAAGCAATCACAAGTACCTTTGAATCTGTAAATGCAAGTGAAAAGATGGTTTTGTAAAGTGCTCAAATATAAAAAGCTACACTGACTTGAATCTGACATGCAGGCTGCAATGGGGACAGAGATGGTAAGAGTAAGCAAAAGGAAGACTGACATTAACTTGTGCTCTTCGTGCTCATCAAATAGAGATGCATGACCCAGTTACATGTGCTGGTCTAGCTTTCACATTACATGTAAAGATACAAACAACTAGACACAAACAAATGCACTAATTTAGATGAATTCAAAAACTTTGACCTGCTTTCCCATGACATTTAAACCCCGTAAATGTTTTTGTCATTCCTTTCGGCGCGCCTTTAAATCGGTTTGCACATGAAATCCAACTCGCAAATTACTTATCTTGTTATTTTATATCTCCCAGTCTAGCTTAAGGCTGTGAAAAGAAAAGCTGTAAGAAATGTTGCAAAGGCGAGAATGACAGAATGGGGATATGGTGGGGAGGTGGTTGGTGTAAAGGGTTTGTGAAAGGCAGTGAATGCCAGCTGTCCAGATGCCTGTCTCCCATCTGTTTGAACCCCAACATCTAGCTGGCACCTCTTCTAGTGCTTACCACACACACATGGAAGAACACACCAACAACCACGCAGCCACTGTCGCTTTCTCTAGCACAGAAACAAACTGGCATTGCTTCTGACACTCGCAGTGTTAGGCAGCTGTAGGATTGGGCACAGAAATAAGGGCTATCACTAACTGCTAATCCGCTTGTGTGTTTACCTTCATCACTAGGATTGTCAAGATTGAATGCTACATAGTCCCACCTCTTGCTAATCCAAATCCCCCCTTCTTTTAAGTATCTCTTATTGGCCATTTCAACACAATATCCAGCTTTGAGCTCAGTATCCATTGGACAGATTGGCTTCATATTGCTTAAAGCCATCCATTCTTCTGGATCTGCTGCCACCCTCAGAAAAACAGCAGGGGGGGGGCTTCATTGTCCCTTAGAGACGGAGCTAGGGTTTTGTCGTATGCTCAGTGCTGTTTTTTCTGTTAAAAAATATCACTTGCAGGGCATAGTTTAGTTCCACAGTGCTGCCACCTTATGATGAGCCACAGTGGCCCCCTATTGTTTTCTATTCTTAAAAGAAAGGCTTCTAAAGACAACACTCAGGGAGGCAGTAAAATGCCCCAATTTGCCCGGCACAAGATTTTTTTTTTTTTTATTCAATTAGGTGTTGACAAAATATTGATATACCAGTGCTGTGGTTGTGTTTTGAATATTATGCAGTTACGACAACCCTTTGATGGATATCATCCCCATTAAAATGGCCATTCAGTGGTTATCTGCTTTATAGACAAGTGTAGGTGCAGAAGGGTTGATCTATTAACATGGTTGCTGACCAATTTAATGGCCTGAACAATCGAAACAGGTAAACCTTTTTATCTGTGGTCTGAAGAACCTGTGAGTGAAATGTTACAGAAGCTGAGAAATTAAGCAACCATACAAATCGCAATGGCTCTTAAGCATGCTTACACTACATTTAATTATTTGCAAAATTATTTTTGTTCACTTTTCACACTATCAAAGTCTTCTAAGAAAACATTTTTTTGTTTCCATTAAATCAATATAAAAAATAAAATATAATATAAAAAAACCTTGTTTTGAAATATTTAAATGGATTAAATGTCAGTAGTGTCCTTTCAATTTCTCAGCAGTATATGGTACAAAATTAAACTGAGAGTTTATTATTAAATGTAGGCCATTCAAAATAAATCTTTCTAAATGTTTTGAAAAAACACTTTGCAGAGACTTAAAACTTGCTTGAGAAAGATGATCCAATGCAGTTATCATTTTGTAACTTGTGAAAGTTTCATATATTAAGTTATTCGGTTACTAACAGAGAAGGTGCCCTTGTTTGTTTGTTCACTGTAAGATTTGAGCGTTGGCTGCTGAACAACAACGTCTTTAATGTGAGAACTGGCCAATTTGAGAGTTTTCTTTTTGGTGCTCTGGATCGGTCAGCTAAAAGAGCTTTAAAAATTGTTCTCTGCTCACAATGGCACTGCTGCACAATAAAATACAACTTTCCCAAGAAAGAAATAAAGGTGATAAAATGCTCACTGCGAAAGTAAAAGGGCTAAAACATGCAAAAGCACCTGTAGGGTCACTTGTGGCTGTGACGCATCTCAAAGGTTGGTCATCTGTGGCTCTTCTGTTTTCTGCTATGGGTGTTAGGTAGCAGAATACAAATGAGGTGTTTGAACTAATATACTGCACACTTGGACACACACCTACACTGAGTCTTACAGATACCAACAAACGTTAATAATGCATTGCGACCAAGTGCATCGGGGAGTGTACTGTATATTGAGTTACAATGCAAAGCAGTCGGCTATAAACTTAATTTAAATCTTGTGTCTCTGTATTCACACATTGGCCTGTGTGTGTGTGTGTGTGTGTGTGTGTGTGTGTGTGTGTGTGTGTGTGTGTGTGTAAGATTTAGAGGATGTCATAAGAGAGGAGACAGGGGATCAGATTAAGGAGCTGTGCACATCTGTCAGCATGCAGCCATCTTCAACACCATTAGATTAGAGCTAATGAAGACACTGTGTGCATGTGTCTGTTTATTTGTTAGTTTAGGACACACACACACACACACACACACACACACAACACACACACACACACACACACACACAGGAGGAGAGAGTGTTAAGAGAGAAAAAGAGAGAGAAAAAGAGAGAGAAAAAGAGAGAGTCTGCCTGAACCGATTCCTTATTCTGACATCAGCTGCTCAGGTCTCATAAATCAGGCAGGGTTCCTGGGGAACGATTAAAAGCAGCATAACAAACATTGTTAATAGTGATGTGGCACATAACCAAACAGAAAGACCCTGTAGACCTAAATACACAAGGAGTTATAAGAGTTTCATAAATAAACAAAATACCTGTGGAAGTGGGAAAACGGTGAAAAGTGCAACAATATAGTAAGAAGACGCAAAGGAAAGAGCAAGAGGAGAGTGTTTTAGAAAGGGAGTGAGAGCGCTCCTTCCTCCATGCTGCTTCAGCCTTCCTTTCAAATTAGAACAGCCCCGTCTCCTGAGAATGTGACATTTTCACGGAGCAAGCGAGGGAGAGATGGAGGTTCAGAAAAGGGTGGGGGGGAGTGAAGACAAATGGGGAAGGGGGGCAGAAAGGCGACTGCAGGTTCTCAGAAGCGGGAAGATGGAAGAATAGAGGGAGAATCAGAAAGAAAGGAGGCAGGAGAGGAGTGAGAGAGGGGGGGGGGCACGGTTTTACTTGGTAGTGTTAGGGATGGATGGAGAGAATTATGAGAAGAGAGGAGTGTGTGCGGGGGTTATTAGTCCACCCTCCAGAGGCTACTAATGCACTGACCTTCATTAACTCGCATTACTGTCGGTGTGTGTGAGTTTGTGTGCCAATGTGCAACTTTCTTTAGTTAACACTCATTACAGAGTCTTTGTTTAAAGGCCAGTAAACTAATGAAGTCATTAAATAAGTGGAGAAAATCCTGATTCAAGTATTGAAACCCAGAGACTGAGGTAACTTTAAGGACAGGCACAGCCACTGGAAACACTTGGTGCACAAATAAAACAGAACACAATAATGAGACACACTGTAACAGCATGTCTGCTACTGCCATTTTCAAACCATATTATATGCACTGATGAGTCCACATAGCCATCATGATAGTTGTCTAAGGGACCAGAGTTCACTCAATTATACAGCATAGGAGCTGAATCAGACGTCTCAGGTGTTTGTGTGTGTAAGTTTTGACTAGGGATAGATAAACCTGATAAACTGTCTGTATCTGTCTGACTATCCATCTGACTATCTATATCTCTCTATCTGCAGGCTCTCCTTGAGACTCAGAAACAGCTTCGTTCTCAGATCTCCAACTTCACCTTCAACCTGGGCTTCTCCGGGAAGTTCTACCACACAGGTGTGTTCTTTGTAAAATGTACACAGTAACTCTAACAGATATAAATATGTTTCAAAAACATGTCTAGAAAGGTTTTTGTTATATATACAAGTTAGAGTGATGTTTTGTATAAAGGACATTCACTATACATTACTATCTATTTTTATGATAAAGTCTAAAGAGCACTATTTCTCTTACAGTAGGTGGTTGTGTGGAAAATCTGTATTTGAAACATGAAAGGTTACACAATACTGTCAAAATGTCAACTGTTGATTGAATGTATATCAATGTTGTATATCTAAACAAACCGTACAACTAACTTTCAACATATTTATCAAATAACATGGCTTTATAATTGATGTTATTATGTACCGGTGTAAAATAAATGTCTCTTACATTACTCTAATGTAGATATGGGCATTGCAGTCCATGTTTATTTACACTAACAAAATCTCTTATAATATAATAAAGACTTTTACACCCTAAGTCATCACTAATGAATCTACCAAATAACATTTACCTAAGCAAAAAAATACTTTCAGGACAATCGTCAGACAGAATAATCAATCGCATGAAGTTGATATAGCTTGTAGTACAATGAAATACAAACAATACATACATATTTGTTATCTTATCTTTATAATAAAAGTAAATAAATAACATTTACGGCGTAAGTCTGATGAGGTGACATACGGCTGTGCATTCTAAGCTTTGTTGTTGTTTCAAGGACAGATTTATTGATTTTCTAGTTAAAGTGTCTAAATCTGCAGCAGCAGAACACAGGAGTAAGATACAGTGAAGACGAATAATAGAGGTGTGACTGAACATAATTATAATTAGGAAATAGCTGATACGGACTAGAACGTATTACCATGGCATCTGTTATTGCATGACTTTTTGTCACCATGGTATCAGACCGCCACCTTATTTAGCAACCTAACCTTAAAACATCCCAGTTGCTTAGTGATGATATACCATCGTGCCACCGTGAAGCTGTATATAGCAAAGATCCATAATATGCTCCTTATCTACATGAAGTGTGCATTTATACATATTCCATGTTCCATGTCCTTTTGTCCTTGTGTGTGCGTGACCATGTGTGGGTTTTGTGTGTGCAGGCACGGTGGAGGAGGACGAGGGAGACGATTTACTATTAAAGTATGTGGATGAGTTCTGGTGGTTCCCCCACATGTGGAGCCACATGCAGCCTCACCTCTTCCACAACGAGTCATCGCTGCTGGAGCAGATGGTCCTCAACAAGGAGTTCGCTCTGGTGAGATGGATGCGCACACTCAGACACGCACACTCATTTCTTGCAGTTGTTTGTTCTATTGTTGCATTTTTGTTCTTGTGTGTCCTTTTAATCATGCTCGCTTCCCATGATTGCATTTTCTTCAAGGACGTCTGTTGCTGTTAGTAATTGCTATTTCTTTGCTACAGCAGATTGCTGAGATGAAGTTTGCAGGTCAAATCACTGGAACTATTCTAACACAAACAATACACTTTGTTACTTAAACTACTTTACAGGAAATATAAAAATGCTTCTTTTTTTACGTTGCATAAAAACATTTTCTAGCGCGGAAAGTTTGGTGTTCATATACAAGGACTTTGAAATTGTAAACTTGGTTTACTTTCCTGTGTCTAATTGTTGTTAGGTTTATGTTTTGATTTAGTTTTCACAAGCTAATACTGTAAAGAAAACCTGTGAATGTCTTGAAGGTGCAGAAATATGTTGAATTACATTCTTAACGTAAATTACTTCCATATAAACTCATTTTTATGAGGCGGTGTTTGGAAAATAGTTGTATTTCTGTCAGCGAAGAAGAATGTTTTAACAGAGTGTAGTACTAATTTTCCGCTGTAAAAAACAAACTAACGACATTAATATCCCTGTTGGGCAGCGATGCACCCAGTTTAATCTGAAGTCCACAAGGTTATTCTAGCCTTCCTCTGCATTCTTTTCCTTTGCTTTGTTAGCAGATGTGTGACTGAGTTCAACCAAACTGTAGGATCATGCCCTGTCGCACATACAATGCAGAGAGGGGGGTTGGTTCATGATGTTGAAGGTGAACGCGATCATAAAGTGTGATCCCTCACCTCTGTTGTACACACACACACACACACACACACACACACACACACACACACACACACACACAAACACACATACGTATTCCACTCCCTCATCCCCTGACCGCTGATGCTTAGCTTTGACAGTGTGTGTAGGTGTGTGTCAGAGCGAAGGACAACACCATCAGTCTGCAAGATGCACCCGGCACCATCCACCCTCACACTCCCACACATACACATGCTCACACACACTATTTTCAACCCGAAGGCCGCCGTCGTAACAAACAAAACACAAACCAGGCGCTTCTTGTACAAGGTCAGACTGTGGGCCCGGTGTTTATGTCCCACCATGTCCTCTGTCAGAGTTGTAAATGCGCCATAACTTCTGTTTATGTATATAACCCTCACATATATGTCTCTGCGTATGTATGTCCTCCATCTCTAGGAGCACAACATCCCAGTGGACATGGGCTACGCTGTGGCCCCTCACCACTCCGGTGTGTACCCAGTTCACCTGCAGCTGTACAAGGCGTGGAGACGTGTGTGGAACATCCAGGTCACCAGCACTGAAGAGTACCCCCACCTCAAACCTGCCCGCTACCGCAAGGGCTTCATGCACAACAACATCATGGTGAGGACACTACCCGAGGCCCTTTGATGCATGTCATCCCCTTTATCAGCCTTGTATCTTTGGCCTTTGGTTGTTTTATTGAATATAGCAGACAAATCAATCAATGAAATATGCTCAACCTTAAAAGCACTTTGATTAATTGACATATTTTGGAACAACCTACAACATTTATAACCACCTTCACAGCTATTTACCGGGAAGTTGGTGATGAACAACTCATTTTATATGTTAATCTTAACGCAGATTGTTTCATTATTCATAACCATTACATTGTGTAATTAATAATTACTTATTAATGATAAGTCAAAGCAAAAATAATTGTATTGTGTGACTTATAATATACTTCTACTTAAGGTCTTGAATGTAGCCTAACACTCAAAGCGTATTATGTAGTGTCCTTGCCCTCCATGACGGAACAATTACTTGATTCTCTCATCTAAAATGAAAATTATGAGTTGTAAATTCTTAGAAAGACTACCTCGAAGCTTAAATGCAGAATCATTTAGTCACAAGCAACTGATTGGATTATTATATCTGACTTTGAAAAACTGTTTTTATTTACTTAATAAGCGTTTGCTGAATAGTAAATTGTTTACTGATTGTTTCTTGCGGTCCTTAACAGAAAAATCAATGATGCCGTGCATGGTGTGTAACCTCTGTGTCTCTGTGCTTGTGTGTGTGTGTGTGTGTGTGTGTGTGTGTGTGTGTGTGTCGGGTGTGATGTATTTTTTGACCTCGTCTCACAGCAGCTTTGTTGATTTAATATTTAATGGCTCTCCAAGGCGGTTAAAGGGGTTAGCTTTTCGTTTGTATATATCTGTGTGCATTTGTATATGTGCCGGGTGTGTATCGTAGAATACGGATCAAGTTATGAAATCATTTTTACACTTTTGTGCTCCAATAAATGATTCATCAGTCACAGTTTGCGAAAGCAGTAGAATAATGCTCCTGTCGCCCCTTCCAACTAAGCAAGTTGTATTCGTCCCGCCCTCTTTATCTCCTCCTCCTCATCTTCATTCACTTGTCAGTCAGGCTCTTTGTCAGTGTTCACAAATGCTCCCTCATTGACAAAAGAACCAATCACATCTGACACCAAAATTACCAGTCTATGTTGTTCTGCTGTTTCTGGGTTCTGGGAAAACAATTTAAACTGACGGCAATGTCAATTTACTAATCAGTCTTATAACTTGGCTTTTATTTCTTGACATTTTGTCACAGCTTCATAAAAGGCAGCCACTTAATCCTACATCATCAATACAATAACAAGCCGACACTTTGACAGGCTATAATGTGTTATTATAGGTAGTGAATCACTGAATCACATAACAAGCCAATTAACACAACTACATGTTGTGCACAAAGAAAGAAAACAAAAGAAGAAAAAAGTCAGGAAGGTAAACAGAATGTTTTTGTTTTACAGAAGAAATGTTTGTTTTCAAAGAAAACCTGAAGAGAAAATAGAAGCTGAAATAGTAGTGGTGGTCTAATGGATAGTGAGGTGGGCTGAAGATCGGAAGGTTGTGAGTTCAAATCCCACCTGGAACACCACCACTAGTGTGCCCTTGAGTAAGGCACTTAGCCCTCACTTACTCCAGGGAGAATGTCCCTGTAATTGGTAATTGTAAGTCGCTTTGGATAAAAGCGTCAGCTAAATGAAATGTAATGTAAATGAAATAAAATGAAATCCCAAGAAAATATTATTCTCAAGTTGACCTTCCATCCCAATGATGGCGCTTTTGTTGTTACAATCTTTCGAAAAACATTTAATACAATAGTTTGTGCTGTAATAACGTCTTGTTGGAAAATGTGGACCAAAAGCACCAAAATCAAATTGGTAGGAGAATCAGGACATGCAAATCAGATCCAGGAAAAATGATGATCAAGCACAGCGTGAGCTTCCATCAGCTGAGTTTTCCTGGTCTCTCAGTTTTGCCCTTCTCTGGTGCAAGATTTATGTTTAGTAAAGAGATGAAATATGACACTCTTCACTTCAGTCAGCTGTTTTTCTAATTCTCAAAGGAAAATGTTATGACGTAATTACTTTTGGGAGGCACAGTGGGCCTTCAGGTTCATAAATTAGAATTAGCAACCAATGTTGGTCTCAGCAGTGTCCAGTATATGCTGTGTCCCTCAAAACAAAGCATAACTAGACGGAGGTCTTTTTATGTACACATTTATATTTTTCTAATTCTCTGGTTTGAGAATTTCTTGTCAGTACTACAATGATAAAGCAATATTTATCCACATCAGCAGTAGAATATTGTAACATTTTATAAAAAGCTGCAGTATAAGGACATTTTTCAGGAATGAAATTCGAAACTCAGCTTTTTAGCCAGAAAAATGCTCTTGAAAGAACTTCTTAACAACTAAGCCAACACCATGTGCTGATGAAAACATGAATAAAAGCTACACAACAGCAACACTGTAGAAATATACAAATGTGTATTAGTATCCACTGTTAAATATAATGCAGTAGGTCTCGGGAGCAATGAAAAAACAGTGTAGGAATAGTGAAGCGGTTCATCTATTACTCCAAGACATTGCATGCTGCGCTGACTAAATAGCAAAGGGAGGCAAGGAAAAATGGAAAACAAACTTTTGGATGTGAAACATTATTCTGAGAAGCAGTTGTGTGCTTGTGTATGTGTGCGCCTGTATGCAGGATTTAAAAAAGGAAATAATTTCACCATATATCAGCTGGTGAACTTTTAGATTCCCATAATTCATCTAGCTTCCTGAGTTACTCTAGCACATCAGTCACAACCTTCCCATATTCCTCACCTTTCGCACTTTTTCACATCCAATTTTTCTTGCAATTTCTGTCCATTAATCTCTTTCCTCTCTGCCCCTTGCTCCATCTTTGTTTGCTCCAAGGAGGACAGGAAGTTGTCTTAAGGCTGTAAAATTGGTGCTTGTGTGTCTCTGTCAGCAGATTGAGAACCACCCACTGGACCCACTGTATCAGAACAAATCACACTGAGATATGGGTTTGTGTGTACGCGTGTGTGTGTGTGTGTGTGTGTGTACGCATTCTCGCAAACATGCATACCTGTGTGTGTGTGAATATGTGTGTGTGTGTTTGTGCGTTTCTTTTTAAAATGTACTATATCAGTTTGAGCTATAGCTCTGTGGATAATTGGTTTGGTGAAATAGTGCTGAGTGTCTGTGGCTCTGGTGGCCTTCTATCTGTCTCTCTCTCTCTTTCTCTCTCTCCCTCTCTCTTTCGCGTGTGTGTGTGTGTGAGTGTGAACGACTGCAGTGTTTTATAGATAAACCAATATCTGCGCTTCATGCTTTTACTCTCTATTTCACACAGAGAAGTGTTCCGCAAGGAGTTCACAATAAAGACCTTCTTCTCTTTTTGTTCATTTAAGTCATTTAATGACCTAATGAAAAGAGAAGAATCCATCTACTGTTAAACACGTGACAAGGCAATCTGTGATTTTTTCATGTGCTGAATGTTTGGGCACTTTTTTTTGCTTTTTTACAGCATAGAATATTTAGAATATCAATTTACATCGCTCCAAAAAAACGTTTGACTCTAAAACTCAGAGTGGAATGTTTTGTCAAATGTAATATATAAAGTAAACACATGTAATTTCAACATGTCATTGCAGTTATGTAATTGTTGTTGTCAGGTTTAAAACCTCTATCAACCACACAGATTTACTATAGTAGTGATAAATAAAATCTGATTAAGTAGACGTGGTACCCTGCTGAGGATGCAATCTCAGAACCCATCAGCTGAAGGGTCGGATGACGATAGTCCACTGGGGGAAGGGGCCATATTTCTGGGGTTCCAGGGTAGCAAGCCCATAACCAGGCCAAGACTTTATTGTCTGTGTGTAAGTCATTTTTAACAGTCCAGTTAGCACCTTGAGATGAGAGAATTGAGTTGGAATTGAGAGATGACGTCTACAACTGGATTGTTGCACATGTAGCCAGTTTACAGACACATTTTAAGCCAATCAAAAGCTAAGTCCTTATCAGGAAATGTCCCTTTAAGCCTAGGCATTTCTCCTCTTTTACTCTCTACACTGACTGTTACACTCAGACAATAAATATAAACCAGACTGCTTCCAATGACAAAATCTTGTACCGTTGCCTACACATACCACTTATGAATGCAGAATCTGTTTATAAAGATTAATGAGTATGTAACTCACACAGGGCATGGCGGTGTTTAGTGGCCAAGGGTGCATGGTGCATCTGCTCCAGGTGGGATTTACAGTAATCCATTATCATCTCCCTCCGCTACGGTAAACAACGAGTCACCAAAATACCAAATAAGTGAAGGCAGGGGGAAGACTTAACTTCATCAGTTTAATTCATGCACCTGCATGGAAATAAAGGGTCTCTACTGGTGTAGTAATCTCCTCTGTACAGCTGTTCAGGACTCATGGCTTCAGCACAGCAGTAAATGGATTGTCCTTGAAATAGTTTGACTCCTTTTGAACTTTTTACAGCCAACATATTGTATTGTCATCACAAGAAAGTCACAGGTGGAACTAATAACATTTAATGCCGGCTCCATTCTTTGAAGTTTCCCAGTAAGCTGTGTCAGCGAGCCGGCACACACAATACCAGAGTCCAATACCTAAATAGAGCAAAGCCGTCATTAATGTCCTTGATAACACCTTTACTTTTTAATTACAAGTGGAAATTTCAGCCGTGAAAAATGATGTGACTTGAACCATCTGTAGAATTGGCACCTGTGCTTCTCCACTGCCACAGGTAACATTACCATATGCTGGTTGACACAACACATCAGAATATCCCTGACCTGCTCTGCTGTCGGCTTCT